>WEKX01025675.1:628131-775241 GCA_013390025.1 Pitta sordida | reverse complement strand
TGTTACTGGGGTTTGCTGTACTGCCTGCCCAACTAACTTACATATAGTCACACAGATGCAGGTCATCAAGTGTCTACATGCTCCCTATAGAGGTGTTAATATTGAGGTTGGTGTTGAAAAGCTTGGATCTGGACTGCTCAGCTTGAATGTATCTTCAATTCATTTAAAAGGATGTCTAACTATTAATCCCTACTGAGTCAATGAAATGTCTGCATCTAGAACTCTGGATCTTTTGCTTCAATGATAAACTCCCAGAACTCAGTCAAATAAACCCACTTTTCTCCACAGCTAGAATAAGTGTTAATTCAGTTAAGATTATTTCCACACTAAAATGGATCTACTCCATGTTGGCTGCAGAGTATTTGTAAAAATTAAGGTCAAAGTGTATTTTTATAGTTTGTCAGTCACTTGATAGTGTTTGAAATCTTAATGTTTGAATTTTCACAACAATAATAATAGTATTGCTTTTGAATGGGAACTGAGCATAGCAATTATCAGCCCAGACAAAATGAACGTTTAAAAAAAATCACTATCTGAACCTAAGGTTTTATAACACAAGCTGCTTTATAATCTGATTGAGAAGAACTCCTCATGTTCTCATAAATATAATAAAGGAATTGAAGACAATAACAACAATAGCAATATTTCTTGTGATTAAATATTTCTTATTTCACAGATGCTGATTTACAAAACACTTAGATAGCTCATCAATTTGACCAATTTCCCTTGGCTCTCAGGAAAGGAACACCTTCAGCTGAATGGACACCTCACTGTACATGTACTTCGGGGAGAGTTTATCTCCAAGCTTTTACAGTCAGACTACCTCACATTTGTACAAATAAATCAGTCCCATACAGTACAGATTTTAGTTAAATACAGTCTCTCAGAGGCTCGAGTTCTCTTTAGGTCAAAGGGTGAAACACTGCACAGAAGAGGTCAACTGAGTGGGGAGAGCAGGGTTATGGGAGAAACTTCCCAGCTGATTAGCAGGCAAATTACCCTGAGCGTTGTCAATCACATTTTGCTTCCTTTGATACAAATGCATGTTTATTTTTAGTCTCTTTGGGCCTTGTTAGTACTGAGCAGCAGGGCTGATGTACAGCAGGGCAGAGCCCTCAGCTGCCAAGGGGTCAGGTGGAAATTGGGAGACCTCAACCCTTCTCATGATTAGTCCCTAGACTGGGACAGCACGATGGTCATCCTGAAAAATATGCCAGAAAATAAGATGGCAACTGACTTTCCAGGAAAACTTTTCTTAACGTGTTTCAGTATTTAATAAAGTGTGTCTGATGTGCTCAGCTGCACACGCAGACACACAGACATAAAGATGACTTTTCTAGGGTTGAGTATACCTTTACCAAAAGTAAAATAACTTAATTAATGTTTGTGGCATTGCACCAGGTTTCTAGAAATGTTGAATGAAGCTCTCTGAACAGGGTCATAAAATGGTCTTTAAAACTTATATCATATAAATCCCTTGTAATTATCTGTATTGATGTAATATCTCTCTTTCCTTTTTACTATTATGTAATACAACTCCCCCCTCTAACTCCTTACATCTTTTATTGTTTTATTTTATAAATCTAAAGAAGAAGTGGCTCATAGCAGTCTTTACAAACAAGCTGCATCTGTTTAATATTAAGTGCAAAAAAATAATAATAGAACCATTACCTTAGAATATCCAAATAACCTGAGGAAAAATAGCATCCATCTGGCCATTGGTATAACTGGTTTTTACATCAGTTGGATGTTTCTGGGATTGCAAGATTCAACACTTATCTTTAAGTAGAGCGAGTCTTTAAAGACGTAGCATCCAGAAACTTGTGAGTAATCTGTCTTCTTAGAAGTACAATATTGTGTTACCAGACCTGCAGAGCAAATGCACAATAAAGTTAATCCTTTGGCTCTGGAAAAGCTGCAGGTATTGCGATGGCAGATGTGCTGGAACAGAAGTGTTTATGTTTGTTAGGGCTTGCGAAGCAGCAACTGCTCCATCTCACAAGTATTTGAATTTCCTGCAAACATTTACCTAAGGGCTATGGTGGGGAAGGAAAAGAGCTCAGAAGGAGTCTCTGCGCCCTGTTAACAGAATGGCAAACCTCTTCTGGTGAATTGGTTGGCACGTGCCTGCATTTTCTCATTGAGATTATTCTCTGTGAATGTAGTCTTTATGGCACTAAAGTGCTTTTGGTATATGGGGCACAGTATTACCAAGATCAATACTCTGTTATATTTAATATATTTTCCATTTCTTCTTTCTTGTTATGCCATATGGAAAGGAAGAAAAATGTTAGATTAAGGATTTTGTGTTATGGAGGTGTGACATGACTGGTTTGGCCAGAGCTTTGAGAGGGAGCTGCCTTCTAGACCTTTTCCTACAGTAAAGCTCCCCAGAGAAGTCTGTCAGGTTTTCAACTCACAAAGCCAGGTTGTGCAGAGCACAAACAAGAAGTGTAATCTTTTGAAGAGAGGAAAAGCAAAGTAGCTAGGTAAGAACTAAAATAAAAATGAGTCATGTACGGCAATATTCCTGCCTACAAAATCCTGCCCGGCAGGTCCTGCTTCCATGACTTGTAATAGTTGACCTGGGGACTTTGGGTTGCAGTTAATTCTGTCCAGACTACAGAAAATCCTGCTTTTTGTCTCCTCTAATGCTTTACTAACTGCTGCCTCCCCTTTCCCACCATCTCCCTGGGAGCTGCTACTTTCAGCTCTGTGATACACAGGTCTACCTTTCCCAAATTAAGGCACAGTTTCCCCCTTGGCAAGAGAGAGTTTTTGATTGGTCGCTTTTCAGGGTCTAATTATGTTAGTTGGGTTATGACATAACCCAAGATAGTGGTGCAGGAGGTCGTGGTAGCACTTTCAACTGTTTGTACTGGGGTTTTCAAAATATTACACTACTGTCCCTTCACTTAGAAGCTTTTAGTAGAAATCTGAAAGTCAATCAAAACTCAAATGCACTCCCAAAAGAGTGAAAAATTTTGACCTCACCAGTAAAGTAGCCACAAGAGACCTGTGAATAGACCACAGCTCCACCATTTCCCTTTCTATTTTACATTCCCTACAAACACATTCAGACACACTGAGTTTGCTCTTTGGATGACCTGAACTCACCTCCATGGTCTTCTCACTAAAAATACTCTAGTCCTTGATCCAATGTATTGATAGTTCTGTTCTTCCAGCAAAAAAAATCGTTATGAGGAATGTCAGCAAAGCAGAAGGATTTCTCAGAGGGTCAATACAAAAAATAAAAAGTAGAAACCCCTGAACAGTATTTGCTGTTGGACAGGGAATACAGTAGTTGGAACAAAAGGATGAACAGTGTTTCTGACATAACAGTGTTATTTTTTCTGTTGTTACAGCTGGGCATCAGCATAGGCCTTTGTCAAGAGCCAGAATACCACTGCACTCACTCCTGTATAAATACAGATTAAGAGGCCAGTCATATGTATCAGACAAGATAGCAGGAGGTAAAAAGAAACAGTTGATTGCATTAATTAACAGTAATCATAAAAACACAATTTAAAGATTATGGTCCAATTTTTTTGTAGGTATTGCAACAGAATTGTTTAGGTCAGCATTTGGAAGGAGGATAATGAGAATATTTGATGTTACCAGAGAGCTGCTCCCAGGAAATGGTGGCTGGAACAGAACATAAACAGAACTGAAAATCAAGCAAGTAGGTGAGATAGGGACTCACTGCATGAGTGGATGGCAAGGGGCAGCTGATGTCTGGGGGCTGAATGTGTTGCTACAGTTGGGTAAAGCCAGTTTGTGAGTAAAGTAAAAATCTTGTGTTAGCTGAAAAGAGAAGGAAAAACAGTTGAGGGACACCTAAGAAGGGTGATGTGGTCAGGCAATTGAATAAGAAAATGTTTCTTGCAGCAGCATTCTGGCTGGGTGGGTGGGTGGATGGATGGTAATAGTCTAAAGCTGTACTCATCCAAACCAGAAACGAAGACATTGCAGCATGCAACACACAGTGTAATGAGTACAGCAGCTTGATTTGTGTGGAATGGGAGAGAACTGGTAAATTTAAACAGAACTGAAGCACAAGGTCAGGTGTAAAGAGACAAGAGAAAAGAATCACAACAGAACTTCTGGAATTTCTGTAGGTGAAAAAGACAAATAAAGAAAGTCCTTCATAGGCAGTCACAGAATTTGTGGAAGACAAGCCATCAGATGTTTAGATGTTAGTGTTAAAGTCAGTAAGAACCTTCAAGAGATTTTCCATGAACAACTTTGCTTGAATACAAGAAAACTCAGATTCCAAAGGGCCTGGAATAAAAGAGAAGACTAATATAAACTCCAGGCAGTGACTCAGATTTTGTGTTCGCTATTCGCATGGGAATGGAAGTGATCTCCTAAGTTACCAAATACATTCCTCTGCTGCTATAAACAACTGTATCTCATAACCTATGTATTTACTAAGCTTCACCAAAAAAATGTATTTTTTTTCTTCCTAGTTTTAGTGGAAAGGTGTTTCAGACTTCCAGTCTTCCGATAATCAGAAACTTTAATTTATGGGTTGAATTTATTCATTGCTCATTAGTAATCATTTGTTCTTGTGTCATCATTGTCCCTTTGCTTAAGTATCTTTTCTCTCGCTTTAGTGCCTAACCTGAATGTATTTATAGAGAGCAATTATATCCGCTCTCAGCGTGAATGAGCTTAGAGATGAAAGGGAGAAGGAAGCAAACATGTTGCTTCAGCCTGGACCAGCTGGAATCTCTTTGTTCAGACTCATGTAAAATGTTTTGCAGCAGCTGAATCTGGAAGCAGCATTTGTGCAGCTCATAGCAATATGATACAGATCTCCCCACCTCACAGCCAGATGAGATGGAAATGGACATAGCAAGCCATGGTGGATATCTGAGTATCCATGGGTACTGTGGACCTGAGAACATTAAAACTACAGTCCAGTTTAGCTGGAGGATAACGACCTACTTTTGACTGTTATAAACACCCATGGTAAGCCATTGTAAACATTTCCCACCATAGTCGCTGGTTTTTTTTCTAGTGTGAGGTGTCAGGTATCTGTCAGGTTATCTCTATCTGTGTGGCTTATTTTGCAGAGGGGACTCTACATGGTGCTGTCTGCTGTGGACTGTAGAGTCAGCAATTCCTCCTGTCCTTTACTAAAGTTGTTTTCAGGCTGTGCCCCAGAGCTCCTCAAACAACTCAGAGAAGAGCAGGGATTGCCCATCACGCCTCTCAGACTTTGTGTACAAATTTCAAACTGCAAAACAGATTGAATAATTTAGTCATAGCATTTTCCCTACAGCACGTGTTCAGGTAAGTGTTTTGAAAGAGGAATCCATAAGGGAAAGACAATTGCAATAAACTATTCTTTTGCTCGGTGGCATCTCATTGGAATGGACATTTGGAGGAACTTTTTCACAGAGCAGGTGAGCTCACACTGGAATGGGCTGCCCAAGGAGGTGGTGGAGTCACCATCCCTAGAGGTGTTTAAGAAAAGGTTGGATGCTGCACTTAGCAGCATGACCTAGATATGAGGGTAGTGTGTTATTGGTAGGATGGTGGGTTGGTAGCAGGATGACAACAGGTTAGGTAACAGCTCATGGGTTGGACTCAATGATCTCTATGGTCTTTTCCAGCCTTACTAATTCTGTGATTCTGTGATTGCCAGCATCAGGAAACACAGCTGAGCAACTATACTGTGAAGTGTTGGATATTTTAAATGTGTGATTGTACCTCATTCCTTTGGATGTAAATATTAACTGCCTGAGGGCAGCTTGTTGTGGATCAGTTTTTTAAACTCATTTTATCTAAAAAAGGCTTTTACATCTGAAGCCGTTTATTCCTCTTATATTTATGTTTGCACTTGCATCATTCATGTTACAAAGTATGCTTTTTCCAGCCAAAATATTTTTAGGACTCCACAGACTGCAAAACCAATGGACATTTGAGAGACTTTAATTCTGGAAAAAATTAATAATCTGAACTAAAATAAAGAAATAGAATAAGATGCTGGTCATTGTATCTGCAATAGATTAATTACTCTGTGGAATAATGCATCTCATCAGCTCTTTTCTTCTGGAAAGTCATGTTTTAGCATGGCTTAAAGCTAAATGCAGCCCTCTCTTTGTGACTGACCTTTGTACATCGGCATGTAAGGGCAGAATATGTACAAATGTGAGTTCTTCTCACAGTTCAGTACAAACCACGCTGTCTTTCCTAAGGGGGACAGAAATACAAGGGTAGTGCAGGTCAGGGCTGTGGAGCACTGACCGAGCTGCATAAGGAAGCTCGTACAATACCTGATTTAAGAGTAAGATTCTTACAGTATTTTCAGAGAGAAAGAAAAACCAGTGTGGTTATCCATGGTGTTTCTCAAAGGAGCTCTGCATTAAGATTCTGGAGACAGGTTTGAGTTTGCCTGGCCCTTTACCCGGAGCTTGCCTGATCAGGGAGTAAAGGCCCCATGGCAATCAAGAAAGGGACTGCATGTTGCAGTAAATAATCAAAAATCAATTTTGGCAGCTTACTCAGGAAAAAGGAATGAAAAAGTGGAGATGGCAGGAGGGTTTTTTAAAGGCTTTCAGGAAGGGTGGTGGTTTTCTCCTGTAATTCAAAGGAACAGCAGCAAAACAAAAAGAGAACTAGAACAGCAAGGACAAATGCAATGTATGGAAAAAGCCTGTTGGATACTGGTCTTTGCACAAAAACTTCTTCATCAAGAAAACAGCTTAAATAAGAGTTGTGCAATAGTACTGCAGTTTGCTGGCAGCGCCCTCATCTGTCTTCACAAAATATTTGACTCTGGTCCAGGTGTAAATTAAAAAAAAAAAAAAAGTAATAGTCAGCAAACTGAAATCAGAAAAATGTTGCCACTACTGTTATGCTGACAGGGTGATGCTGTGTGCTCTGTGCCTGCTCCACACACAAAAACCACAGTGGAGAGTGACCTCTTCTGCATGAATGTATTCAGGGCAGGTGTGGTGACCAGGCAAAGAAGGATGCACTCACACGCTTTGGAAACTTGTACTTTAGTAAAGCTGCCTACATCTCCCACAGGGAGAAAGGATCGGACCACACAAAAGCATTTCTCTGAGTCATATTTGACCCAAACACCACTAGCTGGATCAAACAGGTAAATAAATATCTCCATGGGGAATTTTTAAATTTGGAGCCATTTTTAAAATTAGAAAAATAAAATGTTTCTCTCCAGGCTATGTTAGAGGGTTTGGGAAAAGACAAAGCAGAAAAAAAAAAAAGCAAATTTGTGGTATTAAAACTAAGTATCTTTTTAGCAAGAAAGGTTTTTTTACAACAACACAGAGATGCATTTAAAAACTCTTACTCAAATTGTAAGGATCAATACCAACTTCACTTCCTACTAAGACCTTTCTTTTCAACCAACAAACCCCTTTTGCTATGAGAAGATTCATCAAGCTGATTATTTCGTTATAAAAGTAGGAACTGCCCAATGTACCCAAGAAGAGACCCAATCTCTCAAGAGCTCCAGATCTAGAAAGAAAGAAGGTAAAACCTTCACAGGGTGCCTAGGCACTTCTGTAATGTCACTGATGCACTCTAGGACATCTCCAACCCTACAGTGATGAACAGCAGTGTCAAATTCTCCAAATGATGTGAAACTTCCTTTCCTTGAGACTTGCTATAGTTTGGATGATGCTGGCACCGAGAAGTCATAGTGCAGGCCAGGGGTTACTCTGCTAGGCACTGTACAAACGTATCATGAAAAGATGTGTGGCAGCAATGCCACATTGTTGTGGCATTTCATTTTGTTTTATTTGGGAAAAAAAAAAAATGTTGCAGTTATCTGATGCTCTCTGCCTATGTACAAAGCACGTTTAAAAATACAATAGGCATTCAAAAGGGAACATTATTAATTAAAAGCCTCCACGTACTGTACAAATGAAACGTTCTCTCTACCTACTCAAGTCATTCATTCAGAAAAATCCTGGGAAAATAGTTAGGCTTTGCAATGTGCCCCATAGGTCAATGTATTCAGACTCCAACAGACCAAGTAGGAGGAGTGAGTTCCAGAACAGCAAAATCTTCATTGCGAACTCCCTCTCAGAGGGGGCACGTGCAGAAATGTGCACAGCACGCTCACAGAAAAATGGCTCTAGCTCTTTGCCCAGCTAAAATTTTACATGACTCCTTTAATATATGTATATCCAACCAAGGAAGAGATGTTGACCTCTGATCCTGCCTGAAGCACAGCAGTGGGAGGGACTTTGAAGCCCTGAAGGGTTTCAGACCCACAGTTTGCCTGCCTTAATTTTCGTCTACTGTATAAATCCTTAAGGTATCAATTTATACTGTATATTTATACTTATACCACAATCACCCCTTTTCTCTATGCCCAGTTACACCGTGTCCCCTTTATTTAATAGCAATAGTGTCCTTGAGAGTTGAACTATCCCTGGGCATCTTGCTTACAGGATACTACAGAACATATCCATAAAGGCTGGTCTCACAACTATTTACTTTTACTGTAGTCCCATATGAAAAGTCCTTTTTTAGTACAGGGATGGGTCAAAGTCTGTCTGCAGAAGCTAGAGCCAAACTTCCCTCATGCTTTAAAGTTTGGTGTTGTATTTCAGATCCATCCCCTAATCAGACTGGTTTTCAGTGTTCAGATCAGAACAATCCCTACCTTATTTGCTTGCTGGCTTCAAAACAGTAGGAAGATTGTCAATACCCTGCTCAGGCTCTAATTAAAAATCCAAACTCAAATTTAATATTTCAAACATTATTTAAAATATATTAAGATAGTCATTCTATTGCTGTTGCTCATTACTCTGTCGAAACCTAATATTAGTAACAGCATGTACAGAGGACCTGGAGCATGAATTAATAATGAGGTGCTTGTGCTGGAAAACATGCGAGAGCCTGGTTCCCTGAGCTGGCAGGCGTCTGGCAGAGACTAGTTTGCTCTTCTCTACACAGTGATCAAATCATCTGCTCAACAAAATCATTGGGAAGGAAAGTACTTCTGATTAGTTTACGTCCTCTGATGATCATTTTCCAAAAATAAAAACACCAAAGATGACAGGCCATCAGAAACGAAGCAGGCCACACTTTGGAGGGAACCCTTTAAACCAATGGCACTGTACTACCACTGAACAGCAACAGTGCTGGGACCTGAGCCTCATCTTCCAAAGGGTGAGGAGCCTTCATGCCCTCAGCCTGTCCTCACCTTGTTCATGAAGTCTCTGCTTGAGGCTTTTGAGATGAGGTTTAATCAACTCCTCTCTTTCTCATTGTCCTAACAGAAAACAAACTGAATGAGAACATGGACAAAGAGCATGTGGTTTGTTAGTGCTCTTGTCCTGGGGTGAAAGTACTGGAGGTGTTTGCAGGTTTTCTGTAGATTTGGGTAAGGACTCAGCAAGTCAGTGAGCTCTTTAGGTGATGCCAGAATCAGAAAATATGTGCAAGGTAGAAAATACCTGCATCATTTGTTGTGTGCAATACATATATCTTTATATATAATGGGCACGTGTCTACAACATGTGCATATAAAGAAATACATACTGTAGTCATGTAAGATGTATTTCAGCCAGATCAACAATATAGCAGAGAGATTAGGTGTACTTATTTATACATACATGCCCTTTACAGAAACCTGGCTTTCACCTGCCCTCCCTAGTGCCCCATGCTGGCCTCCTCTGTCTGTGCACGCTTCTCTCCTGAGGGTGAGCCCAGGACCTTTGTGCTTCCTCTGTGCACGGAGAAATGTCTTCAACATTTGCAGAGCACAAACAAGAGTTGCTGTAGGTGTTTGTGCCCTGAATTTTAACTGTGCCTCAGTCTTACACACCGTTTTCCTTTAAGATGAGCATACTGTTACCCACAGTGCAGTATTCAGTTCTGTACCCTAATACTTGCTCTCATCTTGTAAATTAAAAGGTGTGAAGGAGAAGGAAATTTTCCAGAGTGAAAGAGAGAAATTATTACATAATTTTGTGTAATTTTTGGTGCAGGAAACAATTTTCTCAGTGCACCTGTTGCGGAGAGAAACAAGGCTCCTTCAACCATCAATCTGTGGGACCTCAGAGCTCAGTCTGAAAGCAAAGGTGAAACGAAATACGAAAATTGCAGTGCAGCAGAAGAGGAGTCAGCTATCTGCGGGCCTCTGCTGAAATCCCATCTTTCGGGTAAGGTTTCTTGTGCATTTTCGTGTTTTGGTCACCTGACAGTAGCTCTCTGGCCTAATTGGTTTCCTAGTTAACAGACTAAGTAATGATGTAACCAGAGTGTGTGGGAACCAGACCTGTGTGACAGATACAAATTTTCCCAGCCACACTAATTTTACCTGCTTACCTGGTTCTGCTGCTGGTTATCTGGAAACTTGAACTACTTGAAGGATATAATGAGCCCAGCAAAGGTTGAGACACAGCTTTGTCATTTAACATAAAATTATCCCCCTTTGCAAAACATACTAACTTGTGAAGTCCAATTATTTTTGTTTCTAAACAACACTGTGTTTTAAAAGATGTGACTCTGTCTACAGCTTTTATTTAATTTTTCTGTGGTTGACTGAAGTGAGAATTTGTTGTCTGTAGCCTAAAGGAGCAGATCAGCTCTGTTCAATCACAAGCCTGACTCAATAACCACTTTCTGCTCTTGACTGTCTGGTGTCCCCAAGCTCTCTCACACAATGTTGCTCGTTTGTGCTGGTGACTTTTGTAGCTGAATGTTGTTGCTATTGCTTGTATGACAATACAAGGGTTTCAGAAATCTAAAATCAGGGTCCTATTGAACTGGGCACTGTATAGGTATATAATTGTCAAACAGTCCTCTAAATTGCATCCCAAATACCTCTGACAGAGGAGGCTTGGTGGATAGGAAAGCTTTGCAGCCTCAGAGCTGAGCCTCTGAGACAGTAATTTTTGACATAATCAACCTACAGAAACAGGCTTGTGTAAAATAATCAAAGTAATTGGGCAAATGAGGTGAGAGGGAAAGAGAACACCTGGCATTGAGGATGCCTGATCAGCTTCCTTCTACACGTGGTGGGCAATGTATACATTCTTCTCTCTACTGAAACATAAAATCCCAGTAAGTACATAACGCTCATACTGGGCAAAGGAGCAGATTGAACTGTGGATGTGCCTGGCACTTGTCATTTCTGTGGCTCTCAGGCTGTTCCCACTTGCCCTTACAGAAGGGACCATGTCTCTCTACACGGCAGTTAAATATTTTTTAACGATTTGAGGCGCCCAGGCTTCTGGATGGACTGCAGAGCCTGGGGCAAACATTGCCATGACTTTGGCGGCTATTGTTCTGCAGAAAAATGTAGTTAGTGTGACTCTGTCTGATATTCACCAACAGAGAGGAAGAAAGTTTTATACTTGTTTGCTTGCATCTGGCTGTTCTTTTGCTTTGCACTCACAGTCGCGTTTGATAAATGGGAGAAACTGAGCAGAGCAAGACTCTTAAGTGTGATGACAGAAATTGTGAAAGTTGCAGGGCTTTGCATATACTTGCTATGGTTAACCCAGTCAGTAAAAGTAATGTTAAAAAAAGGACACCTGACAGTGTTTCAGTATCTTTCTATCTGAAGTTTATATGATGCCTAACGTGTATGCAATGGATCTGAGACCTGACATCTACTTAAACTCTTCGGGAGCAATATCAAACATTAATGGGGATTAGTGTTAGAACTGGTGTAAACATAGCAAACAATCTGCTGGAAGTGTATGCTCACATTTCCATATGTTATGTAGGTAAGCAGAGCCACTGCAGAGGAAAGAAACCCTGAGATGTAGTTCTCAGCTAACTACTCCTAGCAGAGGCAGACACTAGTAGGGCACAACTATCTCATGATATCAGTATCTACATACTTGTAAAATTCTCTGTCTAGAACTGCAATTTAGTTTTGTAAAAGGCAAGAAAGATTTAAAGAGATGTGATTCCATTGTGCAAAACCACTAAAAACCAGATTAAAATGATTTAGTACTTCCAGGTGCACTGTAACTCTTGGCAGAAACTGCTAATTCCAGGTGTGTAACTTCAAAAAAAAAACCCAACAAAAATCCAACCCTGTTGTCAAACCTGGATAAAACCATCAAGTTAGAAAAACAGAAGCTAAACTAGGAACAAAGTCCAAAGTACAACTGCGGAAAGACAGCCTCTCCATTGAAGAAATTACTGCATATAAGTGAATCTCCCTATTACTTAAGTAAACATAGCTTGATTCTGGGCAATATTTCAAAAGAGATAAAGCTTTGGCATGCATGAGCACATAGAAAGATGACATATTCACAGTGGGAGGTATGAGGTGGGGTTTCCAGTAGTGCCAAAATTTGTCTCACACATACCTGCTTAGGGCCAAATCCAAAGCTGCTGAAGCAAAGAGCAAATCTTTCCACGGTCTTCAACTGGCTTTGTATTCAGCGTTCACTCACGCTAGGAGAAAGGGGAGAAAAATTAATTTGTTTCCTTATTTGTAGCCAAATCATTTACACATTTTCCCTTCTCCTTTTAATCCTGGAGAAGTCTCATCATTGACTTCCTCAGGGGCAGGTTCTTAATCAACAGATCAAAATAAAAGCTTTACCACAAAATGGAAAATACTATTATACCAGTTAAAATTATTTGTTTCAGCAACACATGTGGTATGGGATATTATTATTCCATAATAGAATACACATTGATTCATTTGACACTTTTTTTTTTTAAGGAGCTTTTATTTAAATGATGTGTTTATGGACAAATATGCATTGAATGCTTTTAAAGTCCTGTTATGGTTTGGCTTTATTTCCACATGTTCAGACGAAATGACCATTACTGGGACAAGAAACCTACAACCCTAATAGAAGCTCTTAGAATTGGTGCCAATTTTATATCCTGCCACTATATCAAAATCCTGCAGGTCGATATTTTAAAAAACCCACAACATATTCTGCAGGCTCTATGCAATTCTATATAGTGTCACACTTAGTATGGGCCAGTTCTGCACCTGTATTAAAAGCCAGGGAATTGTACCAGATCAGACCTCCAAGTAAGAAGATTTTGCAGAACTCCACGGCCACACAGAAGGCAAATTGACATGGCGACATTATCTCCCTCAGATACATGTGAAAACTCTTTAGGAATCAGCGTACTAGCTCTGAAAGGGATGGATTTGTAGGAAACGTCTGGTTTTCCCTAACAGCTGGGACCTCTGCTGCTGTGATCAGTGGCTGGGTGTGTGGCACTGCATTCAGCTGCATTTGCTCCTGTGAACCAATGATTTTTCCTTTGCTGTAACCTTGATTTGGCAAAAAGGGGGTTGAGAATCTCACAATCACTCCCTGATTTTCAGCACTGCTGTCATCTGTGAGAGCCTTGACAGGTTGGTGCCTGTGTTAAAACATGGGCATTTCTGTGAATTAGGGAAATCGTCTTGGCCTTTTCCTCGGGACTGCTGGGTTGGGTGGCCCTTTCTTAGGGCAGAGGAGCAACAAGGTGTGACTGTGCACAGGGCCAAGCAATTAACAGCCCAGCTGTGATTGCACAGAGCTTTCTATGGTCTCTCTCCCTTTCCCCACACGTAAGTACCTGCACAGAGGGGAGAGGAAAGACCTTTTCATTTCCTTTCTCCTCTCGCTCCTGTTGGTACAGCGATCCTTATCTCAAAGAAAGGAAAGTGAAATCTCTAGTTTTGCCACTGTTTGAGTGCTCTGCAATATCTAGGGAGTTCAGAAGGCACTTATTTTACTTCCATGGCAATACACTCGATTAGAGGTGTTGGTTCTGTCCAGACTCCAGCATTAGGGCTGACAATGTCCCAAGAGGAGTTAAAGGTGTATCAAACCTACCATGAAGTAATACTACTTTGGGTTTCTGACATTGTGATAGATCTGTTTTCCACTGGAAAACACTGAGGAGATGGTTTAATTTTTATCTATCGTTTCAGATTCTCCAGACTATCAGAGCTGCATAAATATTAAAAGCTTGTTATTTACATTAGAACCATTATCTTTATAGATATCAGTGCTTGTTAAATGATTCATAATGCATAATTCATTCAACCAATTCTGCCCTTTCCTCTGTTTATTATTCACCGGCAAACAGACTTTGATTTTTACAAATTTGTTCATTATTCATATCATTCCAGGCTCTCTTCACAAACATTTTACTGGTCTCCTTTGCTCAACATGTTGTCTCCTACCGTATTTTTATCAATTAGCTTCTGTTGTTGCTTGCAGAGTCTAATGAACATTTAATAATACACCTGAAACTCCCCCTGACTTGAATGCAGATTTACAGGATAGCTCTGGAGATTCATGCTAACGCTTCTGATGCTGCCACACAGCCACTGACAGGTTCATATAGCAGGCTCTGCCCTTGACTCACACTTGTTGGAAACACAATAACCATGGCAAGGCAGATTTTCCTGCGCCACAGCACAGTGTGGTACAATGAGAGATCACCAGAACGGGATTTCAGAGATTTGGATCAGGTGTCCAGATCACCATTTGCATGTAGGGTTGCTTCTCCACATGCCTCAGTTTTCCCTTCTGCAAGTTGGTAGCAGTGTTGCCTGAGGAAGATCTTGCTCTGCAGAGACCAAAGGAGTAAAAACCACTCCTGGCATCTAACTTGAGGCACAGTTATGAAGCTGCTTCCCCTGAGCTGTCTGAAAAGAGCTGTGAGAAGTTTTTCCACTGATTTCTATTCTTGGGGCTGCTGTTCTGAAACACCCCCAAGCTGATGTCTCACTCCCTGTTAGAGAACTCTGGATAAACTCACCATCTCATAGCTTGGGTGAAGTGCCTGAAGAAACACCTCCAGGCTTCTAGAAAGAGAAAACAGTTCAGCAAATAGAGGATAATGTGTTTGCCTCCCATCCAAATACTTTGATCTGTAAGATAAGAATAGTTAAGAAATAACAAAAAGTTCTCTTTGTTTTCCATTCAGTTTGTCGCTATTCATCTTTGGTTTATTTTGGATGCACTTCTGAGAAGTTGCTACCTGCATAATGGGGGAAAAGAGTTCCAATTTTGATAGTAATGAGCTAATTTAATATCTGAGTCTTCAAATAAATGATTGTAACAGATCACAAAAATTAAAATCGGTTAAAATGTTTCAAGAAAAAAGTCTATAGATTTTTTGTAAAAACTGAAAAAATACACTTCAACTTTTACTTCTTTATCATTTCAGAGTGAAGTTTCAAGACAAAAGAGTCAAAATTAAGCCTTTTTTTCTTAAGTTTTGCTTGAAATAGGGTTTTCAGTTTAGTTAGAAAAAAAGACAAATTTTTCCTGATGATTGTTTTCTCCATTGTACACTGGTCTCAATATCTTTTATTTGTTTTCTTCCCACTAGAGGAAAAGGAAGATAAATTATTTTTATAAACATCGAAAGCTTGGAAATGGAAAAAATTAAGAACACAAAATTGGACTCAGAATCCTTTCCTTTCTTCTAGATTTTCAACTGGAAAAATATGACAAATGGTCATGAATGAAATTGTCCTTTTAATTTCTAGTATGTATCTCTTCTCTTAAAAATTTAAAACACGGTTGCTTTTTCACTTTAGTTCATCATTTTCTCAGGGGTTTTCTTGTTGATTCTTTTTTATTTTCCACTAATCTTAGTAATGTCCTTGCACCTTAGCAACTTCCTCATGCCTTGGATTGGTGTGTTATGGAGATAAAGGGCAGCTCAGGCTAATTTCTGGAGATCAGAATTCAAACTCCGCCCAAAGAGTGCCTTGCAATGCCTGGTGGTGCAGTTCTGATCCAAGTTTAGATCAGCCATGATCTCAGTCTACCACACGCAGCAGAAAACCTATTTTCTTCATACCTATCATCTCAAATTCAACTGACAGTGAGTTATTAAGAGAATCATAGTTCATATAGTCTCCTAATGAGCAATGGAAGCATCAAAAGTCAGAAACTATAGTATTGTTTGTTTCCACTAGTCCTCATTTATCGTTTTGCCTTCTTCTCTCCCTTACACCACAAGTCATTCAACATTTGATGCTTGGGGACTCCATGTGTAATTTTGTTTCCCAGTCATTTTTGTGCCTTCCTCGTGCAATACATTCACACAAGCCCTGCCAGCACAGTGGAGCCCTGGTCAAAATGGCTCAGCTTCCTTTCCAGGATGTCAGAGAGCCAGGAAGAAAGGTTTGTTCGAGGGCTTGGCTCCCTCTCCTGGCTGTCTTTGCAGCAACTTTAAATGAGATTTAAGCCCTTCCAAAATTAGTGTTTGCTTACTGCCAATGCACACTTGAAACAAGAGAGAAGAGCACTCTAGTGATGAGACTCTTGTTTTAAAAAAAATAAAATTAGAAAGCTGGAATCTAATCTCACCAAAAATATATAAAGTATAAAGTTTTGATATTAGACTATTTGAAAAAGCTTTCCTCCTGCCAAGGTTTCTTAAGTGCTACATACATATGAGAAAGGGGCTTTTTAAAAATTTGTTTGTTTTTCTGGATTACCTGTATTTTTCTTCTGACCTGCAGGCTCTAGACTTCTACTTAGTAAATGTCCCAATGAAAGCTGTGTGTTATGCTTAAACACTGGTAGCATTCCCCGTACCTGCTAATTGCTTTATTTGTCCTTACTGCTTCCGTTCCCTCATCAACAAAGGCTTTAGCATAAAGGGCAATGAGGTAGAACATGACAAGGAGAGTGGGAGCCAGAAGAGTGAATACTTCTGTAATTACACAGTAGCCTGGAGTAGCTCTTCTCAAATCAATTATGTAGCCTGGATTGCCCAAAACTCTGAGGACAGAGCCCTTGTTTTAATTTGCCTATGGAGCTATGTGCTCCAATAATGGGCAAAATTCTTTCCTTGTTACCAGCTGCCTTTAACAGAATCCACATTATTCCTTCCTTATTTATTTTTATTTAATTACTTTATTAATAGTACATTGTATTTAGCACAGCTACAAACCAATCACTGTAAATTGCTTCACTAACAACAAATGAAGCTTCACCTTGTCTTGTTGTCACATCATTTTTCAATGGAGAAAACTGAGGCAAAGGATTGTAATGGAAAGTGATCAGGAAAAGCTGCCAGAAGATCATCCATAAAACCCTGATAAACTATAGTTGCAGAGTAAATTGTCACATAAACCAGGAATTTAACCCAGCAATCAAACATTCATTCAGGTAACAGGGGTTCAGTCATTCAGTAACATGGGTGTGTATGTAATAAAAGAGTTGAAGGCCTGAAGGGCAAAAAATTTTGTGCAAAATTTTGATGAACTAAAAAACCCGAAAAAAAAAATTTCATATTTCGGTTTGAAGCTTCCTAGACATTTTCAATTAACTGCAAGTAAATTTAGGTTGAAAACATTTTCAGACTTAGTTAGGAAAGAAATTAGCTCAATAGCTATTCATGAAAAGTTTGTGATCACAATGTGTATTCACGAGTAGGAAAGGTTTATCTGGAAAAAAGTGTGTCTGGCTCTAGTTGTAACCTTATCTCCATAACCTGTAATAGAATAACTATAGCTGTAGAAAGACTTTTGTTCTTTTTGGCATAGCTGATCAATTAGATGCGTGGGATGGAGTTACAAAAGCTCTTACAGTTCGCAGGAGTTGATTTGCTCTTCGTGGCTGTATGAACAGCACAGCGCTAGAAATGATGTTACAAGGAGTGAATGATATTTTGAAAACTGAGTTGTTTTTCCTTATGCCATGCAGCTAGAGCCCTCAATTGCCACTGGTTTCCCACAGGATTTTGCTGCCACAGAAATGCACAGGAAGGGTCAGTTGTTGCTTCAGTCTATCTTGATGGGGGAAAATAAAGGCAATGCTGTTATGACTGTTCTACATGTATACACAGGGAGCTGAGGCACAGAGGGGCACGCTAATTTTTATAATGGTTTAATTTTGAGTTTTGGGTCGGGGGGGGTTCAACCAGCTTTTTAATTTTATTTTTTTTTAATGCTTTCACCATCACTATATCCTCTTTTCCTCGGCAACCCTCATTGGCCATAAGTAACCTGTCCAAAATCTCTGAGGAAGTTGCTGGGAGAGCTGGGTACAGTACCTTTTGTATCTGTAACAGCAGTCAATGAACCCTTCTAGATAGGGACTAGATGTAAACCTTCATTCAAAATGCATGTCAGGTTCAAAAACACCTTTGAAAAGACAGCTGACCTACTGTAGGATTACAGTTTTAGGTGAAGCAAGATAGAGCCAGAGGAGGTCCTTACTGAATAACCTGCTGTGAGCAAGGTGAAAGCAGCACAATTTCAAGGCTGCACACCCTTAGAAAGTCCAATGATCCCATGGAGAGCAACTAATCGACTGCGAATGAACCAGTACATCTTGCAAGATTTTTCTCTAGTCGAGTGCCAGTAAAATAGTCCAAAGAGGCAAAATTGAAAAGTTTAGTAATTTATTTATACACAGAAGTTCAGTAGCTGAAGTGCAGCGTTATCAGTGGAGCATCACTTCCTGTGCCTGATCTCTCAGTCATCTCAAAATGCAGCATCTTTTCTTTTCTGTATGTCATTAGATTTTACTAGAAAAATCTAAATGCATTATCATCCTGATGTTAATTTGCCAAGTTAGCCACTGCTGTAATTTCCAGACGGTCAAGCGAGCAGGGAATAATTGTGACTGGGGAGGAGGGAGACAGTATTATATTGTTTGATGGAAATCACCCCTTGAAGGATTTATAGGAAAACAATTGGTGCAGTATGGTGTCCAGCTACCTCCCCAACTACTGCTAATGCATTTGTGAAGGCATTAACACATTAAAGTTTGAGCTAGGCTCCCCTTATCTTAGAACAGCCACCAAATGGCATTCTTGCAGTATTAACTTTCTGTCACTTCCAGCTCAAGATGTGACCCAGGGTAAAAGGCTTCCTATCACCCCATCAGCTCCCTTAACTACTCCCTTTCAACGCATGTTAATTTTGTGCCTTCATTTCACAGTGCACAACTGGAAAAAATTATAGACTTTTAGTAATATTCTTCCAAATGGCAGGAAACCTTTTCACTGTCAAAGGTAAAGCTAATAAAGCCAACTTACAGTTCCAGAAACTTTAGATATTAAAGAGCACACAGCCTTACCACACAGCCTGCAGGCAGGTGCAGTACGGAGTATTTTCTCACTCATATATCACTACATTTGTTAACTTAGCAAAGGAAAAAAATCACAGTTCTCTATTTCTTTAAACATTTGGCTCTTTTTGTAGCTGTATGGTACAGGCACACTAATATGACATCTCTCCATCCTTAGAAATACCTTTCCCAGCAAAAGCAAGATTATTTCTAAACCTCACAAACTATTGTCATTGCCTACAGATGAGAGGCCGGGGCTGTGTCATGA
Organism: Pitta sordida; assembly: GCA_013390025.1. Classification (NCBI taxonomy): domain Eukaryota; kingdom Metazoa; phylum Chordata; class Aves; order Passeriformes; family Pittidae; genus Pitta; species Pitta sordida. The sequence continues at coordinate 755,957 of WEKX01025675.1, read as the reverse complement.
TGATCAGAGGCTCAGGCAGCTCTGCCTGTGCCGGGGCCACAACTGGACAGGGACAACTCCCCTTTCTACTTCCCCAAATCCGCAGGCAAAAAGCTGCTGGAGGAATGGAGTTACAAACTGCAGCCAAGTAAGCTGCCCAAAGTGGCGTGCTTTACATCATGTTTACGTTGAAGGTCACTTTTTAAGTATGACTGAATTATTGATGAGAAATAATGTAAAAATACATTTCTGTGTGGCCAGTCCGACCTTCAGAGACGAGCATTTGGCTTTTTAACTGATATACACGAACTTTGCTTCTTTGCCAGCACAAGCATCTCTTCACCACCGTTTTCTTCCAAGTATCTTTGCTCCAGGAGGCAGCAGGTAGAGTAGGGGTTTTGGGCAGCGACTCTGCAGCCATCACAGATTTCCTTCAGTGAACAACTAGATCTGGAGGGCTCGAAACCTGAGGGGGAAAGAAGGGGCTGCGAGCAGCCCAAACACACTGGGAAACAGCATCTTTATCACTCGGAAAGCTGAAAAAGCTAAGACTCCCTTCATCCAAGTATTTTACCTTTGAGAGCTGGGAGTTTTTTGGTGCTTGGTTTTTTTGTGGTTGTTTTTGCTTTTTTTTTTTTTTTTTTAAGGGGGAAAAGGCTGAGACAGAGGGGGATGGAGAGTAAAAATGCTGACCTTAATTAATGGAAGGCCCACTAGAGCCGAAGGAAAAGGTTTGGCTCTCAAGGCCTGGGCCTCCCCCTGAGCCTCTCCTGGGTGTAATGAGAGAGCTCAGCTTCATTACTGGCAGCTGAGGGGAAGGGTCACTGGGGCTGGATTTGCAGGGCCCTCATTGAGGGATCACTCCATGCTGAGAGAAGCTGGCCATGCTCTTGGACACCTGGTCATTAACATTGCTAATTAGCGGCCATTAATCAGGGCCCTGGGTTTTTTGTTGTGTGTCACCGGCTCAGAGGAATCAAGTGAATAAGAAGATTGTTTCATTACCTCCACAAGAGGTGGAATGAAAGCAGTTCCCATCAGCTCAAGATGAGCTGAATTAAGGGAAAGGTTAGACAACAATTTAAGATGAGCTGCCAAGGGGGAGCTGGGGGACCTGAGCTGTCCTCTGAGAGGAAAACCAGTCACCTATAATTAATGAAATCTTCCACAACCTCACTCTAATCACCGTGTGAGCTTCTCACCAAAACCCCCTATCTTTCGTGTTGGAAGAACCCTAATTTATCTGTTTATGAAGTCCTAATCTTGGCAAGTTTTAATTCCATGGGATTTTAGCACTATATATATATATAAATGCAAACGTAGGTATAAGTATACACTCACATACCATGAGTGTGTCTCGTTTGTTGCATATATTTTCTGGAGTCTGGAAAGATGCTTCTCACAAAACCAACCCCACTTGCAGGGGGAACGGGTGGGAAAAAAATCTGTATTAAAAAGTATCCAGACAGTACTTAAAATATTTATCTAACTGTTTGCATTTTATATGCTATGGCTCTGAAAACATTGAAGAAATCTCATGTGTTTAAGGGGTAGAAAAATTAACAAGTTCCGTTTCAGGTTAAAAATGACATGGGAAAAATGATAGTTATTGGTGTACATAGGAAAAAGTAAAGAATTTAATTAGCTACCAGATTGTTAAAATGCAGTGTTCTCCTCCCATGCTCCATTGTCTAACTTTTATGGAACAGGTGCCTAATTTTCCTAATGGGATACATTTTAATTGACAAAGTAGTTTGATTGCTTCACACCAGTTTTCAGATTCTCGCTTACTTTTACTATAATAAACTCTTTTATTTCTACAAACTCAGATGCCCTCTAGAGAGTAATTAGAAGCAGGTTTTATCTGCCTGTCTTTTTTTATAAACCACTTTTTGATTTCTAAAACCAACTAACCAAAAGCTTGATTTGTTCTGCTGATGTGTGAGAGCCAGTAACTTTTAGTCATATGCACTGAGCATTTCAATCAAGTTGTTTGCATATCCATTCATTTCAGAAAGACTCTCAAAATGGATTACAAACATTTAATTGTAAGAGGAATAAAATAATTAAGGAAGGACAAGTAGAAGTTAAAAATATGCCTAAGGATTCACAACAGTTATTGGATCATTCTCATCATGGGGCATAAATTCTTTATTGTAGTTTCAAAGGACTTTATTCAACTAGGCACATTGCCTTTCCTAACAACAGAAAGTAAAACTGTGTTTCTTATGTATGTGATTCCCTTTGTAGAGCCGTGAGGTTGGTTAAAATGTCCATAAAACTAATCTTTGGAGCATTGCAGCTGGTCTGGAATTCTATAATATGATTTCTGGGACTTCATGGGAAAGTTGAAGGCTCAAGGGGAAATTACACAATGAACAGCTGAGAAAAAGTTGCATTCTGGCACAGAATCATGCAAATGGGGCACATTCTTCAGTTTTCTCATGACGGATTGTCTCTGAAACTACTGAGCCAAGTTGCTGAAATGCTAATGAAGGAGAAGCATCAATGAGCGGTGTCATCCTGGGGGCTTCTGAAGGGGACAGAGTAGGAGATGGAGGGAGGGGGTGAGGGGGAAGGAAGGAAGGAAGAAAAGGAGAATGAAAAGAAATGGAGAAGGAGTTCCAAATATTGGGGCTGGCCCAATCTTACAATGAAATAGGGGGGGTGGGGGAAAATAGAACCATGAGGAACTCTGAGGAACAAGTCCCTCTTGGCTTATAAAAATTTATAAAAGCACTTAAAAGCTAAAGAGTTTGGCTCTGACTAGGGGGAAGTAAGTGTAGGCACTGCTAACATCGAGAGCTATCCTTGTCTTTGATACAAGGAGGAAATGGGTGTGAGCCCCCACGCTCACTGGAGATACACCCAGGGTAATCAGACAGATGTTGAGGGACACTAGTGCAGGCAGCATGGGCAATAAACAGGAAGAGCTGGAAGCCACGGTGCAGCAGGAAAACTGTGACATAGTTACCATCATGGAAGCATGGTGAGAAGACTTGCACAACTGGAGTGCTGCCATGAATGGCTGTAAGATCTTCAGAAGGGGCAGGTGAGGAAGGAGAGGCAGTGGGTAGCCCCATATTTTAGGGAGTGGTTCAACTGTCTAGAGCTTAATGACTGACAGTAATGTTGAGTGTTTATAGTTAAGAATCAGCTGTCAGTGTGCCCAGGTGGCCAAGAAGGCCAATGGCATCTTGGCTTGTATCAGCAATAGTATGGCTAGAAGGATTAGAGAAGGGATTTACCCCTGTATTCAGGACTGCTGGGGCCTCACCTTGAGTACTGTGTCCAGATTTAAGCCCCTCACTACAAGAAAGACACTGAGGTGCTGGAGCATGTTCAGAGAAGGGCAATGGAGCTTGGGAAGGGTGTAGAGCAGAAGACCTGTGAGATGCAGCTAAGAGAACTGGGGGTGCTTAGCCTGGAGAAAAGGATGCTCAGGGGTGCTTATTGCTCTCTACCACTGCCCGAAAGGAAGTTGTGGCCAAGTAGGGGTAGGGCTCTTCTCCCAAGGAACAAGTGATGGGAAAAGAGGAAATGGCCTGAAACTGCACCAGAGAAGGTTTAGGTTAGATATTAGGGAACATTTCTTCACTGAAAAGGCTCTCAAGCACTGGAATAGGCTGCCTGGGGAAGTGGTAGAGTGACCATCCTCAGAGGTATTTAAAAGACATGTAGAGGAGGTGCCTAGGGATAGGGTTTAGAGGTAGACTTGGCAAGGTTATCAGTTGGATTTGATGATCTTAAAGATCTTCTCCCACCTAAACGATCCTATGGTTCTATAGGAACAGGATCCCATTGCAAAAATATCAGGGAATGATACTTCATAATAGGTCTTTTAGTTATCTCTAAAAATTATTACATACTATGTATTTGCAATTTTTTTAAAGCCTGTTTCTTATGGCACATTTTTGTTATGCACGTATTTGTGCACTTCTGTTTGTAAAGAAAAGCAGTTACTTTTCCCATAGATGAGTTTGTAATCAGATACCCCAAAGCTCACCTAGCAATGCCTCTTAAATATTTGGATTACAATTTCTAGATGTGGAAGCGCATTTATATTAAAAATACCCAACAGGTTACATTTTACAGGCTTTTCAAATTATTCTTTTCTCTCTCAGGCCCCAGTATAAATGGCCAAAGACCTCAGCAAGTTGGTACTACGCTCTTTTGAACATCTGGCTGGCGGTTGCTTGCACCAGCATTCCTAGAGGCGCTGCCGGCTGCTGAGCACTTTAAAATATGGCCCTCAGCACTCCAGATGCTACATGTGTTATTCAAGCTTGTTGAAGGGCTGTGAAAAGCTGGCAGCCACAGAGGAACAAAATCCAGTCATCTGCCCTTTGTCCTCATTGCTAGTGAGAAGAGAAAATTAGTAGGTGTGGTAAGTGTTGTGTAGACAGGGGAGGAAACCAAACTCCCAGTGTTTGGGTCAGTGTGAGGCAGGGCTGTGCAGTGGATGTGTCACTGGACCAGCAGTCTAAAGCCCTTGGTAATGACTTTATTTGTAATCTCTGGCACATCCCTTCACCCAGTTTTGTTCCCTTTCCCACTTTTTTGCTTCAATGTGTTTATTTAAAATTGTTGAAATTAAGATAACTATCTCTTCCTATGTTTTTTTTATGTTGTCTGCCAGGATGGGAACCCAATTTAATCCGAAATCTGCCATATGAAATCCTTCAGACCAGTTTGGGAATGGCTGTGCTGTATTGGGCCCACAGCATTTAGGTGTGTTATTATTGTATGTAATTGTGCTTTAATGGACTGCTTTAATGGTGGTTTTTACTGCTTTCAAGACTCAGCAATAGTTACAACTTCAGTTTCACAAGCAACCTTTAAATTTGGTACAAGTATTTGCACATGCAAATCACTGGGCGGTGTCTGCCTGCCCATGCTGCTCTTTTTTAGGATTATGTTACATCTTGTTGCAATGCTTTAGAGACTAAGAGCTCGAGGCAGAGAAAAACTTGGGCAAGCACCAGTTTTCCCTGATGCTACAGTAATCCAGGAGACAGCAGAGAGGTGCAGGCAGATGTGGGAACACCAGAGCTCTCCTGACAGCAGCGGGATGAAGCTGGGGGCAGCACACCAGCAAGTGAGTTATGGCCCATTCTTTAGAGTTGCTTGGTGGGAGAATTTTTGCAGATGGTGTCCTTACAAGTGAGAGGCATGGCCCAAAGGTATTTTTGTTTGAAATCTTCGTAAGCTCCAGGCTTGACCTGGAGCTTGGTTGGCCATTTGATACTTAATGAGAGAGTGATATAGAGAGGAGGGAAGTGCTATGAGGGAGGCACTTAAAGCAAAACTGGCATGTGAGGAAACCTCTTTGAGCACCTGGCCCTGACCCCTCCAAGGCAGAATTAAAGGAGGAGAGAGGAGAGCAGCTCCTCCCTCATACACTCCACAGAAACACACAACCCATAGTGCTGATAACCTATGAGGAAAGGGCTGACGACAACAAGAGACATACGCATTGGAATATACAAACTTTCTCATTCTCAAATGATATTTCAGTTGTAATTAATGTGATTATGGATGCTGTTGCTGCCTTTCAGGACTCATGTCACCTTGGCTGACTCCAAACCCTCCACGTGAAGCCCTGTCCTTCTATGCAGTGGTGTCCCAAAACAGGTTGTCCTAGAACCTTTCCCACTATTGCAGACGTCTCCCAGTAGTTAATATGTACATCCTACCCTGCCCCCAGCCTGAACACACTGCCTCTCACAGACCCTTAGCACCAAGTTGGGACTGTGTCAGACTGGACATTTACTCCTTCTTCATTGCTGACCTTTCTGAAATATTTTTTTCACCCCTGCAGGTGACGAGGGATTTCTCACTTTCTGAAAGTCCTGCTTGTGCTGCTGCTTTGTGCCACTGGTTTCCCAAGCTGGTGCTGTAACTTCCTGATTTGCTGTGAAAGGATTGTTCTCCTAACCCATCTGCATTGTTAAAAAGGCTAGTAAGTGCTGAGATTAAAATATGAGCCCTTTTCTGTAGGGTAGTTATATAGTTCTGCAACTGCTGCAATGTATGCATTGGGAGGAGGACAAGAAAGAAAAGTTTGTTGGATTTTATTGCTGTGATTTAAATAATTTCATATATATAAATATACAATTATAAATATATAAATATATTCCTCTATAAGAGTTGGAGGTTCTATGGTGTGTGAGAAGATTTTACGATGTTCTACCCAAACAGCACTGAAACAATTAAAAAATGAATTGCAAAAGCAACCAGAATGCAGGATAGGTGATCACGGCACAAAGTAGGCTGGTATAAAAAAATGAAAAATCCATACATAAATAAACATGGATGAGAAGAGGAGACTCTATGTCAAGAGTGTCTTAGAGTAGTTCAGACTGAAATGAGTGTGGAGTCTGATGTGCCTCAGTTCATCATCTGATGAAAAGAGGAGACTGAAAGCAGAGCTGTGGCCAGAGTCCAGGATCAACGAGTAAGCTCATATATTGGCACCCATAGTTTTGATTGTACCTAATAAAAAAAAATTATTAACATTTTTTATCTCTGAAACTGAACTTTTCCAAAGTCAGGAGATGTAAAGCACAATTTTTTGCTCAAAGGGTCATCTCAAATGCTACATTGTACACAGCGGTGTGATTACAGTGAACAAGAATTAGGAGATCCTAAAACACGCTGACAGCCCCTAACATGCCTTATTGTGCTCCAGTGCTCCAGCTCATATGGTACAGTCAGGGGACCACACACAGTTCATAACAGTTATAATGGAAAATTGTACAGGCTGGTCTAGCCAGGCATAATTGGATGGGCAAGAAATTGAATTTTCCAGCTTTCAGAGTTGTTTACTTGACCTGTTTTAATTTTAGTTGAGATGGAATAATATGTTTCTCAAGGAAATATTCAGGCATTGTCACTTTTTTAAGCCTAATAAATCTCATCTTCAAGAGTGTTTCTAAACCCTTAACATTTCTAATGGCAAACAATGCAAACTTTTTTGACATTATAGATGAAATTCACAGTAGTTGTACAACAAACAGCATTTACATTGAACCAATTGAACTGCTTGAAAGTTTTATAGGAACCAACACAGGGATTTTTCACCATAGCCTTTGACCTGCTCTCTTCCACTTTGCCAGTTTGCAATTTACTTCTTCTGACATATCCTTAATACAAGTCCTGGTGTGCCAGTGTCACCTTGAATTATGTTTATTTTGAAAGGTTGTGGACATCCCTCTTGCCACCCCTCCTCCCAGGGAAAAGTACTTTTGGACTCACTGCTGAGAATTGGTAATGGACTGTGTTTACTTTGCTACAAGTCTGGCAGGTCTTTAGTCTGAAATTTGAGAAGAGGCTACCATGACATTTTTAAAAACAAATGGGTCTTAAGCCATGCAACTTTATAGGCAACATACCAGAGGCTCCAGAGCTCAGAGCTGTTTGTTCAGGCAAAAATCCATTTACAAAACAGTGTAATCATAAAGAGGGTTTTTACCAGCACAGCGTGTTTTGGCGGGATTATTGTCCATGGTGCCACTGGGATCTGACAACACTCTAACACTACAGTTGGCCTGAGTACTTCAGCTGAAAGTTTTTGCTATACCAAGTCTTAAAAAATGTGGAACTCAACATCTTTACATATGAGCTGTGGCGCATGAGAAGCATGTGTCCCCAGAGGGCACCAATGCTTTGGGTGTTCCTCATTGCCAGAATGAGCCTTTGACATCCTTGGTAGTGTGGCACAGATTAAATTAGCTTTAGACTGTTCTCATTAACACTCCAGTCAGAATTTTCTTATCCAGTCCTCAAAATAGGGTGTTCTTTGACCTTTCTAGTTCTGTGCAAATCTGGTTTGAGGTTTCTTGTAGTCACTGTAGCCAAGCACCATTTTCCTAGCAGCACTCTTGGAGTGAGGTTATTGGAACTTTCCAGTCTTTCATCCTTTTTATTTTTTCTTTTTGCAATTGTTAGTTTAGCAATAATTTCATTTAACAAAACTTGGAAATGCAGCATAACAGAAAATCTCAGTAACTTACAAAAAATCACAGTTGTCATAAGCCAGGAAAACAAGCCATTTTAAGCCATTTGAAGGCAAACTGAAAACATTTTTAGCAAATGAATCATACTGGAATCTCCTCCCCCCCTCCACTCCCCATTGCTTGAACTACATTTGTCTGTTTGGACCCCGGTGTGTTACCAGGACACTCTGGAAGAAACTTGTCTGGTCTTCCACACTGATGTGAGTTTCTCTGACTCAGTGGAAAATTTGCCTTGACTTCATGGCAGATGGATCAAGCTTTCTTCGACTAAATAAAGGATCCCATTTTTCAGGCTTTTTTTCATAATGTCTCAGCTCCGCAAAATCTGTTCAGGTTATTAAAAATAATTATGTCATCAAACTGATTTTTTTTTCCTTTACATTTTGGCTTGAAAAATAAAGATGAGGGTAAAAAAAGCATAAACTCATTAAGCCCTAATCTAAAACAAAAGTTTAGAGCCAAATGTCCATGTTCCCTCTTTTCATTCTGTAAACAACAGTGTCCTATTAGACAGAGATAACACATAAGGGGTACAGATGACAAACAAGACATTCATAGGATCTGTATTCACTCTGAACAGAAGGGAAAAAGAAGTGTGTATTTACCAGTAATTAACATGTTAACTAGTGTTTGGTGAAATCCATAATATGATTAAAAAGAAATAAGAATTCCTGGATTACAGGGAAGAGCAATTACCTAAATAAAAGCAACAGAAAAGTTATCCAGAGGTATATAATAATAATAATAAAAAAGATCCCCCCCCCAGTGGGAATTGATTACACAGTAATCCATGCCACTTAGTCAAATATCAGAAAAGGATCGCATAGACCCATAATTAGCAATGTAACAAGCAGAGCCTTGAGAAAACAAGCTGGTCCTCAAGACAATAATCTTCATTGCTTGCACCCATCCAAACAGCCTGTGTCTCAAGGAGTGAAAGAGGCAGGCAAGATAATAAAAGGACCTACAGAGCCAGCAGGAAAGTTCCCCATGTGCTACTTTGAGTGGCCGTCAAGGGGGTAAAAAGAGGAGAGGTAGGAGGGGGCAAAGCAGTCATGCCCTCCCCTCCCCAAAAAGAATGGAAAAGGGAAAGAATCCAAGTTGCTTGAGCAGAAGCTGCCTAGCGACACACAACTAATTAATACGACTGGTCCCCTGTTTGCAGATCTTGTTATCAGTAAAAATAATAATAAAATGAGCCCTAGCAGTCTGGATATCTGCAATTACAGTGTGAATTGCATGAGAGGATTATATGAAGTGCTCTTGGCGTGGAGGGTGGGGGACCAAGGCGCTTCAACTTGAGAGCAGCAAGCAGCTGCTTTGGGGCTTTGCACCTGCTGCTCACCAGGCTGTTTTCACCTCTAGACGAAAACAGGCTTCTCTCTCCTCCTCTGTCTCCTTTCTTTTCACAGAGCACACAAATGTAAAAACATAGAAGGATTTTTATTTAAAAAAAAAAAGAGAGAGAGAGAAAGCAGAGAAAATGAAATTGTCTTCTTAAAGAAGTTTTACTGAAGCAACATGAGGGGCGTCTTAGGGCAGCCAAGGGGAATCTGAAGATGGAGCGTGAGGCCAAAGAAACAGGCAAGCAGCTCCATTTTAATGCAGAGGCAGCAGACAGAGTGCGATCTGAGATTGGCAAAGTTTCAATGTAAATCCAGGGGGGCAAGGGGGATGGGGCTGGGATGAGAAGAAAGGACTCTTTTACTGTTTCATGCTTCTAAGTCCTGCCGATCAGCATAAGCTCAGCTCGACATTCTGGGAATAGCAATGAGGCACACACAACAATCAAAACACCCTAAATCTGTTTGATGATTCAGACACTTCGTGCATCTGCACCGAAAAAATGGGACTTCAATTAAATAACTTGCAGATTTCCACAGAGGGGGGAAAAAGTCGGGGGAACATGAGGATTTTTAATTAGTAACTCTGAATACAAGCCGTTTTTTTAATTAGGTGTTTGCACTACCACTTTATTCTTAAAGGGAGATTTGTAAGCGCGTGGGATTGTTGTGAAAGAAGATCTCGGACAGTTTGTTCCTAACATTTTGTTGCAACCTGCATTTGCTCCTAAACAGCTTTTCTTCAGCAAATGAAACTCAACTACAAATCTGAGCGTTGTTCAAATTAAGGCTGAGAATTTTTTGAAAGTTTTAAGTTCATACACACATCCATAAATACATACATGAATATATGTAGTGCCCAGGGTAGCTCTCAAGGCCCTGCAACAGTTTTCTCATTTTTCTGTGCTTCTGTTTAGTCTGACTAACGTAGTTAAACATATGTAAGGATACAGTAGGCACTATAGACATAACCACATCAAACACAGGGTTTGAACAGCAATAGTAGAAGTTTGTGACAGATTCGAATGAAATTCCCATATGACTTTACTGCACTGCAGCCACCACTTTTAGAGCAAACCACTAATGATTGCAAGCTTCAGAGTCTGAAAAACGATGGGTGAAATCCCAGACCCTTTGAAGTCATTGAGTGCTTTTCATTCAGTACTGAGGTCAGGATTCATACTCAAAATCTCTCGAGTGTGCTCTGGCATGGCACAGTGATGTACATGTCTCTCACACACATGCACATGCACTATGAACTTGCAAAATCTCCTGTGAAAAGGCATCCTCCCTGTGGCAGGCCAGGATTTTTGGAGCCTTAGAAGAAAGGTCTGGTCTTTTTAGTAGACTAGCCACCTAAGAACACTAGAATGAGGACACTTCTGTGTTAATTTTAAATACGTATGTAGCCAAAGAGGAAGCTGAGGCGTTAACATATTTTTGCATCTTTATCTCTTGGTTCTTTTTTTAATTTCACTAAACATTTACAATGATATGGAAGAGATTAAAAGTTGGATTTCTGAATACCCACCCAACTCTCCACCCTACCCCCGCCTTTTCCTAACAGGGGTACAGCAAGATCATATAAAGAGGGGCCATGATCATTTATCCAAATGCAAACAAACCTAAGTATGAGGATTTACCACAGCCTGACTTTCTTTTTTAAAAATTTATTTCATGTGTTAATACAAAGACTATTTAGCGAAAGTAGAATGCCAGGATTTGCATATGAATAGGTACCTAAAGATCAACGAGATCAACTCATTAGGGCCTGAACATCTAAACATACGAAAGTCAAAGAGGCCAGAGCTCAAGAGCCCGGCTGCTGAGATTCCCAGTCACTAATCCTAGCAAAGCTGATAGTTTTAAACTTATTCCTAATTCTCCTGCCTTAATGAAAAAAAAATCTTCTACCTGAAACAAAACTCAGTTCAAGGAAAATAGCATTGTGATTGCATCTGGAACTCAATTTCCTCCCTTGCCAATTTTTCTCCATGACATTGGACAAAGCATTTAGTAGGGAATTCACCTGACCTAGCAGTAGCTGTCTTGAAGGAAGGGATTTTAACTACGTGTACCTCGTCATCTGGTCTCCCTTCACAGTCAACATAAAAAAAGACACTTTCCAAAGTGCTCATTCTTGCTGCAGTATCCCCTCCTAAGACAGTGTCTAAATCTCTGCCTGCAGGTGCTTATCTCGTCCTCTTGCCTATGCCAAGAGTGTCTTAGAGTAGTTCAGACTGAAATGAGTGTGGAGTCTGATGTGCCTCAGTTCATCATCTGTAAAATGGGATTAAGTGATTAATGCTACCTCTGTATCTCATGGATGAGTTAGAAGTGGAATATATTACAAACCACAAGATGTTCAGATATTAAAATAGTGAGAGTGATATGAGTGCCATAAAAAGATAAGGTCCTGATCCAGTATCTGTGGCAACCAAGGGAATCTCTCCTCTGGCCTTTTGTGGGTATTAGATCAATCAATCCCCAGTGACATTATCCATTCACTGCAGAGTAAGTGAAGGTATGGCCAGAATTTTTCCACCGGCAGAGAAGGGAGAGGGTATGGGAAAGCCCTGACCTTACTCTATGCTTGAATAGTAGGAAGAGGGAAAGCACAAACAGGCTTTCAAAGCTGCCTACAGGATTTGGACACATCAGCTTATTAATGTTAGCGGAAATTGGGCATCCACATCTCTGGAAATTTCAGCCTCTGCATTTACAACACAAAAAGAGCCCAACCGCAGAGGAGATATTTCCCTAATCTTGGCACCACTGCAGATTTTTGTTTGCGCTTCCTTGGATTAGACCTTTAGCAAAGACACTGCTCGGGATGTTGCAGGAAGGACACATTTACTCCTCATCCACCCCAAGGTGTAGCAACCAGTGTCAGGGCAGCATATTCTCATGGCTAGATCCTGAGCCTGTCATTAAATCTGTCTTTTGACCCTGGGCAAGTCACTTAACCTCAGTTTCCTCTGACTGTAAAATGTAGATAAAATATTCCCTGCCTCTCGGCTGTGTTGGGAAGATTAACAGTTAGACATTGTTCTGAGAGCCTTGAATAAGAGCTGTGAGTGCATGCAGAGTACTGTTTCTATTGGATACTGCTTTCTCTTTCTACATACAGAAGGGCTGACTTTTAAACTGGCAAGGAGCCCAGGCCCGTGACTAGTGGTGTGCCCCATTTGAATGCACAATAACTACAGTTGCATGCACAAATTGGGTATCCGTGCATGGAAACTGGACACACAGTTGTTTACAGAACAGAAGAGTTTCTCTCTCGCGCTCGTTTGGAAAACTCAAGGACTCCATTTATTAAGTAGAAAAAGCAGTGCCATCACCCATGCAATATCAAACAGTTTCTAGGCAGCATTTTAAATGGGTTAATAAGGTATAATATCATTCCCTCCTGAGACTGTAAGGTGGGCACTTTTGGTTGACCTGAGTTAAAATTTCACACTCATTTTACAGCTCCTGCAGACTGTCTTGGTTTGAATGCGCCAGATGAGATGTTTCGAGGAAGTTGAGAAGGGAAAAGATCTGCAGGTATTTTTGTTTGATGTGTGTAAATCAGGACTGAAATAAATGGCATAAGTGAAGTTTACCCTGAGATAAATTGGACTTGGCTGAGAATCTAGCACTCTTTATATAAAAGCCCATAAACAAACCACAGTCAGGACAGCGTTGTGTGAAGCCTCAGGAGGGCTGCTTGGTCCGGGGTTGGGCTCTGCTACCCTCACTAAAGAGCCCTAGGAGGGCTAGGGGTACAGGGACAGCACCTGGTCAGTGCTGCATTTGGTGGGGATGTACTGCTGAGCTGTGGGGATCCCAGCAGCAGCAAGCGGTGCTGGGAGGAAGGGAGGGTGCTTATGCCCTCTGTGCACAGGCATTTTCCAGAATCCTAACTCTGAGAAGACAAACCCCCCCCCCCAAATCTCATGAACAATGTGGCGATGAGAGGAGAAGGAAGAGAGAGTGAGGGCAGAAAGCTGCTGAGGCAGCATTATTTTTCTCTTTCTCAGAACTCTTCTTGCTACAAAAGCTAAACCTTCAAGCAAGAATATTTCATATCTCTGTGTTCTTTGCTTTCTCTCCGTCTTTGACCCGGGGTATTTAGGAGAGATGGCAGCAAGCTTTTCCATCTACTTTCCCATGCCATACAGCTTCAGGCACAGCCCTGCTCCAGGAAGAACAACCTGCTTACAGTTACCTTCCCATGCCCCAGACTTGGTCCGTGCCATGGCCTTGTTAGCAACAGGAGTCAGTGTTCCTCTCACACCTCAGCACATTAAAAAGAGGTGATATTCTGGGATGGCATCAGGCCTTGTTGCTTTATTTATGGTGAAGAAACCGGCTGCATAGGTCTCTCTTCAGGGTGGGTGAGCAGCACCAGCTTAGGATGTCCCCATCACTACAGCTTATCTGCTTTAAGCAGTAATACACTAATTTACTACTGTGGTAGGAATGATTGAAATCTTTAGACATAATGGAGGAAGTTTAATAGGGTCTACTGAGAAACCCAGGTGTTTAGATCAGCTTAAAAATAATAACCTTCTCCCCTGCTGAGCACTTTCTTTTCACAATAAGCTCAGCTTTTATTCTTAACCATAAAGACTACCTCAGACAGGAAATTATTCACGTGATTGGTCTTTACAAGTAGCAGAGGGTTTAAACTCGGGGCTGGAGAGGTCATTAGTGGACAGCCATGTGATTAACCTTTGCTTGCCCGTTTCTTTTCACACTTTGTTAACAGCTCCCATTATTGCCCTTCTGTGTCTCAAGGAAGTAGTTTATTGACAGTATTAAAAATACATAGCTACAAATTCCGAAGAGCCCATCCTTGTGTAAAACCTCCAGTAATTTCTAGCCAGATGATATGCATTGGGCAGAGCTCCTCAACTTCCTGTCAAAATGGATCCAGAAATAAATTCCCCCATTAACACTGAATCTGAGTCAACTTGTTTGTTTTACCCAATGCTTTACCTACTCTCAGGCTTGTCTCAGAAAGTTTTATATCGCAAAAAAATGTAAGGTTCAATTAAACAGGATCCTTAGTGCTTGTCTTAACAAACCACAGCTTACCAGGAGTCATACCAGATGCTCAGTGTCTTTGTGCAGAGGTGGGCATCCAAAGGACTTTGGAAACTTGATCAAAATGGTGCAGTCTATACTGTCAGTGCTGTGTTTTGATTTCGAGGTAATTCACCTGCTACTTCCTTATTTTCACACCAAAGGAGCAACCTTGAGTTTCTGTTCCAAACTGTGCCGGTCATGCCCCAGGAGCTCTGTGTGCTCTGGGCGAGGGATGTCTGGAAAACAGCGCTCCTGACTGTCCTCACACTGCGTGTGACACAGTCCCTGCCTCTAACACACACACACACACCGGGTCTCATGCACCATAGGAACTCTTCCCACAGCCTAAGGAACCAAACTGCGGGATAAAAACATCCCGGGAAAAAAGACATCACATCAAAAGCTAAAAGTCCTGAAAGCAAGATAGAATTTCTGTGAATATAATTCCAAGTGGCAGCAGTTTACACTGGTCCGGACTTTGCGAGTGTCTTGCGTAAAATTAGTAGTGATGATTGCAACAGAAAAATACTGGAGGCAGGGGAGAAGGGTGCCTCTTTCACGTATTTATTTTGCATTGTTGTTGCAGGGTAAGTTCAAGAGGGAGGTGAAAGGGGGGAGGTGTTCAGTGGATGCCTTCCCAAAGCAAAAGGGTCTTTTGGACAGAAAGAGAGTGTCAAGGCATTTTGACAGAAAGTGGCTGAATGTGTCTTTTCTAGTTAACTTCTGTGAACTGTTGGGCATTTCTGCACACAAAGGGGCACTTTCTTGGCAGCTGAGGAGGGAGGGCAGAAGTCAGAGAGGGCAAAAGAGGAATAAAAAAAGAGAACATCAGTTTATGAATGCAAAACTTACAGCAGATATTTTTTTTTCCAAGTAGCACATGTACACTGAAGAAAGCCCCCAGGCGGCCATAACTTCCTCAGCTGGTGTTTATTTGGCAGAAAACCCAAGCCTCAGTGAATTTACCAGCACTTCAGGAAACATCCACCCACGACATCACTCAGCCTGAGCTCAACCCAGCAGGGTGCTGAGCCCCTTCAGTTCCTCCTGAAGTTGCTCAGTGTCGTGGTGCTCAGCACCTTGCAGGGATGACGCCATGGCTCACAATGGCTGCAGCCCCTGTATGGATCTGCAGATCCAGGGACTGTTTTTGGAAAAGGTGAAGATGTGAAGCACAAAGAAAATTCAGAGATGTCTATGTGATCCTAAAGGTAGCTCAGGTACCAGTGGCCATGATGTGTACATAATTTGTGGTATCCAGGCTAGACTATTTAAGGCTGACTCAGATATCTCTGCACTACATTACAGGTCAAATATATCCTAAGAAATCAGTACTTCTCCATGCATTATTCTATTTAGACTTTGAGGTCTTAAATTAAATGGGGAAATTAAAGTACTTGACAGAAGTGAAAACAAAAGACATCTTTAAGGATTATGAAAGCTCCATAAAGACAAACAACAAGGAAAGCCCTTTTCTTTATCTTTAGTTTTACCTACATCTGACTATTTCTTAATCCAAGCCAGGCTAAGCCTTCCTTTATGATGTTTTTACATCAGAAGTGAGACAAGATTTGGAATTCACTAGAAAAGAATTATATGAATAGCTATTCCAAAGGAAAGGTGAGATCAATTAGAACAGTTTCTGCAGGTCTCTAGAAACACCTGAGATGGAGCAGTGACAAATTCAAAAGCTACGTGAAAGCAGCAATGATAGGAGCATTTGAAATGGGAACCTCAGCAGCAGCTTCTAATTGCAGGTACATAATTTTACTTTTTCAGAGGGGAAAGGTCAGGGTAAGGCCTCAAGGCAGAGGCAGGCTACAGTTCAGTTGTATCCACAGACCCTTCTGGCACTGGCCATTTATATCTAAAGTGGTCAACACAACAAAATTTTGTGTTATGACTTTTCCCTTGGACGGAAGAACTACAGTTTAACCATAGTTATTTAACCTAGAGTACTCTTTAAGGGCAAAGGGGAATGGAGGCACAAAAGGCAGATAAGGACTCATTAGAATGATTTTACTTTTGAACTCTATATTAGGAAGATGTACCTGTTTGGCTGAATAAAAGCATTTTATGAACTACATAGCAGAGGTGTTAGTGATTTTTCAACAGTGAAGAGCCTCTAACCAACATATTTTAATAATTTAAGTGATTTTTCAACAGCCAATATCCTCTAACCTCTATCCTCATATTTTCCTAATTTACCTGTAAATTGTAGCTGGTTACAACCCTCTAATTAAAGCCGTGTCAGAGCTTCTATGTATTCTCAGCTTTCTGGAGTTTATCACTTGACTTTGAAAATTACCTGCTGGCTAAAATTTGTCATACAAAGACTTACATAGGAGCATGTTTTAAATAATAATAATAAAACCCCACTCTGACAGCTTTATAAGTTATTACAGTGTTTCAAAAAAAGAAATCTGTCAGTTCAGGTTTTCTTAGGACTCCCTGGAAAAAGTGCTGTCTGTTAAACATTTGGGAATTGTTTCTAAGTGTTGGGAGTAAAGCCAAGTACCTCAGCTGAAGCATGTTTCCAAAAGAAGTTGTTTCAGGTGTGTTTTATTAACTCACCTCCCTGTGTATTTCTTCTGCATTTTAGGTCAGAAACTTCAAGGGCTGCATGTCCCTGTTCTACTGATGTTTTATTCTGACTGTAGTCCAAAGGTGGGGTCACCTTTGGACTAGGCTTTGCTGTGCTTTTGTTTTGTTTATGGGGTTTTTTTTTACAATGTTAAAACCTGAAACTTGGCTAAACTACAAATTCTCGAGAGCTCTCAGCTGGAGTTGTTCTGCTGTTCGGACCTCCTTCTTTTTCCACAGCAGAGGTTGTCATGGTAGGAATATAGGCTTTACCTCCTTGCCCTGTGTTGTATCAAAACTGTAGGTTAGAGTCACCTCAAATTTTGATCTGACTGAGAACACATGTAGAATCTTTATTTTTGCTGGTCCCAATTCTCATGTGCTGGGCACTAATCACCCTCCAGCTACCAGTTAATAGCAGCAGTAAAGTCAGAATTCACCCTCTGCACTGTGCTCTGGACGAAGGTCTTATGTGTAGTGAATACAGGACTCCTTGGTGTATCTTGTTGTAGGACTGACTTCTGTGAAAACTCCCAACTGTGTTCTTCCCTTGGACAAGCCCTGAAGGCTGACTGGGAATTGAGTCTATTTTGGAGAAGCCTTGAGCATGCTGTGAATGGATGGATTTGGCACTAGGTGAGCCAAAATAAGGAGTCTATTAGTCACACAGTTGTTTCTGCCTGTAAGCTCAAACACTTTTTACCCCATTGCCTGTAGCTGTCACTGCTCCTTTAGTAAGGAGACATCTATTTGCCAACGGGAACCAGGGCTGGTCACTCACCATCCTGAGATCTTGCCTTAACTACAACATCCTGGTGACAGCAACACCTTTTAATTCTGAATCTTGAGGCTACTCAGTGCCTATGGTTGGCTTGGCATTTGCTTGCATGGTTTTTCTGTACTTTCACAGTCAGAAATCAGCAGGGGGGTTCAGTTACTAATAACATTCACTTTTTGAGCCTAGTTTAGTATCACTATGTAGCCAGGACATGTCTAGGCAGGTGTAAAAGGCTGCACGAATATCACAAGAGCCACCACAAAAACAGTTGCTTGTCTGACATGATTTTGAGATGCCAGTGAAGTTTTAATGCCACATAAACACAATTTTAGCCCTTTTTTTCCCCTCTATCCATTCCTGGAAGTAATATTTGCAAGTGTATTCTGTGGCATCACTGTCTGATGTTTACATGAGACCTTTACGTGTTTCTACCTAATGTAGAATTTTAATTGCATTTTTAAATATCTTCATAAAGAACTTTCCTATAACTAAAATGTCATTATATCAAATGAAGCTGAGTAGGACTCCTGTGTTTCATCCTAGATTGCACATGCCTCGGGTTCAATGGGGAATCTCCTCTGCAAACACTGCCTATGCCAGCTGACACTGCCAGTGACTTGGCTGCCTTTGTCACGATGCTTTCTCGAGGTGCTTGGTACTCAGACTGCCAGCACAAAAACTGATTCAGACCAGCCTGATGCTCAGGTATACTGAGAACTAAACCACAAGCAGATACCATCAAAACACATTTCACTTGTGACCTTTCACAGCCAATGAATTGGAGGGATTTTCCTTTGCTGTGGATCAAATTTAAAACTACTTCCCAGGAGTGAAAGGTCATCACTTGGAGTCATGATATCCAGTTAAATACAGCTAAATAGGACTCGTTAGCATCACAATGAATGGAGTTATATATTACTCGGTCTGGAGGATGACTAGGGTGGGTGGGTAGCAAAGGAATAGATCCCTCATCACCCTTAATAAAGCAGAATAATAGCAGAGAAAAAGAACAAAGAACAGAATTTGACTAAATCTGCCCTTTAGATCTGTTTCTTGTGGCCAGCAATATGAGTGGTCAAAAAAACATGGAAAATGTCACATAAAGGATGTATTTTCCTCTTGCCATGTTTGCATTCACAGGAGCTACAGTTCCATCCAAGTGAGAATATACTATATACAAGTTCCCAGTGGGGCTTTGATCTCCAGATATAGCCTGCTCTGAGGAAAAAGGAAATCCAGTGATCTCATGTCTGAAATCAGATTCCCTCTGAGGGGCAAGCAGCACCTCTAGACACTATCTGATGGGCAGAAGAACTTTGTATACTAAGTGGATCCATGACATATTTTATCCTGCCAAGCCATCTCCTTTCTGGAGAGTATTTCTTGCTCTCCAGCCCTTTCTAATGATTGTTATTTCAGCTTTCCTTTTTCTGGTCATACTTCATGAAGACTATTTTTCTCCAGTAAGTGTGAAGCTGCATGGTTCTTTCCTTACCACTGGCAGCAGGTCAGAGGATGTGAAATGAGCGCAGGAGGCTTTGGGATCTTTGAAGATGCTGTCTCAAATGGGGAGGATCCACACACAAATTTAGTGTCATAGTCCTGTGAAGTGAATAGCTCATAGTCAATCATTTACCTTGGTGATCTGGCTTTTTTTTTCTTCCTCTCCTGGTTGGCATGCTTGGGTCTTTGTATTCTGCTTCTCTGTTTTCTAGGGGAGGGAAGGGTGGATAAGATCAAAGAGAAGGATCAGCTCCTTTGTTTATATTAAATAAAGCACTGTTTGAATTCTCTTAACCTTTTTTTTACAAGTGGCTCCTTTGCTTGTATATATTGCTTTGGCTTTTCTGTAGTTATTCAAGGCTTAGTGTTCACAGTAGCCAACCACGTTACTGCCATTAATAGTCAACTAGAGTTGGGCATCTATAGAGGTTCTTCTGCTGTTTAGTTCAGAAGGGATCATAGGGATCTGCTGGGACTACAGATCCTAAAAACCCGACTCAAAAAACCTAACTCAGCTAGCACATCCTTGAGAACAGGCGTCTCTTCATGATGTGTAGCCTTCAAGCCATGGATGAGCTGTGGTTTTGCTATGGTAGATGGTATTGGACTTCTTCTCTGGCTGGTTAAAGCAAGACCCAAGCTGTAGAAAGCGTTAAAGAAATAAATAAGATTTTACATGTCTTGTGGCTACAGTGCCCTGTTCCTCGTAGCATCAGGTTCTGCAATCTGCTGCAATTCAGAAACCAAGGAAGACACTGCTTTGAGCAAAATCAATCTTTTTTTCCCAAGTCATCTGACTGTGTCAGTAAGTGAATGAGTTTTGTTACCTGCTCAAACTCCTGGAGATTCTGTGGGTGTGATCCAGCACACAGCCTGTGATGGCTGTTCAGGCATATGGCTCTGTTTGAAGTACGACAGCAAAACCACACCATAAAACTGAGAAAAACTGGGGACCTTCACTCCCCTGCAAGAGATGATTTTTAACTTCTTGCCCCAGGTATGATACACCAGTCATGCCTGAAAGCAGTAAGTTCTGCCAACTGAAAGCAAGCATGTAGGACAAATTGGAAGGAGCAGTACGGAAAGGGGATCAGTAATGATAATTCATGTTAAATCAGAGATTAGCCATGATGGGTGCAAATTATTTTGTTAATGCACTCAAATAAACCAAAACTCATGTCCCTGCCTAGACACTTCCAGTGATTGACTGAAGGGGTCTTGATGAAGGATGGTCCTGGGACGAGTTTGGAATATTTACTTTTTTTTTTCTTTTAAACTTGACTTTTAATGACTTCCAATAAACCTGCCATCCATGTACTGGAAATACCTCAAAACTTCCACCCCTGCCTAAGGCAAGCTCCACTGGAGTTAGGCAGTGCTGATTTACACCAGCTGAGGTGCCTGATTTTATTTTATTTCTTTTTTATAAGGTTTTTTTGTCCTTGGTTATAAAACTTTTACTAGCTGGAAGAGATCACATTCCATTCGGGAGCTCGCTTTATGTTCTTCAGATAGGAAATCATCACCTTGGTGCAGACAAGTTTCAGCATTCTGGCATTGAGAAAAGAGGGGGTAGGGAAGGGGAGCAGATTTATACTTCCTAAATGAAGTACTTCATATGGATGGGGAAATGCCTCCAGCAGAAGCAGGCAAGGAGAGCCTGTTCTGTAAGGAACATCTGGAAATAGAGAAATACATATTGCTTTTCTTCGTCCTCCCAGAGCTGCAGGGAAATTGTGGCCCACAAGACCACTCCTGCTCTGACTCTGAGCTGTCTCCATCCTCTACAGCCTTGTCGTGTCCCACAGGCTTAACCTGATGGCTGTGGGCGTGTCCCAGGATAAGGCTCACATAACATGATACAATGATCTGTCATCTTCTGTAGGGTAATCAGCCATTTCTCTCTACCCTTATTTTGAATGAGGAAATTATCTTTCTCCCTTACTTTTAATGCAATATATCTTTTTGAATTTATGGAAAGGCTGCGTACCTCTGAGCCACTGCTGAGTGATTCTCTCTGTTGAGTTTATCCTAGAATTATTCTGCACTTTTGTAGTTTCTAAGGCAACCGCACTTTTGAATGAACTGCAGAGTAAATGAAGGTATCCAAAATATGTGACAGAGGCATCTACATGATGTGCTTCTCGTATACTGGGTTACATGTATGTAGCAGTTCAACTCTTTAAATATTTCAGGCCAAATGGTTTCTTGAGCCTGAGTTGTGTCAGCCACAAGTCTGATTCTTGCTAATATGGGACACAGTGCCTGGTATGACCAGGCAGGTGAGGACTGTAAAAAACAAAACTGTTCCCTAAAGCCTTCAGTAGGATCAGGCAGTTTCAACTTGAAAAGAATTTTATTATGAGCATTGCTATATGTGTGATTAAGAGTTTGAGAGTGTTTATTTCTCTTTTCTAAATATTTAAATTCATCAGGAATAAAGGTGTTGCAATTCTGCACTTTTGAGTCTCCTTTTCTCCAAGGGTTTCCTCTCTCTGTAGAAACAGAACTTTCTGTGTGATTTTTCTAGTGCAAATCAGTTCAGAATTGCAGAAATCAATCTTATTTACTCTAAAGATAGCAACATCACTAACAAAACCGCAAGTAATGCTGCAGCAAGAGGATTTCCCCTATAGCTGGAAACATGTGAACACGAAATAATAACCTGCAAGCTTGGAGGGGAATGGCTCTTGGTGTCATGGTGTAGCTCAAGCCAGACTTTTCTCTTGCAGAAATTACTTAATGCTTGGAAGGCTGGATGGTTTTGGAAACTCAAAATCACTGCTCTGAAAGCCTTGCCCATTGCCCAGTCCAGTCATTTATAGCTGGAGGAATTGACTGACAGTTCCCAGGATGAAGGATAGGAAAGGGATTGAATGAAACGTGGCTTTCATTTGAGTTTTATTTTCTCCCTGCAGCCTCTCATTGCCATTGGACTGTGTGTGTGAGTATTTTGATATTTCCATATCAGTGCAAACCTGAACCATGTGTGTCTCCTTTTGGACCAAAGAGTTAAAGGAGACTTTTTGTAATGCCAGATCTACACTGCAGCAACGCAGCATAATACGTACTTTCAACTATTGTGCATACCTCTTTGGCAAGGAAAACTTCTGCTGCAGGCTTTCATCTTGCTTCAGTTTTTATGTGGTTCTGGCACTTCTAGATTCCTCCCCACCTCCCCCCCCCCAAAAAAAATAAAATTTGGTTAATAGTTTTTGCATTGCTCTTGCATTTCCATTTTTAGCACATGCAGATGTGCTCGCTCTGATGGAACCTTTCATTTTGCTAAATGGGGAGAAGGATTTTTGCACACACCAACTGAGCTGCAATTAGGATTATTACAAGAAATAGATCCAAGGAAGGTTTCTGTGCAGGGTTGGTCCAAGGTTCCTTGGCAACAGACAGAGAGGATAAAAAATTGAAGACATTTCCTTCATAATATTATTTTTTCCTTATATGTAAATTCTTGTTGGGCCTTTACTTTCCCAAGCCTCCCCAAACCCACTAACTTCTCTTCCCAGGGAAGCAGGTAGCTGTAACTGTAGGGATCCCAAGAGCCTTCTGCTAATGCCATAATAAGAGAACAGTACTCTTCAAAAACATACTTGAAATATACAATCAGCAACTCTCCTCAGAGCAGTCCAACATTACTCTGCCTTGTTCTTGACTTCAGCTAGACTAAAATTGAGGCTATGCCCACCCAAACTTTGGCATTTCAGCTGTATTCATTCTGCCTTTGCCACTGAGTTAAAACAAAGAAAAGCATTTCAATGTCCAAATCCAAGCATTCATTTTCCTTAATCTGAAGTCAACAGCAATTCATAAACATATTCTGTGACATCCTCGCTGTGTTTTCACGAAAAGCTGGGTAACCCTTCCTGAATGAGCCAGGCAGCGAAATTGCAGCAATTTCCTGCACACAGGAGCCGTGCTGAAGGCAGCTCAACACTTTCAATTGATGTAATTTTCAGGTATCCAAAATGCCACAATTTCTGAAATGAAAATGTAGAGAGCGATCTGCTGAATTCCGTCCAGCAGCTGAGAGTAAGAGTGGGCTTGGACCTCATGTCTAGGCTGGCAAACCCTGTGTGCTGGGAAGCTGGGAGAACTTGCCTTTAGGGAATCTGCTCTGAGCCATCGGCGCTGCACCTCACGCAGGCTATGAAAACAATCCTTAATGAGGGGGCAGGAAGGAATCTCTGTAAGTCCTAGAACTCGAGGGAAAACATTTTTATATGGGAGGGTTATTTTAAAAGTCTCTGATCTGTTTTTCTAAGGGAGCAGTCACCAGCTTTCCTAAAATGTTTGGACAGCCTAAGGTCTGAAAGGTCGGAAGAGCTTCTCTCTGCCGAGAGAGACAGAGACAGCATTTTTTTACGCGGGTTTAACAGTGGGTGGCAAACATGGAAAAATGTCTCCTCCCTCACATTGCAACATGATGCGTCATGTATAGCTTGTCAGGAAACAATGTCTGGTTTATGTTTGCTGCCAGGTATTACTGCAGGAGGAACACCTGACATAGGATATCTTTTTTTCCAAGCAATGGATGGGTGGGGTTATCCACACCAGTGCAAGTATTTGGGGATTAGCTGCACATCAGTCAGCAAAGCTGGGAGCATCATTTAGCAGAAATTCAAGATAGTGACTGCTATGTGCAATACAGGCTTCAAGGTAGTTGTGTGAACTACCCCAAATGTCCCCTGAACTACTCTGACTTCTCTAGAAATGAAAGCAGACCTTCACAAAGACAGCTGGAAAATCGGGTAACTCAGCATCTTATAAGACAGGGCAATTTCTGAATTCAAAGTCTGTATTTCTGTTCATTGAGATGGCTGAGGGGAAGGAAACTGACAGGAGCATGGCCTTCACAGCCCATTTTCATGTTGGAAATCAATGGAATACCCTCCCATACTACCCATATGTGTAGGTCTAGGACTATTACAAACAGATTTGCACCACTAAAATAATTTCCCTGACAGAAATCCCTTTATGTTACTGTATTTGATTATAGCTATATATACAGATATAAATAAGGACAGACCAGATCATGGAATTATAATACTAAAATAAAAATAAAATTAAATATAAAATTAGTAATAATACCAAAAATCCTCTACAGCTGAGAGCTGTCCATTCTGCAGACCTGGCCTCCTTAGCAGTCAATAGAAGGACAGATGATAAAAGTTTGGGTCTGGCAGTGTGTGCTCTCTCTCTTCTGACAGTCTTTCTCTGTAGTGAAATAATTCTGCTGTTAGGTGGAGCCCAGGTTAAACTGACAGAATGTGCCAATGTGTATTTTATCAGTTGTAATGCCTTCCCAGGAGGTGCTGGTAGCATTGTCTTCCCTGGAAACCCAGAAGGCTCTGCTATGTTTGTGGAGCCACAGTTATTGCTAAACTGAATTCTGGGAGCAGAAATTGCCTGTTCCCTCAAAGAACCTCTTCATTCAACATTTGTAATGACCAGTTCTCCTTACAAACTTCTCCTCAAACATCTGAATCTACCAAGCTCCTCAGATCTTAGATCCCAATAGGTCTAGTTCTCCAGCTCCTGTATCATTTGTGTTACTCCCATCTGAACACTTTCCAGTGTTTCCAGACACGCAAGTGGACCACCAAACTAGACACAGTTTTGCTGTCATGATCTCAGTGTAGCTCCCTACAGAGGCAGGATCATTTCCCCACCACTAACATGATACCTCCCTTTTCACACTAAGAAGACATACTTGCCCTTTGAGCTGCAGCTTTGCATTGAGAGCTCATGTTGAAGCTGTTATCTCTGCTGACTTTTTCAGTCTCAATCAGGGTCACTTTTTTCCAAGACAGAATCTTCCATCTTATAGCTGTAATCTGCCCTCCAGGTTCCCAGATGTATCACTTTGCATTTGGCTGTATTAAATGCAGCCACACTGAATCACAATTATTTGACCAGGAGATTCGGCTCACTCTGTAATAGTAACCAACCCTGGTGATGTCTGCTGAAACTTTATCAGCAAGAATTGTATATCATCACCCAGGTTGGTAGTAAAAATCTTTAGATCAGTATTTAAAAATAAATAAATCTGACAGTCCGAACCATAGGGGAATACTTTCATGTCTTTTTCCATGCCTCTTGCTAAAGGTACCCTGTTAATTGGTATTTCTCCCTTCAAAATTGCACCTATCACAAAGATGGTTTCAAGATATAGAAAATATATTCATACTATGTGATTCCTTTTAGCAGAAGTTTTAATGCAAAATTTCACTTACAGTCAAAAAGTTCAAGAGTAACTATATTAACAAACTGTCTTTATGATCCTGCTCCATAATCATTCTACCCTCCCCTCTAAACCCCCCAAAATATCTCCCAGACAGGTTTTCTAATTCTTTACCTGTGTCAGAAATAGACTAATGTATACACTGGTATGAATTATGTCCTTAGCACTAATTATCTGTTATTAAAATACTGAACAAAAAGTTGCATTATTTTTATGGGGTCGCTCTTGAACTAACCTTTGTACAATCTGGTTTCCTAAAGAAATGTTATTTAGTCAGTCCTCGACATCACTCATTCTTCTCCAGCAATAGCTGAGGCTATGAGCCAATTTGAACTAAATTTCCTGGCAAGACTAATGTTCCAGAGATGTCACTTAGTAGTGAGGTTTCAACTCAAGTTCCAACAAAAAGAGTGGAAGAAGGAGGCTCAACACAATGTCCATTGTTTAGCGAAGCCGACTGGATCCCAGGGACTGATCTGAGAGAAGACCTTGGGAAAGCTGGTTCCGTAAGTGTCATGGCACTGATGAAATAATATCTCAGCATGTCGCTTGTCTCTTTGTCTCCAGTTTTCGAATGTTGGAGTAAGTTTAATGTAGCACTTCTCAACTAGTTCCATACACACTGACAGCAGTGTGTTACATGCACACTGAAGTGTACTACACTCTTGTTGCAAAAAATGTTTATTTCTGGTTGGTGCCCTATTCTGTCCTCATTTCTCATCCAATGTCAGCATCCTTTTAAGAAAGCAGCATCTTTCTTCTGTTCACACACAGAACAGATGTATCTGCAGGCAGCCCCTGTCTTTTTCTACAGACCTATTTAGCACTTCTCTGTCTCAGCCTAGTAATGATCATATGTGTGACCTATAGTTTGTGTGTTCCTAATAAGATTTTCTCAAAAGGCTTATATTCACAGATATAAGGATATCTGGATCACAGATATTTCAGGAACTCCGTGGCTTTACTGAGTAGTCAATTACATATTTAAGCTTACAGCTTTGATTTTACCTTATCCTGTTTCTATTTGCCATACATACACTTTATGTCCCTGATGATGCATCTACTGGCTGTATGTACAGCTGCACTACTGACATTAATGAGGGCTCCAAGATAGC
This sequence comes from Pitta sordida, assembly GCA_013390025.1. Lineage (NCBI taxonomy): Eukaryota > Metazoa > Chordata > Aves > Passeriformes > Pittidae > Pitta > Pitta sordida. The sequence goes on along the minus strand of WEKX01025675.1, from coordinate 729,306 downwards.
ATCTTTATTATAATAAACTGTTAATGTGGCCCTAAAATGCTGCTGCTTGTGGTTCTACTTCAGTATGAAGCAGCTGGCAGCTATGTCAATTGCCATTCTGAATACATTAATATATAATAAAATGAGAATTTATTAATATGAAGCAATGCATACAGAGACTAAAGCAGGCAAACAGGCTCAGAGCTGCAGCTGGCCTGGGCAGCAGCTTTCACAGAGCAACAGCTCACATGCACTTGATGAAACAAGCATTAAGAGTTTTTCATTGTGATTGGGATGGAGATTGAAGATATGAATTTTGCCTGGAATGTGCAGTTGTCTCCACTACGGCACCCTAATCATCAAATTCTGTTTTGTGGTGATCTTTCTGAATAGGAGTCTACTGCATGGTAGCCTGAAGAACATCACAGGAAAACATTACCACCATTTTGCAAGAAGGATTAAAGATAAGTAATAGTAGCCAGGCATGCCCAGCCCAGGTCCTAATTGTAATTGCTGGACATCTCTGGCCTCTCCAAAATCAGCTCCTGCTGCAGACACGTCTGGGCCTGAAGGCCACATATTCTGTACTTGTGTGTGTCCAGCATTATTCAAATACTGGCTTGTGGTCTTAAGTTGGTATCAGAAATGTTGATTTTTGAGAGAGGCCCATCTTCCCATCTCAGCATAACAAACCACTGTCCAACTGGTGACAGTTTGGAAGAAAAATGAAGGTAAAAAATCAGAGTAAGAGGAACAGAAAGGGGTAAAGCTGAAGATGATTCGGGAGGGGAAAGCAACCCCTCCATAGAATGTGTTTGCCCTCGCTAGCCTTGTGAATGGTGACTAAGTCAAGGTTACACAAAGATGTTAAAAAGATGAGACACAACACAAGAGGAAGAGGTGACAGGATGAAAGGTTTGCACAGATCAAATGAGAGAAATGAGGACTCGAAGGGTCAGTCCTCCCTCTTATGCTTGCAAGTTCAGGCATTGGCTGTGCAAGGAACCACAGCTGACAAAGCAGAATGACAGACACAGGGCTGACGGGGCTGATTCTTCCCACTCGTGCACCAAGTTTGTGTGTGGCACCCCCAGTGACTGCAGTGCATAAAGCTGGGAGCAAAGGAGCAGCGAGCCTTCTGAGCCAACTGTGCAGCAGCAGTTAACCTCCACTGGGTGGGTCACAAACCTGTGATTACATTCTTGTTCCCCGAGGCCTGGGAACACTTCGGGAAGATTTTAAGAGCTCAGCATTTAGCCATTTATTTAACTGCAAAGAAAAGCTCCATGTCTGCAAACATTTCTCTACAAAATGAGAATGTTCATGAGCGAGTTCTTGTTCACTGGAAGTCCTGTGGAATTCCAAGTGTTTTTCACTATCTGGTGAAAGCTAGGAAAAGCAGCAAAGCAGTAATAGCCAAAAATATCCCAGGAAATATTTGAAAGCTGTGTAAAACTCCCACAGTGATAAGGGATGTAACCAATCCTGCAATAAGACCATACACAAAGGTGCATAATGATTATGTATAACCACTGTGAGATGAAATCCATATCCTCCAGCTTCTTTCCGCAGACTTTGGTCTAAAGTGATTAAGGAGAACATCTAATGCTTCTCAAAAGTGTATCTACAACTTGAAATGGGAAGATTTTGAGGTTAAATGCCATACTGAACTTAATGTGACTGTCCTGTTCAGCTCAGCTCTCCATGTATAGCCCAAGAGCTGCTCCATTAGTAGAATTCCAACCATTCCAGCAGTAAGGGAAGATGAATGTGTAAACATTAGTAATATTATACTCTAAGTAATGTTAGTATTAGGGTTTTTTTCCCCATGCCAAATAATATCTATACCATTTCTGCCCATTAAATATGGAAAAATTAATTCATTATTTGCTTACATTGTGCAGTGCAACCTGGTGCAGAAACTTTAGAGCTGGTGCTTATGAAAACCAGAAGCATCACACAGCACAGTGGGGCAACTGGACTCGTAAGCCTTACCAAGCCTTACTCGTAAGCCTTACCAAGAGCCCGGGCCCTCTCACACTGCAACAGAATTAGGGGTTTTTTTCATCAATATCATTTTAGTCTGAAATTAAATGCTCATAAGAATAGATTGTGAGATTAAATATTGATCCTATTATCCACTGTGCAGAAAGCGTGTGCAATCTGCAACACAAAATGATATACTGTAAAATAAGAAATTGTTTTAATTTGTTTTCATATGGTTTTCAGTTGAAGCCACACTCCTGTAGTCCAAAAACTCTGAGAACACCTTCAAAGCCACACTTAATGTGTGTGTATGTGCATTAATGAATTTCTGTTCTCAGTGAAAGAGGACTGCATGTCTCAGCACTCTGAATAAGAACAGAGCATTCAATCCCTCTCCATAGCAAATTCAGCCTTCAACAAGTTAGTTCTTCCAGGGATGGCAGTGATGCAAAACTGCTTTGCAAATGTTTTTCTGGGTTTTGTTGCTAGGTGATGACTTGGAAAACTTTGCTATTCCTGCTGAGAGGTTTAAAAAAAACAGGCCTCACATTAAAGAGTACAAAAAATAGGCCATCTTGCTCCCGAACTCCCATTTCCTAACTCCTGGAGTCTGCACCCTCTGTGCCTTCTACTCTCTCACATGCCCTTCTCTTCCCTCCACCTTGGATCTGCTGGCCAGGAATTGGAGGCCCATAAACCCACTTCTGTTACAGAGTTAGAAATTGAGAGAAAGATCATTAATCTTTCTATCACCGACCAAAATAAGCAATTCTGCAAGTCTCTATTGATTTATACTGTTTTCCTTTTTCATTAAATTTTACCAGTTTTTAATTTTATTAATCCAAACCTGGATGAAAAGATAAATTACCAATGATATGGTTGTAATCTCCTTCATGCAGCAAGAAAGCAGAAAGTTTGGAATTGACCCCATGGCAGTTTGCTTAATCATGTTCCTGGTCTGGATGCAAAAACCCCTGACAGGCAGCATGTTGGTAATTGACACAGAAAAAGTTCAAGGGGTGACACTGAAATCAGAGTGGACTTTCAAAGAGTTATTCCTTTGGATATTTACAAAGTAGCCCTGTTTTGGAGGGGAAATAATGCATATTTATTCAATTCATTATTGATTTTTATGCCTATTAGGGCATTTTTTATATCACCTTATGCAACTTTGCAGAGGTGTAGCCTTGAATTTGTACATGGCTAAGCACAGTATGTTCAGAAACAATCAGCTACTGCTGCTCCCCTTGAAAGCTATTTCTAAAATCTAAAGTCCTATACTACAAATTGAATATAGGAACAAGCATTTTTTATATATTGGGTATTGACCAACATATCAATAATGGTTAAAAATTACCAGTCAGAGGAGCAAACACCTAATTTCAGCAGCCAGAAAATAATGACCTTTATAGCCTCAATTTGCAATCCAGCTCATTTGGAGCTTAATCCTCTTTCATCAGGTTGGCCAAGTAAGAAGACCCCAGATCTCATCTCCAGCAAAGTTCTTGGCATTTGACAATATTCAGTCTCTTAAAGTGATAGCATTTCTGGAGTGTAACTGGCATTGTACAACTCTATTGAAAGACATAAAGCCAAGAATTTCAGGCACTAATCCTGTAACTCCCTGCATTTTCTTTTAAAATCTATTCACGTGAAAACTCCCTTTGGCTTTGGGGACACCATTGGTATTCATGACTTTAGGCACGTGAGAGTTTTTGTATGATCAGGGTCTAAAACCAGGAGAAGCAACAAGGCTCAGTGTCTGACTCAAGTTTCTGCCCCCCAGTTCTGGAGGGCTTTTGGTGGTTGTGGGTTTGGCTCTGCCACAGGACTGGTTTTCCCTCCCTGTGCAGCTTCCACTGAAGACACACGAGTACTCGCTGTCACTTTAACACTTCATTGGTTATGGTGCAATGGCAGAAGTTCTATTCTCTCACGTCAATAAGCACTAAGTCAGATGAGGGGTGGGAAAGAGCCACTTGCTTATGAGTCTTAGGACAGGCAGCCCTGTCATGGGAGCAAGTGGCACAGACATTGTCCAAAGAGATTGCTGGATTTCTGGCTGCTTTTTTATTTTAATTTAGCAAACTTAAGTAACTGAGAATTCAGTCAGTGACAGATGAATTAGCTTCTTTCCAGCTTTCATTATACAGAGTGGATGGTAACTCTGCTCTCCAAAGATTGAGATGCATTTAATATCTAATTATGTATCATCATCATCATGATAAAAATTATTCATTGCAGTATTGCTGCTCTGTACAGAATACTCCAAGAAGGGAGTGAGCTGGATAACATGCAGAGAGGGGACTCTTTGTGGGTTTTGATGCGTAATACCTGCATATAAAGTGAACTTTATATGTGGCTTATAGATCTTTTCAGCTAAGGCTAAAGTTCTTCAAAGTCACCAGTTAAAATCAACTATTTACTGTCAGAACAGCTTAGAGTGAGTTTGTTCCACCTTGCGAGTCTTCTAGTCCTTGACTCTGTTGATGTCAAGGCAACTTCTTACCAACATTTGAACTTTCAATTTGTTCTCATCTCATGTCTGCAAGAAAAATGTTGTGGATCAGTCAATGTTTTCGTGATAGCACTGAATTACACTTAAAAGCTTGTTCTGGTCTACTTGTCACATACTACTGTATTTTAAATTTGTTTGGGTTTGGGTTTTTTTTTTGGTGATGGGTTTCTGCCAGGGCCAGATGCCGCAGTAGGAGTTGAAGTGCTCAGTTCTATTTTCCTGTGGGACCAAAGGATTACAAAGGTATGATGTCCATGTCCTCTGATAAAGCCTTTTTAACTTTTTTGCTGATTTCATCAAAACTTAACAAAAACACGAGGGTCTGGAAGATCAGTAAGTTCCTACAGGTTTCAAGAGATTTTCAACTGGTCTTGAGGTAGGGGTCTACATTGTAGAAAATCAATAGAGGTGAGGGGGGAAAGCCCATATAAATAGCCAATTATGTCAAATCCTTCTACTGGAACTTCATCCTCAGACGTTAAAGGCAATGATGAGACGTAGATGTGTAGGAACACAGGCTTCATTACCTTTGTTAACTTGCAGACCTGCTTCTTTCATTTAGGATGGTTAAACAGACAAACGAGAAGTTTGCTTGCTGAAAGAGCAGCAGGGCCTGGGAAATGTGTGGGGATGGTGGATATTGGCTCCAGCAGAGCTCTTGCTAGACCAGACATGTTCAGAAATCTATGCAATGAGGTGTCCAAACCTAAATGACCTAATTGCCTTCAAATGGAGACCATTATGGAGCACGGTGCAATTGTCAAAATCATTGGAAATTTTGACCCTTGAAGCCAAAAAAAAAAACAAAACCCAAAACAAAAAACCCCACGTGGATAGCTGAGATAGCAGATGATCTAATCACTGGTTTGTGTTTCATTATGATGGATAACTTTGCATTAAATGCCAGGAGTAGTCTGTGGAAACTTCCTTTAAAGATGTGTCTTCGATCAAACAAATTATTTGAAGGCACTTAATTGCAGTCGACAAATTGTCCAGGACAGACTGTTATAATAATGGCTACATGCTGCTGGACTTGTCCAGGAAAAACAAACAAAACCCAGAAAGACTGAAACCAGTTTAAAGATTGCTGGGGATTTTAGCTGTGTGAGCTCAGGATGAACAGCAATAGAAGCAGGACCTGTCCATTTTCCACATTCCCATTTCCAACAGGAAGGCAGAAGCAGAGAGGAGCCCCTCAGTGGTGTGAGTGAACCCAAGAATCAAGGAAATACCACTAGAGGTGCAGAAGGAGCTGTAGGGCTGTACCCTTAGATAGGGTGTGGCGAAATCATCTTGGGAAGCTTCCAGCTTGGGCTAGTAGTGATTCACCCATGCTCTACACCAGCCAGATACAGGCCAGAAGTTCCATTAGTGTGGCAGAAAGCAGCAAACCATGATGGCAGGCCAGGGCAACTAGATCAAGTTGTCACAGTGTGGACAAGCAGCTGCTGGCTCTGCTCTGGGAAACCTGGAGCAAGGGCAGGGCAGAACCCGGAAACAAAAACAGAAAAATCAGCCTACGGTAAAATGCCTTCCAGTGCCACCGGAGAACATAATAGTACAAATATTACACAATGCCTTGAAAGGGTGGTGCCTGACTGCAGAAAAACCATTACAGGAATTAGGTCACTGCTGAGGAGGTGCTGCTGGAAGCAGTTCCTGAGCAGTGTCACTGTCACAGAGAACGTTGTTGCTGAATTTTGTATTTGCAATCAGGATGCACTCTGGACCTATTTTCATTTAATAAATAGTTTCTTCATTCAGAAATTGAGGTTTCCATCACACTGAAGGTAATCACAGGTGGAAATCAAATTTTTCAAGTCAATTTTTCAAATAGTTTCAGCAGAGGAAAGAATTGGAGTGAAATCACTGATGCCTTTGGTGTGAGCTCTGTCACTGAGCTGGTAATTGAAGGAAGAGACCATTGACAAGGTATTTCAAGGCTTCTTCTTCATATTTTGTTTTTTCCTACAACTACTCAAACAGAATTTTATTTTTATTTCAATTGAGAGCAGAAGGAGCCAAACTGATCATATCCTATTATATAAAGCTCAAGTGTCTTTTTCTTTTCTTTTTTTTTTTTTTTTTACCATTTTGTCAAGACAGGAGAAGAACACTGGTTTTGTTCAGTCCTTTTCTAAGCAGGTTTTGGTTCAGCAGCCAGGAGAAAACCTGTCTCAATCCCATGACTCTTCAGATGTGCACATGCAGAGGGAGCTCTTTGGGGGCTGGAGCAACTGTGGTGCTCCTGTTCCATGGGGCCAGGCAGGCCTGAGCTGATACATGCCAGTGGTGTGATCAGTGGTTCAGGGGTACTTAGGATGCTGGGGGCAGCTATCAACAGGTAGAAAAAGATGGTGTTGAAAGCAAAAAGATAAGGATTTGTTGTTGTGGACATAGCTAAAGTGGTTCTTACCATTTGACTTAGAGGAGATGGGAAAGGGGAAAAATTCTGGAGATATTTACATGGCACTAAAATTGCTTTGTTTTTTTCATGTGTCTATCAAGGATGTGCTGGGAATCACAGCACTGCCTTAGGCTCCACGGAGTGGAAGCATTGCAAGGGGTTGATCTACCCACAGATCCAAGATCATTTTCTCATGATACCATGAGTCCAAACAGTTCCCACCCTTTGGCTCATCCTGGCTCGTCCCCCTGTCCCCTTCTTCACTGGAAAAGCATTTGTCTGTGGGTCCGTGTTGTGAGCTGGCTGAGGCATCTCATCTTCCCGGAAAATAATCTGGCACAAATGGAAAACTTTTTTCAGCCTCAGCAGCTCTGCGATCCACTTCACTGTGCTGTGGCAGCACATCCAAGAGAGGCTGAAGGCCATAACAAGCAACAAGATGTTGGAATATCTTAATTTGGTATCACCATGGAAAGCAAGAACCTGCTCATAAATGTCTCTGAAATTTAGAGAAAGTGAGCACCACTTTTCTTACAGGGGCATTGTGAGAAACTGTGTAAACTTCCTTCAGAAATCAAGTTAAAACAATCGTGGTTTCCAACTCAAACACACCAGCACCAAAATAGTATCTGCAAGGCCCACAGGACAGGGGTGTGGTGGGTGTCTTTTGGTGGTGTCTGGGACACTGTAGGCAGCACTGAAGCAAACGTTTTCAAATAGGCTTAAAAAAATAAGTAATTTATTTTTCTACGGTGTTCTGACTCATTAGGAATCGTATTTTCTACCTAAACAAGAACCCTTTTTAATATGTAATGAAAATGACTACAGAAGTTAGGGCTTTAAGTAAAATAGAAAAGTATTGAGTCTGACACTAGAAGTGTGGGAGTTGATAACTCCAACACTTTTACTTGTAACTACTGTCAGGATTTTGAAATTCAGTTGAGTGGAGAGGTTTCATGAGGAACCTAGCTTAGAAACATTTGAATTTGGGTAGTTGTGCCTCAGTCCTAATTAGAAAAGGAAAGAAAAGAATGTTTAAAACAACAGCCTCCTTTTTTCTCCAGATCCCACTGCACAAAAAGGAGGCATTTAAAGACTTTGTTGCAGAATTTACACTCCCAGCACTGAAACATTATACTGCCACCACCACCCCTGCCCCAGTTTTTTTTTCCTTATACTATGAAAGAAAGGCAAGTTCAGTGTAAGTTGAAAAACAAATAACCAGGCTAGGAATTTCTATGCATAAAGCAGGTGGACACATGCAGACCTTTTTGGGATACTTGGGTATGTCTCCTTAGCCACCACAGCTTGTTTTGCACCTCATATCACTCCACACAGGCCATTGTTGCCATGCACCTGTCTGTAATTTTGGAGGTTCATCTACCTGCAGCAAACTATATTTAAAAACCTCAGTGCTGATTAGACAGGGAAAAAAAAAGTTCAGGGGAAGGGATTTCCTAGTTCACAAATAAGAATGTGCAGTGGAGCACTCACTAAGTAAACAGAAAACATGGGCAGCTGAGAGAAATCAATTTAGCTGAACAAACAATGTTCCATGTAATGAACTACTAATTATCCTTTTATGCCATGTCAGTCTGAGTGATTACAGAGCTGTGCAGTTTAATTTGACGTTTGAGCATTGCCTTGCTCCATTAGCCTCATATAAAGCTACGACACGTTGAGAGGAATTAAAAAAAAATGGTGGTGGGTTGGGGGAACTAAGTAAGCACCTGTAGCAGTCACAGGGAAAAGGGCGTCTTCGTTTTTTCTTCTTTTGGCTCTTTAAATTCTTGGTTGTGGTGAAAGGGGCAGCACTTGGGAGATGAGGAGTATGGCTGATGCTCGTAGAAAACTCCTTCAGTATGTTGATAATGTCCCAGGTCTTCAGACCCCACTTTAAACTATCATCAAGGGCTTGAATACGTATATAAATTGCATAGATCAGACACACATAGAGATCAAGAGGAAAGTGGATGGCAAACAATACAGTGTGGGAGCAAATATATTTTCCTAGATACTTCCTTTTCACTGGTGATTTGCACACAGTAGGTAAATCAAATCCCTAGGTGCTTGGGAAATCTCGTGGTTAATCTAGGACTGAAGGACATGTATTATAAATACTGCTTTAGTAACATACTGTTTGTCCAACTATCTGTACTGATAACAGGATTAGAGGGAATTAACATATGGAGAAACATAAAGACAGTTTGTTAGGATATATATTATGGTTATTAACTCTAGGAGTACCAGTGAAGTACCTGTAGTTTGATACAGAGTAGCATATTTTGGACTAGATTTTTTTTGTCATAAAAGGCAAGTCAAGCCCAATGCTAAAGTTCTAGAAGTTTCCATGGGAAAGGTGCAGATGCAAGAGGAACCACGGCCCACGTCTAGGCAATCCACCAACATGTGAAACACTGTTACGAGAGATAAATATGACCCCAGTGTCCAATGATAATATTTATAGGGTTTCATTAATTTAAGGACAAATTGAAAAGCAAATGTTTAAAAACCATTTGGTGTAACTACCTGACATCACTGCTATGCACACCACTGAAATACGTGCCACGGTACTGACCAGGCTCACTCTTCTCTCTCTGTGACATAGGTGAGAAGTCCTAGGTTAATAGGATAGGTTAATAGGATCCTAGGGATAATATTTGAGGAAATGTCTTTTCAAAATTTTAAATTTTGTTAAAATTTTATTTTAAATCTCGAGAATAACAACTTGAATGAAAAAAGAAAGAAGAATTAAGAAAGTAAAATCCTCCTTGAAACTGGAAAACTCAAAGGTCCAGTTGGCTGTTTTGGCTCAGATGCAACCCATACTAGGCCAGATCATTGGCAGGGGCAATCTGATTTCAGTGAAGAATCCCTCTTTTGTCCACTAAGGATGGGCCTGAACATGTGCACAGAGGATGCAGTGGCCCCTCTCTCACAATTGCTGTTGTCACACAGCCTGCTTATTTTGGCCATCCCCCAGGCTGGCCTCAGGGTCTCCATTCTGCCCCTAACCTTTTCTTTTTTTCTTTTTTTTTTTTTATTTTTCTTTTAAAGTTTGGTTGAAAAATATCATTTTGACAACACTAAAGACTGGAGGTCTTTTATGTGCCACAGAAGTACTGCAGAAGGGGATATTTTCTTGCTGCTGCCCTCTGGAAGGCTGGAGCCCCAGCCCTGTTCAGCATAGCTGTGCAGGGAGAACCTGCTGGTGTTTGGACTCCGTGCTGCACATCCATCGCCCTCTGCCCACTTGCTTCTGGGTTTTACGTAGGATTCAGCCACCTAGCAGGTGATACTGGTTTCTTGTTTGTTTGGGTTTTTTTTTTTTATTGTTGTTGGTTTTGTTTCGGTGATTATCCCATTGGGCTGGATTGAAGCTGAGTCGAATTTCAGCTCTGCTGCAAGGCTTGACCGAGCTGCAGGCTCTTACCCCAGGGCTGAACTGGCCCCTCTGTTCCTCCCTAATGCACTTTAGACACATTGGGGCCTTTCTCCACTGTGCATTTGTGACTCCCATTGACGCTAATGGGTGTGACATGTGTCTATCCAGCGGAGAATAGACCCCATTGACTGCAGCAGTTCCCCAGCCTTGAGCGATGCTCGTCACTTGATTAAGCCAAACTAATGAGGCACGACCAGGGCCAATGGGAATGTGTGGGACTCAGGCATTGCAAAAGCTGGTGGAAACCTGCAGCTTTACTGGGGGCTGGGTTTTGTTATGCCAGGCAAAGACACAGGATGCCATGGGATGGAGTGCAGAGGAACAGGTGCTGTCACAGAAATGAACAGCATGGAGAGGGTTCACACTGCTGGTAACAGCACCCCAAACTGCCCTCTTTGAGTGACAATTGCATGTGAGAGTGTCTTGTGTGCTCAGAAAGTTTTAAAACTAGGTTTGCTTTTGGCTCTTGCTCAGTGTCTCTTTACACACCAGGGTCTGAATTTGGCCCTGTGGCACTCTCTCTGAGGCAAGTGCACAGAAGCAGTTTTGGCTCTTTAGTAACAGCAGTATCGTTTCCAACAACACTAAACATCATCAGTTCGGGAAATGGGAAAGGTGGAGGAGAGACAGAGAGACCAGAGTATGTTTCTTGCAGGTTGCCCTCCCTGCCAGAAGAAAAGCCACTGGAGGTGTAGCTGCTCCATGGGTGCTCTCCCTGCCATCCATTGCTGGCCACAGTCTCCAAGTCTGGAGCACCAGCTGTACTCCAGAGAGGCTGGAGGAGTGTACAGAGCTGGAGCGTTTTTTTCTGTGGCTGGGTCCAAATTATCCAAACTGGGACAGATGCAAGAATGTGAACTCAAGGCACATACTTGAGAGTTCAGCCTCAATCTAAGTGTGACTGTGCTTGCAGAGAGAAAAATCTGGGCTGAAAGAATAATCAGAAGACTGACACCCAAAGAACTGAGAGCATAGACATGCCCTCTCATGAACGGGCACATACCCCATGCAGATGCAAAATGTTTCTTGCTGAACTGAGGCCAGGAACTCTGTCCTTCCTGCAAAACACAGTATCATCCTGAGCTACTGCGGTAATGCAAGGGCACAACCGAGTAGTCCAGGGCCAGACTACAAAGGCAGATAGGTCAGCTGCAGGTCTTGAGGGAAAACAGGATTAAGAAAAAACTCAGTTCTATTTTAAGACTTGCTGTTTTGGAGAGCCTGGGTGGGAAGTTGCCTGTACTTTCCCCTGTACTTTACCTGCTGGTACATTCCAGGTTAGAGGAGGTTTGTATTTTTGTCATATTGCAATACTTGCCTTTATGTAAGTGCTGCTAAGAATAAAATTAGCAGTGGGAGAAAAACATCAGTTTGATGTCTAAATTTGGAAAACTTGATGAATAAATCTATTAACTTCGTTGTGGGGAGAGAAAAGAATAGCAAGCCTTTGTTTAAAGGAAGAAAAAATAAATATAAAATAAGAGCTGATTGCCCACCCTGGTTTCCTGAGGTGGGTTCTAAAATGTTCACTTCTCCCTTTCAGAAGATAAATACTAACTGACTCTGTTTGACTTACAGATCTCTGGCTTGAGACTATATGGTCAGCTGGATCTGAGAGGCTTTGACACAATTATCAAATGCTTTCAGTATTTGTGAAGAGAGAGAGCAAAGGAGGAAGGACAGTTCACCCACTTGAGTAGATGACCTCTCAGAAAGCAGGCTCCAGGTGTTGGGCACCACCACTGTCCTGGCTGGCACAGTCACAGCAGGCAGCCCCCTGTCCCAGTACTAATTAATCAGCAGGGAGGCTGTGACAGGAAGGAGCACAGGATTCTCTGAGGTTTGGCAGAGAGAATCCAAGCATAATACTGCCCCAAGCATTACAAGTTTCTTCCTGTTCCTGCATCCTAGGCTGTGTGGGACTGTGTGCTCCAGACAAGCCCCATGGTGACCACAGCACACATAAGAGTCTACAAGGTAGTAAAGTCCCCATCATAGGCCATAGCATTTTGTGGCAAGAACTGTCTTCCTTTGTTCAGTATCTCTGGTAGCTGTACCCATCACTTTTCTTAGCATATCCAGAACAGATCACTTTTAATTTTGTTGGTAAATTAGAGATTATTTGTTAAGCAATTGAGGTTGAAAACAAGAGGTTAGGAATTAAATCAGTTATTAGTCAGATACTAGACTAGTATAGTCCTTGTCTATTTTAAGAGATGGATAGTTTTCTAGTAATCTCATCTGTTATGCTTCTTCACCCCTCTAAATCTTCTTGGAGTAAGAAGCTGGCACATGTACATGAATGTCCTGTATAGTTCTTCTTCCCAAGTGGCAGTCTTGGGTTCTCAAGGACCAGCTCTGTCTCCTATTTCATACTAAATTGACTGGATATGGAGGAAAGGCAGTGCATAAACTAAGCAAATACTGTTCATGTTCTCCCTGTGGCTGCTCTTTGGACACCTACAGGCCATTAATTCCTTTGTTTCCAGTCAACCTGCCAGCTACCAGCTCTCCCTTCTTCCAGGCAGATGACTGGTTCCCACTGACCCATGCTACAGGATGTGTTCAGGAGGGATCAGGACTCTTAGGACATCACTGGCTTTTTGCTGAGAAGGGATACACAGTCACAATACAGATAACGGGGAGCCCCGTCTGTTTTCCCACCCTACCCTCCCTATACTGACGGTGTCACCTGAAGGAGTTTGGTGGGTACATCGGGCCGCGCTTACAGGTGGATGTCACTGCTGAAAGGGGACTGACTAAGAGCTATACTGTGACTATAGATCCATCACACAAAAGCCCAAAGCTGTTACTGCAGCCTTCAAACTACATCCTCTGGTGATGGAAAGAAAATCAGCGTCATCTCGTGACACTGCTGTTCCTGTAGGTTGTGAATTTAAAAGAAGGCAAGCTGAGGAAGGGAGCATGGAAATCCCTGCTGATCAAGAGCAAGACTATTTTCCTCCTGTAATAACATTTGCCCAGCTTTTTAAGTTCCAGTGTTTGCAGTTGCCATATCAACCTGAGAACTTTGCCTGGCAATTGATAGCTTGTTTTTCAATAGAATATAAAATATGAAGTTGTATCAGTTTAGAATTTGTTTGCAAGGATTTTACTTTATCTTTCTTTGCTTTATTCTCAGTATTTGTTTCCCAAGCCATGTTAGCACATGACCAAGCATCCTCAGCCTTCCATTTGCATCTCAGGTTCAGCAGTCCACATGCAGAAATGAGGCAATAGGTCAAAATGTAGCTGACATCAGTTTCTGGAAAAAAAGCTTTGGGACACATCCCTCAGGCTGGAAAAGGCCACTGGCATCAACAGAAATATTCTGGCTCAAGGTAAATGGTTGTTGCAGGTTTTATGTTGCTCTGAAGAGCAGGCACAGGAGGCACAGTGGAGGGAAGGGAGGTTGCTCCTGGCTTTGCTGTTGAACAGTGTATTGGTTTTCTTGGAACCTGCATCTGCATCCAGCACCATCGAGGTGGGGAGGAGCAGAGTGGTTAGTAAATCTGCACTCATTTCTAATTGTAGTCCAGAAACCTCCACGTCCCTCCATCTGTCCATCCACCTCCTCTCTCCAGCCCATTCTTGGTGATTCATGTGTCAGGGGTGTAAATGACGACTAATCTGCCCTAGTGCAGATCAATCTGCAGGGACTTTTCTGGGCTGAATATATTGTTTGGGTTGTTGTGGGGGTTTTTTCTTCAAAAGGAATAAGAATGGAAAATAAGAAAGTCAAAAAGCCCTGAATCTTTACCTTTTTAAAGTGGAGACACCACCACAGCAGGACATAATGGCTCACTGTGGTGGTGGTGGTTTTCCTGAGAGCCTGGAGATTTATGTAATGAGAAACACAATTCCTGCAAAGAACATTGTTAAATCTTTTCAAAATTTCAGCTATAAGCCATTTTATTGCTAATAATATGGCTAGATTCTCCTTTTGAAGAACCTGGGAATGTTTGACAAGTGGGGAAAATGGAGAGGACTTGAGGCACCATAATCTGTATTTTCCATTTACCTTGCCTGAAGCTTGAACAACACATGTGCCACAAATGATTTGTTTATTCCTAAGTGCCCCCAAGGAGCCCAGTCTCCATTCTCAGGCATATAATGGCTATTCAAATGAAAGCTTTAATAGGTTGTTGCAGATCTGATATCAATGCAAGGAGAGAAAAAGATATGCAAATATTCGAAATAAAACAAACTGGCTCCTGCCCTTTGCCTTTGGAGGTGCAGTCTCAAATCGGGATGGTGTCACCAGAGTTTGCTAGACTCAGCTCCCAGGAGAACTAGTTCCTTTTTCTCCTTTTTTCCCCCCTCACTTTGCCTCACAAAGCTTTCACATTGTTTGAAATATTTTCTGTCTATAGCAGCCCCAGACAGAGCAGAGGTAAGGGAGCCCCAACTGGGGCTGAAATACATGATAGGTTCAGATTTGATACTGAGGAACATTGCTGGGAGAAACTCCTGCTGTGCTGGTTTGTTCCACATCTCCTTAAACCAAGGCTCTTAAACTCAATGCCTTCTCCTGGGCATTTCTCCATGCTGTAGAAACAGTTTTAGAAGACTGACACAGATAAAAGTCCAATTAGGGGTTACAGTCTAAATAAAACCTGTCTCAGTCCACACTGCAAGACAAATTAGGGGCTTCACTGGTTCTCAACATGGCCCCAGTTCCTCTTTTGCTCCATGTAACGTGTGTGTGAGCCAGGCCCAAAACCCACTTCAAAAATGTAAAAATAACATGTCATCCACCTCACCATTGAAACCACACCAGCAGCTACTGTGTGCATTGAGCAGCAGGGAAAAATAATAATTTTACATCAAAAACACCATAAAAGTTTTCAGTGTCTTCCAGACTCTGGCAAAACTGCTATTATCTTGTCCAACGCCCAAGGCTTTTCTCTCAGTTATCAATTATGCTGCGTGGATTTCAAAAAAGACAGTGCCTGGAACACGGGCCGTGCAGCGAATCACAAACGGCAGTGCCTGGTCTGCAGGATATCCATACACACCCTGCTCTACTGCCAGCTCCCGCCTCAGGGGCAGACCCCCTGCAGCATCCGTGTACCTCGGCTGCCCTCCCATCCTCTATGCTCTGATCACAAGAGCTTTGAAGCAAAACTTGCCCCTTGCTCCATCATTACAGCTGGTGAGTTAAACTTTGTCAGCAATGATGGCAGGGACTCGACCTAAAACATCTCCAGATGCCTGCAAATATCTGGGAAACCCCTGAGCTCCAGTGTGAGCAATGAGAAAGCCCAGTGCTCTGCAGGACACATGAGGACCTTGCCTCTGTTTGGGCATGTGGACAGTCTTCTGGCTGTAGTAGGTAAGAGAGTATGTTAGAAGTAGCATAGGAAAGTGGGTTTGTATCCCAGAGACTTGATGCTCTGCCTCATTGACATTAGCCAAGGCTGGGCAGCCACGAGTTTTAAGGGGGAGGATCTGCTGAGGGCACAGGAGGAAGAGGGCTTCAGAAAATAGACCCCCAAATTTAATTTAGTTGCTCCCAACTTTAATTTAGCTAAGCCAAGGAGGGCAACGCCCATTAGCCCAAAAGATAAGGAAAATAAAATCTTCCCCTACTAGTGTGTGCAGTAACATGCAGAAATGTTCCCCAGGACTGTATTTTGTGAGAGTGCTTGGAGCTGTGGCCAAATCCCATATTTGCATGTGGCTAGACATTTGGCATTAAAAGTGATCTCTGGCCATGTTAAAACATGAACTGGGCCATAAGCCTCTTATGGGCTGTCGTTACAAAAAAAAAAAAATAAAAAAAAATAAAAAGGCTGACTCACAGTGGGAGAGCATGAGGCTGGAACATTCCCATACAATCCTCTCTGCTCTCCAGAGGTGCCCAGCTTGTTCCTAGAGATCCTGACACCCAGTGCTCCCACATACCTCCCTTGAGTTCATTAGTATTTCTGAAAGACCAACTTTAAGGCTCCAGATGAAAAGTGTTTGTTTTGGCCTGTCGCTCAAACAAGAAGAAAGCAAATGGAATTCTCCACAGTTTTTCCAAAATGCATGCCCAGTTCAAACAGATTCATCTGGCTTCCTTGCAAATGTGATTCTCAGATCACAGCTAAGTCTAGCCCAGACTTCCCTAACACCATCACCAGTTGCATCACTTCCGCATCAAGTTAAGCAGTGTGCAGAAGCAGTTTTGTATTTCTCCAATTAAAAATATATTAACTAAAGCTGATACACGTTGTAGGAAGCTCTTGATTGGGACCTACCTCATTTTCAGTTTTAAACATTTCTACTTGATCAGCATTTTATAATGAAACACATGATTCTATAGAAGAGAAACACATGATTCTATAGGAAAAAGTACATTAAGGATAAAATAATATTTAAGCATGAAATAAATCAGCATCTAACCAGTTTTCATTTCTTTCAGACCCCCCAATCCTCAGAAATGTAGGTTACCAATTCTGGTCCTATTTAAGACTGGTGAGAAAAAATTCTGAAGTGTTTGCAAGGCTGGAAAACAGTTTTCCATCAAGCTCTCCTCAGATGAGATTGCAGAAATTCTGTTTTCTTCTTCCTCCCTGGCTCTGTTACCATGCAATTCTGTTCACACTGTTCTCCAAGACAAAATCTGAGCCAGGCTGGGATTTGTGCTGATGGTGAGTGCCAGCCTTTTTTTTCTTTCTTTAAATAAAACAATTTCCTAAGGCTTTGAAATGGGACTGATAAAAAGCACCTTTTAAAACACATTTTAGTAAATAGTTTGAAACCAGACCATGAAGTCTCATAACTGTAGGTTTGTCCTTAATTATACCTCACTGACAGCCCATTTTCCTTCTCCTCTGCAACCAGTCTCCTTTTTCTTTAAGAGCAAAAACATTTTGTACGCTACTTTTGAAAGATTTGCGGGGTTTCACTCAAATTGAACAAGATCCATAGGTAAACAGTGTCACCTAGTGGATAACAGGCATCGATTTCCCCAAACCGCGGAAGAAGTTTGGAAGTTTGGCTGTGTTGGTTTTCCATTATGTCCTAAAAAAATAATATTTCAAATTGGAAAGAGCCCTGTAGTGAGAAATGGGATCGTTGCCAAATGGCTGCAAATCCAAAGACACATGAAGCAGCGGCCAGCACTGAGTGGGATATTTGTCATGTGCACGGGCACGGATCCAGTCCCATCAGCAGATACAAAAGGGAAGAACCGATTCTCCAGCTCAGAGCTTGAATACCAAAAGGTTAAAGCAGCACATCCTGAAATACTTATTTCGTGGGTATGTAAAGGGGTACTGGGCTCCACATCATCTCCTGCCCCATCAGCTGCCCCTCTCTTGTTTTCTAATAAAAGGGTGTAAAGTAGGTGCCTTGGCTGAGTGAATAGCTGAGGTTTCTGAGCAAAGTAAAACAAAATTGCAAGGTCCTTGGGGTAAGAGATTTGGCAGAGAGCATCTGAACACAGGAGAAAGAGTATAAGCTCCGTGCAAAAATCTCTCATCCTGAGAGGGTTGGATGATGACTTTGGGGTTAAAAAATGCTACTGAAAACTAAACTGAAGTTGGATATCCCGAAGACCATTACAGCACTTAGGTTTCTGCTTTCTAACTAACCTGTTGTCAGGATTCCTTGGAGACAAGACAGATTTGAACCAAAGCACTGGAGAAATAAATGCAAACAGAACTGAGCCAAAAATGGAGAATTGTTCTTCAGGCTCCTAGAAACTCTCTGGGAGAGAAAGGGGGGAAAAGGAGAGGGGAAGTAGAATTCAAGCAACAAAGGTGAGAACTCAGGTAACTTACTTCTAAGCAACAAATATGAGCATTCAGCTGGGTTTGTGCAGGTTGGGTGGGAAGTGAAGGTTTTATGTTCTTCCCCTTCTTCCTCCTCCTGTGAAGTCATCACCGCAGTTTGTTACAATTGCATTTGTTTTTTTCTGGAAATCTCACTGATATCCCTACTCCTTTCCTCACATTGGAAAAGACCATGAAGGAGAACAAAAGTATGGTTCCAGAGGTGGCTCTTCTCTATCCAAGAGGCAGCAGGGGGGAAAACATAAAAGTGCCTCTCTGAAAGCTCAAGAGTTGGCCTGCTGGATATTTTCGCTTCTTAACATGTCAGTCGAGTCATGAAGAAGAGTAGGATTCCTTTATCACTGAACTATGATGGTCTGGCTGTGAGACCATGTCTTACATCGACATGGATCTGGTCAAAGCAATAAGCCAGAGCACTTTGCAGCATTTCTTGAAGTGTCTTTTCCTACAGCAAACACATCAATGCCAATAAAGCAAGATAACATGGAAAAGACACAGCTTTGTTTGTAGTAGGAAAAGATACATTTCCTTTGCCCAGGTAAGGTTAAAATGGCCTTTCTAAACTCAGCTTTTCTTCTGCTGATCATCTAATAACTAAGACACAGTAAAAATATAATCCATTTTCTCATGTCTAGTATTTGCTGAATCTTTCCTATGTCCATAATAAGGGCTGATCCTCAGACAGTTTATAAGAGATTTATTATGAGATCATAGGCTGGTTTTATAAAACTCACGCCCAAGTGAATGGACATTTTTATGACTGATGAAGCTTAAAATGATTAGGAAACAGTCTCAGCCCAAAATGGTTATTATAATCCAAGATTAAAATGTTTTCTCAGCAATTTGTGCTGATTGAAGTTCATGTGTACATTCATCTACTAACCCCTTACTGTGCATTTCACCAAGCTACCTGCAAATCAGGTGGAGAGCACTGTGAGCTGATTGAGCCTTCTAATTATTCCACTGAAAATGGCTGAGGAAGGAGCAGACCAATAGAAAAAGAGGGTGCTGGGTTTGTTAACCCACAGGTGGGGCCATTTTCTGTATATCAGAATGGTGTTGAGGCTATAAAAGGAGGAAAAGGAAGGCCTTTTGGTTAGAAATAAGTATGTAGGAGTATTTTGAGACAAAAAATGGATTCTGGCATTAAAACCCTTAGAAAGGTCAGAGTTATTAAATGGGATGCTTTAATTCATTTGGTTTTCAGTGGGACAAAAGAAAGTAGTTGGTATTTGAATTCTAATCTGCTCTTCCTTTTTTTGACAATGGGTTTACTTTTCTTGGTATAAGGCACATTTCTGGAGTAAATATTTTTAAGGAGCTGTGGAGCTTTGTTTTGTTCTTTATCATGTAGGGCACAATGTTGCTCTGGTGGGATAATCCGGGTTGTCTGTCAGGTGCCCACCAAATCTCACTCTTGCTCCCTCTCCTCAATTCAGCAGGGGAAGAAAATAAGATGTAAAAAAAGCTTATGTGTTGAGATAAAGACAGGAAGATTGCTCACCAGTCAGCATCAGTAGTAAAACAGAAAGTTTTCCTCAAAAGCTAGTTCTAACAGAATGTATTTTTAATTTAAAAATAGAGAAGAAATGTGAGGGGGAGGGGGGGAAACCCAACTCCCTCACATCACCTGTGCTCCTCAGACTCAACCTCACGCCTTCCTTCCTAGTTCTTTGATGCTTTCCCCACGTTTGGCACAGGGGAGATGGGAAGTTTGGGTCAGTTCATAATGCTTTGTTGTTGCCACTCCTTCCCCAAGGTCTTCTATTGCTCCAGCATGGGGTTCCTCCTGTGGAATACAGTCCTTCAGGAGCTGCTCCAATGTGGCAGCTGTTCAAGAATTGCTCCAGTGTGGGCTGCAGCTTCCTTCAGGGCACGTGCCCCTGCTGCAGTGTGGGTGTCTGTTCTCATGTTGTCCTTGGGCTGCAGGGGAACAACCTACTTCACCATGGTCTCCTCCATGGGCTGCAGGGACATCTCTACTCTGCCTTCTGGAGCACCTCCTCCCCCTCCCTCATGGACCTTGGTGTCTGCAGGGCTGTTTCTTTTGCACTTTTTCCTCACTCCTCTTCATTGTAGCTGTTGGGCAGTGTTTGCTGCCTCTTTAAATGTGTTTTCACACAAGTGGCACCAACATTGCTGCAGCTTTGGCCAGTGCTGGGTCCATTTTGGAGATGACACTGTCCCATGTGGGGGCAGCTCCCAGCCTCTTCTTGGAGAGACCTCCCCTTCACTCCCTCTATCAAACTTTGCCATATACACCCAATGCAATTGTCTTAATTCTTAAGCTATAGTTTTGTGTCTGGGGAGTGGGGGAGGAAATCCTGTACCATGTACATGTCTGTTCTGTATTTATGCCTGACTGTGTTTAGTTTCTTGACTAGACATATGTTCTTGTGCACTCTCTGCAAGATCATTTTATCTGCTGTTTTTTCTTATTAAGTGTTCATTCTAACAGGTGTTGCTGTACAGTGAAATCTCATCGTAGTCTTCTGGGCTTTTTATATCACTGGTCACTTTGCCCTAACCCTAGATGTATGCAGTGAATAACCACATTGTTCACTTATAATGTCCTTGGCTTTTCTATAGCCTTGTCCCTATGACATTACTTGTGGACACAGTGGGCTGGTTTGAAGACAGGGAAGTTAAAAGTGGTGATGTATGCAGCTATGTAACTGTGAGAAGAAACGTATTGATTCCACATACTTCCCTTTCTAACCTGCTGTAAGGTGTTTCATCATGCAGGACATCATGGAGATCTTATTTGTTACTTAACATACATTGAAAGGTCTGACTTCTCTTCCTTGCTGGCTTTCTGAATGGGAAAAGCTGTTGTTAACATGTCTTGCGTGTCAGAGATCAGGCTGCTCATGATAGCTTATGAAGCTTTGAACGGGTACAGTAATAGAGAAAAATGGCAAATGGTTACATTAGTGTGGCTGAAGCACAAAAAGTAAAACTATTGACCTTGCCAGCTCTGCATCTGGGCCAAATGTTACTGCAGTGAATAGAGTACGTGGTGTTAATCAGAAGTTGTTTTGAATTTTGGCTTGTGTGTTTTGCTCTGGTATAGATAAATGTGAAGGGCTGGGCAAATTGCTAAAGATAGTTGCAATTTTGCAAAGGTCGAGATTTTTTTTGTGAAAACTTTACTTTTAGACAAAGAGACCAATAATGAAATAGAAGCAAAAATCATTTCCATGGATTTCTAAGTCATTGAAAAATTCTGTTACTCAACTTCCTTTTCTGCAATAATGCTCTTTTAAATCAACAACCAAACAAAGAGCCTTTACTATTGCTCTTGCCTGGTATGGAGTTGGTGTTCCCCAAATGGAACCAGCAGGTATCCAGAGGTCATTCAGCATAGCACAGCTCTTGACCTCCCTCAGACAAAAGATCCTGTGACTTACAGTGGCTGGTTCCTGGAGTATATAAAAGATACTGCAAAACCATATGGCAAGAGATATTAATAAGATTGTGTTGAGAGGTATGTGTGCACTACAGTGAGAAGCTAAGTGCTTAGCTGCTTTCCATTCTTTTCGTCCACATCAAAATCAGCCTTGCAGGGCAGCATCTGCACAGATACAGCTTATCAATGGGCTGCTTCCAGGCTCAGTGGTGTTATGTGCCTGCCCAAGGCCCCTATTTCATGGTAGCAACTCCTGCCTCAGAGTTGATTTACATGGCCTTTCTACTGTGTGCAACATCACGTCTCCTTAGGCAGCTGCTGCCCCAGGAGGAGATGAAGAAGTTGGGGGCAGAGGTGTCAAGGCCCCACACTTGGCCAGCCAGACGTGGGTTTGCACTGCTTGGGGCAGCTCAGAAAACTGTCCCTGCCTCTTCCACAAGGGAAAACCTATGCACTCAAACCCTGTGCTGTTACCCAGTCCCAGGCCAGGACTCTTGGAGCAGTCTCCATTTCCCTCCCAGTACATGGCTTCCTTGGAGCGCTGAGCACAAGGAGCGTTCCGGGGAAGCCCGTGCCATGGCCATTAGTGCTGTGCCGACAGCAGCCTCTGTGGATAACGAGGAGCCCTTCTGCCTCACTGCTATTAAACTGCTGCCTTTTCACGAGAGGAATCCTGAATTCTTCCTCAAACCTAAACAAAAAAGTCAGCCTTTTATTCGTTTCATCATTATCTAGGGCTGCCACATTCAAATGATTCTCCAGCAGTCCCTTCATTTCCGAGTGCACACGTCGAGAAGGGATTGGAAGCCTTTTGATTAAGAATAAGAGGTGATGACACTACAACCAGTGCAGGGTTGTCATCATTACCATGTACCTGCACTTCCACAGAGCTCTCGCTCTGGGTTGCCTCTGATATAAAGCTGCTGTACTCTGTGCCCTAATTGAATGGAACTATTTTATAAACACGCATTCCCTGAATCCCAGAAAAGATCCTTTTAGAGGGGAAGATATGGGGAGGGTGGTGGGGAGGTGAAGAGCTAGATGGGCTCAGTTCCTGGCAGACCAATTTTGTCTGAGAGAGATTTCTTTGTTCCCTGCAAAACTGCTTGTCGTCTACGAGCAGATATCATGGGGTTTTATTCCCCTGCAAGTCAAATGAATGATCTGACCACCCACTTTTAATCCTGTGATTTTCTGCTTTGGCCTGGATTACAAGTCACCTATGGCCACCTTTAGAGTGTAGCAGGCTGTACGTTTACACAAGTCACCTAAGGGAAAACATCCTTCCCTCCCTGGCCCTGTTTGTTAGCTGTTTGTGTCTGATAATTTAACCATCTGACTTGGTCACAATAATGACCTTTTGGTGGCAACACAGGGAAGAAACCTGCTGTCTACCCACCAGGATGCTCTCATCTGCCTCATGAGATTGTATTCATGTGTACATCCTAAACCCACACCACTGGCTGTGGGAGTGACACTCTGCAGATGACTTTCTAAGCAGTGTTCCTATTTCCAAGCGCTCTGTGCACACACTCTGGAGTCTCCACTGGTGATTTACTGTTTTTCACGTTAACTTTCAAGTGCTGATTTTTGACCCATATCCCTGTCCTGGCTATTTCTCTGTTCCCATGTGGTACAACTGCAGCTGTAGCCGATAAAATGCTGTTCCTGAGCCTTGAAGGATGCAAGAGCTATACTGGCCCAGTGCCTTATTGGAAACTGGTCCTCCAGTTGCCATTCAATAGTTAAACTAATCCTCTCCTATCAACATGCTTAAAGGTGAAAGACTTTTATTGTTAAACAAGCTTTCCCTGGAGCCTACATTTTAGTAAGAATACTCTAAAACTGCTGTATGAAATTATATTAATAGACAACAAAATTACAGTCAATTCCTGTACTATTTCAATAGCTGTGTATGAAATTTACTGCATAAGGGATGTTGAGTTAAAAGTGGTCAGAGGAGATACTTTTATCTTGGCTTACATATAGCATTACATTTACACCTGAACACAGGGTGAATTATCATCCAGAGGAGTTGAGAAGGAATCTCTTTTCTCCAGGAATGGCAATTATATTTGATTAGGTACATGGGAGCTTTTTCCTCTCCTGGCCAAGGAGCTGAGGGCAGTGCTTTGAAGACACCCAGCCTCATGATCAAGGTGTAAAGCATAATGACAAATGTGAAGTTCCTGCAGGGTCAGAGTATGCTACAATAGTTCAGGGGAGAGGCCATCGGACTGGGACTTAAGAGGCTTGACTTCACTGCCCTGTTCTTCCACTGGGCTGCAGGACAAATCACTTCCTTTCTGTGCCACAGTTTCCTTATCTGTGAAATGGTGGTAATGAGCCTTTCTTCTTCATTTCTCTTTGTAATCGCTCCAAGAGCTGCAGGTAAAACATGCTGTACAAGCACTTGGTATTACCGTGTTTGATTTGTGTGATTTTTCTGTGATATCCTAACGCAAGGAGTTGTTTCAGATTTGCACACGTGAGCTCGAGGACTGCAGTGTTTGTCACCCTGCTGTTAACAGCTCTTCCCTGAAATCGTTCAGAAGTAAAGGCAATACTCTGGGTTTGTTTTTGTTAGGATATCTGCAGCCTGCAATCTTAGTGCAACAGGATTTGTTAGTCAAGCATAGCTCTCACACAAAAGCACCCAGAGGATGTGCCTTTTCAGATGCTTTCCTTTGCACAACGAACACCCTGATGCTTTTGCCTCTGGTCTCTGCTGGTCTCCTATTGAGAGGCCTCCATGCCTGTGGTCATCAACAGTTTGCCAACATGAGGAGGGGGAGGAAAAAAATCCCCTTGACGTGCGTAGAAACCTAACCCTCATTCCAAATGTGTTTGCTTAAGCATTGCTAAGGTTTCCCCTCTTCCCATCCCCATCACTTGTCCCTTCAAACTCCCTTTGTTTCAAGATGGGAGGAGGCTGCTGGAGGGGTGGGGGCTTTCTGTGGCGGTGCCTGCTGTGATCTGGGCACTCTTTGACAATTTGTGCGGAGTGCTGGCCACCATCTCCTCTTGCTAATGAAATACATTGGGAGGCAGAGACCTAATTGTGAGGTGACACCCCACTGCGTGTCAGAGCAGGCAAGGTGTGCATGATGCTCTTTAGTTTGGGTCATTGGAAGTGATAGATGCAGAAGGATGGTAGATTAGTTCCTGCTGAAACCTGAGAAGCTGCCTGTGTTGGTGAATGTCACTCAGTGCTCGGCAAATGCATTCAGACAAAATTGCTGAAATCTTGGGTTTCAGGCCTAAGTGCCCACTACAGGCACTAGCAGTTCCTGCCTGTGGAATAAACATTTGCTGAACACATCTCAGCATAATAACACTTTGTGCAGCAAGCAATCGCTCACCACCCTCTGCCTCTCACTGTTGTGACAACCCAAATGCTACACAGCCCACAACTATGTCAATAACTCCTGGAATTGTTTTACTAATAGGTTGTTTAACTTCACTTCCCTTGACCAGAAGTCACAGTGCAATGATTCCTTGTTGAATGTATTTGAGTGAAATGTTCTGGTTTTCCCCTCTCTGGTACTGGAGAGCAGGGCACTAATGGGAGAAACAGGATATGTGGCCTTTCTGCTACTGTAATATGCAGATAATGCCATTGATGACCTGAAATATAAAGCCCTGGACAATTTTTTTTAATGTTTCCTCTGCTTCTCCACCTTTTCTGCTGAATACCATTAGCATTTTGGGGTAGACTGTAGATCTGTACAATGCTGACAGTTCATCCAGCGGTGTGAGATAAAAGACCTCACTCTCATACAATGTGGTATTTTCGTGATAAATAGATTCTCAGGAGGTCCAATGGATGTACCTTTTCTTGACAGAAAACAACACTTGCAGAGTGAGGACTGGAGCCAAGTCTTTTGACTCCTAGCCCAGGATGTTGTCTGCAATGGAATCTTGTTCTGGAGTTGGAGTTCCAGAATGCTACTATTTTATGGCAAAGGACTGGTCAGAGCAAGGAGTCGACTTTGTGAAAATGAAACTGTAATTGTAAAACACTTATAACAAAGTGGAGATAGTGGACAATATTATGGCTTCAAAATTATGAAGATTAGAGAGAAGGACTTCTTGCATTTCATCCAGCCTTTCAGTAGTATTTAACTCTGGAATCAAATTTCTCCTCCTTTTTCCAAATCTGTAGAGCCTGCCATGAAATTAGGGACACGTCAACTGGAAATAAGGAAGCATTTGACTTTGTCACTAAAATTAATTGAACTCCTATTACATTGATCTCTGCAGCATCTGTTCCACTTGTATGCAGAAATGCTGGTGTGCACTACAGGGCAGTTTCATACTGGTGGAATTGGATGCTGTGATCAGCCATATGCTGATAAAATTATTCTTTTGTCAGCATGTCTGCCTGGAATTGCTTCAGGAGCTGGAAACATTCAAAGCAACAATGCTCACTGCTGAGTGCTTAAGATTGCTGATGTGAAAGGGACTTTTGGTCTAGTTCTGTATTCCATATATACTTTGTACCTCACATACAGGTTGTCAAGCCTGATCCTGTGTAAGCAGCTTTTAGAGCCCTTGAGTTTTGAGACCAAACTTTGTTTACTGAATGGGGTATTGCTTGTTTGCAAAATTCCACCTAACTCTAATTGAGTAAAATCTGGTTCTGTTGCCACTTTGGGGGAGATTGGGTCAGACCCCAGAAATGCTGGGGTAGAAGAAAACTCTACTGAGTGTGTCAGGTTAAAAGTATCAGTAATTAGGTTTGTTTGATGGTCCTGTACAACCTGTGTTTTGTTTGTGCAGTGTATACAGAGATCAGTAACAGGCACCAAAATCCATCAGAATAGAAAAGGTTTGTGAGGCAAACAGAGCTGCATTCACATTTTTGCCTTCCTCCATGGTTTGCATTCAGAATTTGCAATGAGTCTGTTTCACTCCACACAAAGAATGAGATTTGTTGGATGCTGGGAGGAGAATTAGGAAGAAAAAAACCAAACCAGCCATTGCAGTAGTTCATAAAGTAATGATAGAGGAACTGACTCAGTTCTGAGGTCATCTGCATTCCTCCCAGTGTGGCCAGTATTGCACGTGGAGCCCTGTAGGGATTTAAAAAAAATATGACATGGGCCAAATACATCCATGGGTCAAGACACCCTGATGATGATCAGAGCCTCATCTGATTGTCTGGGCACTGTCCATATTAGTAATTTGTCCCTGAATATGCACCTGAAACACAGCTGTTACAAGCTTTTTTTTTTAGGCAAAGTGGCCATTTAAAAATGGGTGTTGTGCTGGAGAATTTTCTTTTTGTAGTTTCTGTTTACAGTTGAAAGCAATTCTCTCCAAGCCTTGAAAAGGATGTAATTATTTGCTTTTACAATTAAAGACATAAAAGCAGTAAGCTATTGTTGCATGCTCCTTGAAAACATGCTATCACTTTTGATGACTGTGATATCATTAATCAGTTAATTATCGTCACTGGTTTTAAAATAAAAATGCTCAAGTAAACACAAAGGCCTTCTCCTTAAGGAAGTAATCTGAACACTTCTGGATTTGCGTGTGTGTTGTTGAGCACTTGTTGGGGCTGTGCTGTGCCCCTTTGCACAACTCAAAGCCTGCGAGCACCTGAAAGGCTGGTGCTTCGTAACAACTCCATCAGATGTCACCACAAGGTATTTGTCTGTCAGCAGTGACCAGCTGAATGATTAGCTGACACAGCTCCTCACTGTATGGGTCACTGGCAAAACAGGTTCAAAAATTGAAGACATTTGTTCTGACTCTTCCTGCATGTCCAGCCTGCTTCATTCAGCTCAGTTGTCTTGTGCACGCAAACTAACACATGTTGGCGCTTAGAACAAGCTGTTTAAAAATAGCCAGTCAGCTCATGGTGTGCAGATAGAGAATTTTGTTTGGAGGGGAATTTCTTTGACCTTCCTAGGATCTTTTGCTCCATTTGGTAGAATGAAATGGAGAGGCAACTCCTTTTTCCATGCTGAGGACAGTCTGTGCCCACACTTGCTCCCAGTGTTACCTGATAACAGCATTACGTTTCCTGACTCTAGCCTCAATTTTGTGTTGTGTTTTCACATTGGTAGGGAAACCTCCATCAGCCTATGAAACTGGATTTATACCAGACAGGTACCGCTTTTCTGTTTCCAAAAGTGTAACTATATGAATATCCGCTGAAATAGGAAACTTCTTTAAGAACGGTTGCATTTCAGACTTGTCCTCCCACCTCCTTTGCTCAAGCATGGTTTGTGTGAACTATAACCAAAGAATCATTTGGTAATTTTAAAAAAAATAGTGTCATAACCCTGTAGATAAGAATATAAATGAGCGTTATTGTGAGCTAAAACAAGTCATAAAATCTAATGCTCAAAGACAATAATAAAAATTACTAAAGATCTATAATAGACCTGATGGCTTAAGAAAGGGACAGTCCTTTCTTGTTCCAGCACAAGGAAAAGCTGGTGCACCAGGCACTTAGAACGGTTAAAAGTTGCTTTACATGTAACATTTAATGTATTTGAGAATTACCCCAGTGATATGCTACATCAAGTTTTCTAAGGGCCTGTTTTCTTGTATTGCCTCCCTTCCACTCAGTGCATGCAATTCTGTCTTGAAGTGGTAACAGCTGGTGATGAAAGCGAAGGGATGGGCCCAAGGTGATCCTGCTGGCCAAAAATGTTACCTAGATGGAGGAAGGTAAAGAATAGCTTTCGTGAAATATAAAGAGGCAAGTGTGATTGAAAGTTGTAGGATATATATAGACAGAACAGGATCATGTCCTGTGTCTTGTTTCCATGGTGTCAAAGTCTTAGCTAAATCCTCATATCATAAAAATAAAACTAGATAGAAATGTACTGTTTTAATGTGTCAGAGGGGCAGTAGGATTTGAAGATCTTGTCAACAGACAAAATAGACAAGTATTCTTCTTCTGTAGGAATCAGCACACAAAAGATACTACTCAGCTGACTGCAAATACAAATGTTGAGAGACACAAGCAAAGGAATATTCTGTGCTATGTGTGTAAAAGGCTTTCTGTAACTTGTATTGGGCTTAAAGGCCCACATTCGCCTAATATTAAGGGTTTCAATTCAGGCCGAGAGAGCAAAGCCATTCAGAATCTGAAAGCAAAATGTTCTGCTGTTTTGGTTGTGTGAAAAAGACATTCTACATCCCACTGGGAAGCATGGCAGAGGAAAATACATCTACTCCTCCTCCATGCAGACCTCCAGGCCTCAATTTGCCACCCTTTTTCCATAAATCTTAGCAAAAATCAGTGTGAATTTCAACAGAGTTCTCTTTTTCTCTTCACCCCAAAAATGTGAAAACCATGAAATGCATGATTACTTTCTTCCTTTTTTTAAAAAACCTAAAGAAAATTGGTTATTGATCAGTTGATTCCATGTGTCTGAAAGTATGGTTGAAAGCAAAGATGATGTTATTTTGATGAAACTCATGTGTGCACTACTGTAGTATTGTAGCAGCCCTGTCCTCAAGACTCCAGAGACTTCTTGAAGTTACACAAGTCTGTGGGTGCCAGCAACTGCAATAACAAGCTGTGGCTTTGCACTCAGGCTAATTGCTGCTGAAGTCGAAGGGAGAGGGATTATTTCCTGCCAGAAAGCACCTGAGCTGCAGCAGAATGAATTCTGTGTGCAATATCATTTGTGTGAGTTTTACGGTTTTCCATCCTGAGTCCTGAAACTGAGGCAGAGCAGAAATGAAGCAATTCGCTAGAGGCTGAAGAGGCACAGGCTACAAGGGGAAAGAGGTGGGGCTGGTGACTCCCAAGACAAATTCATCAATTGGCAGATTGTGCTGTCCTACCAGCATGCTTTGCAAGGAAAATTAACTACCTAAATGAGATGATTTTGAAAGGACTTTTTTTAGCATCTCCCTCAGCTGGTTTTTTGGTTGAGGAACATATGGGAAGTTAGCCAAAACTATGTATTCCTGTAATGGCCAAATGTTACTCAAGCACCATTACTAATGAGAGCAGGATTTGGCCCTGTGTTTGCCCTGTGCTCTTCTCTCTGCTCTGTACTACTT
Source organism: Pitta sordida (assembly GCA_013390025.1). Taxonomy (NCBI): domain Eukaryota; kingdom Metazoa; phylum Chordata; class Aves; order Passeriformes; family Pittidae; genus Pitta; species Pitta sordida. Next base: position 699,744 of record WEKX01025675.1, on the reverse strand, counting down.
GATGGTAGATCAGGTGTTACCACTGCTCACAAAAAGGGGGAGGCATATTCATATGACAAGCTCTAAAACTCATTGAATTTACTATTAATTAAGAAGAGGGAAAGGAGAGAGCCTTGTGCCTAACACTCTTGCTGAATTCTTGCAAGAAAGAGTCCAGCCTCGAGTATATTTAAATTTTTACTGCCGAGTTAAACCCTTGCACAAAAAAAATCTTACAATGGAAATGCTGACAGGTCCTTAACTATAGTAGCAGTAGAAGTCTGTGCTATAATAAAGATGTTGCATGTTATCAATAATCCTCTTTTTGCCTGAATCCCTGCCTTTCTAAAGAGAAAGGGCTTACTGACTGGGCAAATCTATTTATAAATTTTGTCTTGGCACAAGAGGAACGTATCGACAATGCAGTGGAGATCTGGGGAGGCAGCTGGCCTGACTGCATGCAAGCAGCAAGCTGAGTGTCAAAGCAGGGCACTTAAATTTTCTCTCATTCCTCTAAAAGAGGGAGTGGGAGGAATTAGGAAGGAAAAAAAAAAAAAGCTTTCCTTTGAACAAGGCAGGGTCAGAGAAGTTACAAAAGACTGAGTAAACTATCACCCTTGGCTCACTGAAGAGCTCTGAAGGGCTTTCCCATGTTGCTCACCAGTGGACAGAACCATCTGAACTGGGAACCAGTGTATTTATACTGTGCAGAGCCTTGTGTTCCATGGCAGCCCCAGCGGATAAGGACAGCTCTTCCTGGGGGTTGATGATACTTCGCTTTGGAGGGCCAAAGCTGCAAAGGAAAAAGATAAGATCTCAAGAACACTTTTTTCCCCTCTCTGTGTCACTTTAAAAGAGTGTTTTTCTTTGGATACGCTGTGGTGGATTTTACATTCTGTCACTTTTAAGCAAAGTCTTGCAGAGAATACGATGGATTTATTTAATCAATAGCATAAACTGACAAAAACAGTTCAAGTCCTGTCATTTACCCTCTTTTCACATTGGTGATATTCCAGTAAAATTGGGCTTTTTCCTTTCAAATGGTAAGAAATAGAGATGGAAGTGCTCCTTAATGTTCCTGTGCACCTGCAGCCAAGCAATACTAAATAATTGTCCTATTTCCCAAAAAAACTAGGCCCATTCCACTATGATAGAGAATAAAGCCACATAGATATTTACTAAGTGACCATGTTTCTGTGAGAATCAAGGCTTTGTGAATTTATTCTCCCTCCTTTCTGCAGTATGAATGGTTTTGAAAATCCCACTCTGAATATATGTGGCTGTCCTCTATTACATGGATGTCAAATTCTCCTCTTATACCCAAAGGCTAAAGTTTACTCAAAGCAGAACAGCAAGGATCACATTGCTCTCATCAAAATAGCTTACAACATGCAACCAATAAGTAGGTCACTTATCTGAATGGGATACTGTATAAGTAGCATGTTTGCCACAAGAGACTTATGAGCGAGTCCCCTATGGTGCACATATAATAGTCTGTCTGTCTGATTCAATTCCCACAGATGTTTAAACTAGACCTTGGTTTAAATGGAGATGGATCAAGGGGTAGGCATCACGTATGAACTATGGATATGCCTTTTTCCACAAGGCCTTACTGAAGTCACTGGGGATGCCACAAAAGGCCAAAATTGATTGTATAGCTTCTTTTTCAATCTTCACAAACTACTTGAATGATCCAGACATATTCCTGCAGAAAATACAGGGGAGGAGAATAATGCACATGGCAGTGTTAGCTTGGGACATCGATGAACTGTTCAAATCTTGCAGGTGACCTTACTGTGACCCTTTTAGCAACTAAAGCATTTCTTTTTTTACGTTTCTGTCTTCATTCTCAGCTGGCTTTGGAAGAATGGCTCAGAGTTATGGGGAAAATGAGAGAGACAAAATTCTCAACTAAAGCAAAGTAATATTGAAAACCTTGCAATAGAAGCTGTAATTTGGGCAATTGTTTTCTGACTGCTTTGGCTAATGGAACACGTTATATCCAACAGCTCGTGCTTGGGAAAGGAGTTGCAATTCTGGGCCTTGAGCTGCTGAGCCTCTCTTCCAGCCCTATGTGTTTTGGCAGCACTAGAGAAAATCTCCCTCCCTCTGCAGTGAAATTCCATCTAGGGTAGAGCATGACCCAATGTGTTTAAGTTTAAATTTTGACATGGCTTAAGTGAAAGATAACCTTTGACTGCAAGGGCCCAGGAAAGCGCTTGCTGCAGGAGTCATCCAGCTGAGTTCTTACTGACGAGTTTGCTCCCCCGTGAGTTTTGAAGACCGTAACTATAATTAAGAGGTGCCTCTGATGGATTCCACCAACACTTGTTCCCCACAAGGACAGAAGTCAGACTTATGTGGCTAGTGGCAGATCAACTGTGAAAGCTCCAACTGTATTGCATTGGAAAACCATGAAGAACAGGTCAGTGTCATTGTTAATTTAAAACTATTTACAGTGTTGATAACATGACACAGAGAAAGAATTGGCACTAAGCAAGGATTGTTCTTCAAGGACAACTTAGTTCTTCTGCAGTTCTCATTACAGGAATTGCCTTGCACTGGAGAACAATTCTTCAACAGTAAAGTACAACATTTTCAAGTGGTTTAAAAAGCCACACCACCAGTAAAAGCAGCCCACTTTGCCCTTTGTGTAACTGCATATGTTCAAAGTCTGATTAATCAATCTGGGGTAGAAGAGCTGAGCACTGCACAGAAGTGAACAAGAGCAGACTACCTGGCTGTACACATCCTACAACTGCCTGTTGTTTTCTAAAGGAAAAGAGATTCCTGTGGATTTAATCCCCTGGGTATGGTATCCCAGGTTATCTGATTTCAATGAACATAAAAAGGAAGAAGAATGATGTGCCTTATTAGATGCTTTGTATATACTTTCCTGACTCTGTCCTCGCTCCTCACCTTGATGTTGCTTTCCCTACAGGCAGCACAGGTTTTACACAGGTCTACTTTTGCCCTTGGTCCTTGCACAAGATTTCAGTGCTGAAGAACGTGCTTAACCCAACTGTTCTGGTTAAGGTATAAAATTATTGATATTGTCTCTCTGCCTGGACTAAGATACTACTTCACTTCGAGGAGCATCGTTTCAATCTGTGTACAGGAACCCTGGGTGTCATCATTATAAATCCTGTGTATGTGGTGTGTAACAGAGCAGGAACGGGTGACCAGAACCTTCATTACATGGCAGATTTCCACATTAAAATGAACATTAGCAACTTCAGCCTCAAAAACACTTCTTCTGAAAACAGTTAAAAGTCACTGAGAGCAATAAAGTATTAATCACTGGCAGTTTTAAGAAGGTAAAACCATTTCCCAAGAGGCATCTTGTAGTACTACAGCCTTGCCTTATGCAGAGTTTCCTATCTCTCACTTCCTTCCTCATTAGGTTGGCATTGGGATAAAAGAGCAGAATGGGTCAGGAGGTCCCGTTTCAAGTAATTAGAGAGTTGCTTCTTTTATCTAAGTGTACCTTGTTAAAGTATATCAGTGTCAGCCAGGTTAATTGGAACTTTAATACATAATTGATGCTAATTTATGGTCCTTTTTGTTCCAGGATGCTGATGTGGACCCCAAAGTCAGGATATGGTTTTCTTGTTATGAATTATATACTGAAAACCAATATCCCACTGGGAGGAGACCCACAACTTTTTCCATAAATTTACTGCCCCTAAACCCTTTGGTGTTCTTTAGTGTTTTTCATGATTTTTTAAAAAGCCCCTACTTAGCCTCAGCATAAATTAAGTGTAAATGTTTGTTTCTGTTTTTATTGGTCAACTTACTCATGGAAATATTTCTTAGCTGTGCTTCTGTAAGGAGGGCAGGACTCCAACTCTGTAGCTGATACTATTGCTCCCACAAAATTCTTTTCCTCCTCAAATTGACAAAATATCCATGAAGAGAGAAGTAAATTCCATTGCTGCATTTTAATTGAGTTTGAGAATGAAGTCAGGGCTATGCATTGGTGGATGCCATTGAGATGAAAACACCTAGAAAAGACAAATAAGAGGCACATTTGAAGCACACTGTTTTCCCTGTTTGAGGTTTGGACTGCCCAGGGGATGAAGCTTTCCCCAAACACCAGTATTTAGTGTGGTTGGAGAACTGAGATTTTCACTGTGATGTTTCATCCAAGGCACCTGGGAGCCTGAACCTTCTTCCCTCATCACAAAATGACCTGGAAGTACAGCAGAGGAGATGTGTGTCAGTCTGCAGATCCCATGTAAGATGTGGAGGTGCTTAAGAACATCACAAGAGGTGTAGGATAGCCAGCTCATTCATTTACTCAGAGGTTTTCAATGTCTATGAGCTTTCAGTGCTTGCACAGGCAAAACATGATGAATACTTTTCCTTCTTGTCAGTTTAGCTGAGATTTTAGTCAGATTGTCTCTTAAGAGGATTCTTCTATCTTCCTCTTCTATCACCTGAGCATAGCAGTGATTGCACAGATAATACGGTGTTACTATCAGATATCCCTGTTTGGACATAGTGAAAAATAATGCCATTTCTGGGGTTAATGATGTTCCTACATGTTCAGCTGCTCCTGTACATTGCCAGATATTTGAACTGGTTAGATCTGAGAACAACTGGTTTCTCTTTTAATTTGTTCCTCAGTTCATTTTGTTCTCTGGAAACAAGATGTGGCATAACATGATAACATACCTGTCGTGGGTTATGCTGGAACATGACACAACATGTGTCAAATTTCTTTTGAACCTTTCTGAGATCAGGTGTCAGTCAAAAGGAGGTCATTTTAATTATCGATGATTAATTAATTAGATGATTGTTGGAGAAATGAATCCAAAGATTATGTAGTACTGTAGCCTGGAAGAAAAATGAAGATTTTTTTAGACCGAATGGAAAGATTGGTTCTCAAAATGTCAGTTACTTGTGTGACATTTGTGTAGCATTTTGGAGGGTTCAAAGTGAGGTGAAGTAGCATCTCTCAGTACAGCCTCAAGAACAGTGGCAAATAATTAGGAATCCATCTGCATTTTAGAAACTACCTCTTGATTTAAATATATCCCTGCATCATTTTGGTTTTTAGATGTCCAAATTGAACTATTTTTATTCACACTGCTATTTAGGGATTTGAGTGCTATGCAAGGCTGGTCTGTGCCAGTAGTACTTGCCCAGTTCTCCGCTGTGGATTCTCCTGCTGATGCTGGTTTGGCTGAGGACCTCCAGGATAAAGTGACCCTGGTCAAACAGAAGGGAGCACTGATCACAGAAGGCAAGGTGCACACTTTGGAGTAGGGATGTTTTGGGAGCAGAAAAATCCTTTTGGTCAGATCTGCTGCATTTATTGATTCCTCGTGTTTCACAGCTCTGCATATGTTGGGGCCCTGAGTGCACCGGTGGTCCCGGAGCAGGCCAGTGACCCCGTTCCAACCCCATTGTGTGTACTAAACTCAAGCACTCATGTGCCTGACATTTTACACAACCTGAAATGTGGCCAAACTTTGTTACAAGAGCAGTGCCTTTGACAGGACAGCCTCTGGAAGGCCAGTTTACCCAGGGAGGAGCTAAGGGGATGTCAGGACTGTTCCCTTCAGTGTTTCACCCCATGCAATGTTTGCGACATGTGAAATGACTCATTAGACAAAGGTCTATTAGACAGGCAGGGTGCAGGTCACAATGAGAGGGAGCTTGAGAAATATCTAGAGGTCAGTCCATGGTTCCCATCTGGAACAGAGAAATACAGAGGTGCCAGTGAGCTCCAGCTGCTGCAAAGCTAAGAGGAGTTTGGGACTTCCAGTAACAAAAACTTGTTTGTGAGTGTCCACGCAACAGAAACTGCGTTGGCAACAGTCACAAAGAGGAAAGATGGTCTGGCAAGTTGATTGAGCTCACTGTTGCTTGGATGGCTCCGTGGGTCAGTGTTTAATATGCCAATCTCCATGTGTGTATAACCACTCAGAATAGCCTCCTTGCATTTGATGTTGTTTGGGTGCCAAAGTACATCCCTTCACAAAGATTTGAGAGCTAGAATGGGTCTGATAACTGACATGATGTTGTGGTGTACCTTGCTATGTGTTTCAAATGCCAAGACTGGGAGGTCTTGGCAAATTAGAAGTGCAGCTCAGTATTTGTTTTGTGTTTATTTAAGGAATAATATGAGTATTTAGCAGCCTACTTTCCAAGAATGGTGAGACTGAGACAAACACCATTAAAAACTTGAAGCAATCTTGAGGCTGTAAGGATTGCATGAAAATCTGCCTTGGCTTTTTCTCTCCTTATTTTTCCATGTCCGAGGATTTCACAAGAGAGAACTGAGTGGAATCGATTAACCTCACAGAAACTCCAGCAAGACTTAATATTCTCAGAGGGAGGTCACCAGGTTTCAGTTTGTGCCAGCACTCACTGTCCTGAGGTACTGAAGGCTGGGGAGCTGGAAGAGAACCTTGGTCTCCAGCAAAAGAACTAGAGAAATGTGCCAAACCATTTGAATAGAAATTGATGTGGCAGTAATTTTTTCTCCTTTTTTTTTTTTTTCTGAAGTTGCTCCTGTTTTCAGGAGTGCTCACCTCAGAAAAGAGGCTGAGGAATACGTTTCACATGGCTGATTTGGTGGCACAAAATAAACAGAATGGGAAAGGCAGCAAGTGCATTAGCACAGGGGGAAATAAAGAAGCATTTCTAACCTCTGACAGCAATAGGCAGCAGGGCACATAATGAGCTCTGCTCCACTTGTGTGAACTAGGGGAGTTTGTTCTTTCCCACCTCCCTCCTGACAGCACATCTACTCATGCCCTGTGGAGAGCAGTCAGCCAGGGTTAGTAGCAGATAACTCTGTCTTGTTAAGTGCAGTATCTGATTTTAGGGCTTTTTATTGGATTTGATTGGTCGGTTTTATTCCCCTGGATGAGTGGCTGAGTAACCTGCAGGTCAACAACTTTGATGAAGTTAGCTGGGGTTTTTCCAAAGTTAGGCTAGAAACTGTCCCTTATCTTTACCATAGCTGCATCATGGCTGCTCAGGTGAACCCCTGCAGTAATTATAAACAAGTGAATCATGAGTTGTCTGGAATACTCCCGGCTTTGCATCTATACAGGCACTGGCTTGGTGTGACAGGCAGGCTGGTGGTGGGAATTCATTCCTCCCAGACGTTTCTCAACTCACCTCCGTGTCCCTGCTGCTTTCTGCACCATATTTCCTGCTCTACATTAACAGAATGATAATGAAAATATTATTGAATTATGAGTCTTTCTAAGACAAAGAACATGCAAAAAGTACCTAAGGTCACCTATTTCTAACCAGTCCTTCAAATAAGCCCATGGATTTTTTTTTCTTTTTTTGGTAGGAAGAGAATGTAGAAAACAAAGTATTTCACTTTATTAATAAACTGTTGACTCCAGCAGTGATTGAACAAAACTGGCTAATCAGAGCTCCCTCAGGAGGGCTAGCAAAATTGGGAAGGGTACCACTGCTCATACCAGGAGAGAAGCTTCTTCTAAAGCTCCATCACATGCTAGGAACACTTAAACAAAATGAGAAATACCCTCCTGCCTGGTCCCCAGCCCCAGGAGCGGCCCTTCCCAACCATCACTCCACCTCTGGAGCTCCTTACAGGTTTTGATTGTTTTACCTCAGGGACACTTGAATTACGAGGCTGTGCTTGCCACGCAGCAGATGCTGTTCCCTGGGGGTTTCAGCTGCTTGGTTTTTAAATCACACTGCCATTGCAAACCAATTAGGTCTTTCTGGTTTGGGGGCTTGGGGGGCGGTCTTTTCCTGGTCACAATAGTCCAGGGGTGTTTTTGCTGACCTGCTCTGCTTACCTGTTGCGATAGATCGGCACTAATGGGCAATGATTGCACTGATGATGCCCGGGCTTTTCTGTGAAAGGGTCATGTATGTAATATTCCGGTGTTATACATCACCCCTTCAAAGCTGTTCACACTGTATCAGTAGAGATGTACTTTATTTCAGATGCGTCTCTATTGTAAGCATACGTGATACACCACTGTGTTTTTAAAATCTTAGCCTTCAGAAGGAGATGAGCAGGACTGGGTGTCTATTGAGTCTCTAATGGCAAGCTTAGACTGTAAGTACTTTTTGCGTCTATAACAATGTTCAGCTCCAAAATACAATACATCTTGAAGACTTTCCCAGGAAATACCCAGTGAAACGCTGTATAAGTTTTCTTCAGGAGTGCCCAGCTCCCCAAAGAGTTTGTAGCTGCTGTATTGCAAACCTGAAGTGAGGGAGCAGCCTTACATTTCAGAAATGTCCCTGTAAATAGCCCATTCTCTCTGTACCCAATTACTGCAGGAGGAAAGCGAACGGGCTTGGCGGCACCTGCAGCGGGTGCAAAGAGCGGAGCTGCGAGCCTGGAGCTCCCTTTAGCGACCACGGCGGGCAGTGCACGGCCGCGGCTCCGGGGCTGTGCCCGCTGCCCTCATCCAGCACAGCTCTCCATCCCTGTGGGGTGAAATCCCCACATAGAAATCCCCTTTTCAGGTAGTGTTAACACGGATCTTGAAGTCTTATTTCGAGACGCAGATAGATGCCTGCGCTCCCAACTCCCATCTGGTAGCCAAAAGACCGGCCCGTCATTCATTTACAGCAGTCTGGAGAGCAAAAGGTTGGAGGTCTTCGTGGGCTGCAAGTCTGGACTTGAGCCCCCCAGCAGAGCTACTTCTGCTCGATTTGGAAAGCAAGTGTCTCTTTAATGCTGTGCTCTTCGAGCTGGGGCTGCTGGAACTCGAAATTACTTTTTCCTTCTTTGGTCAAGTGGGTTGCAAAACCAAATGTGTGTGACTCCAGTCAAGGGCAACAAAGGAAGACTTGAGGACCCAAGTATTTATCTATCGGAATTTAAGAGGCCAGATGGCCTCTTTTACTGAACAAAAGCAAAATATGGGTGGAAGGGAAGGAATAGTCTGCTCTCTCCACTGGATGTGAAGTGCTGTGTCACTCCAAGGACACACCGTAGGGTTGTCTCATCTTGAGCACTGAGTGTAGGACTTGCTTGTTTCACTTTCCCTCTCCTCACTTACTGAGGCGGCTGCACCTTGGGCATTTGGAGCACTGTATCCTGTGTTCTCTCTCTCTCCCTTCTTGACCCCATGAGCAGACCGTGCCAACTTCTCTGGAAAAGTAGGACAGGATGCAGGAGAGTAAATGTCAACAACGAGTCCTTGGGAATAGATGAGTTATCTCTGGCTGGTGATGTCTGCTTACCTAAGCCTCTGCCTTGTGAGTGGATGCTACTCAAACCTCTCCTGTGTGCCATGGCTGTCAATGCGGTGAGGTGAAGTGGTGCAGAAAGCAAATTTGTACTCCAGCCTGTTCCCAGCAACTTGTGTATGTTGTCAGGTACTCCTTCAGTTTATGATGTAGGATCTTTTTGTTACAACACTGCAGTGTATGGCATCATAACTTTTCAAGGAAGCATTGAAAATAAAATATTCAGAAGGCACTGGTAAGTGTCTCTTCCATGAAAATATGGCTTGATAAGGAGAATGTAAGTCCAGTCTCCATATTCATTTAGTAGAGACAAACAAAAACTAATAGTCTGAGTTGCTGGCTATAACTAGTACTGGCTATAACTAGTACTAGACTGATGGCCTGGATGTGTAATGTTTGATCATATCAATTACTTTGGCTGTCTGGTGCCCAAAAAGATTTTCTTTGCCATCCTTCACAGTGATTAGATGGAAAAATACTGATAACATGCAGGGATATGAGAATAAAAGTGCAAATTTGACCCTCCATATTATAGGATTTGTTGTGTTTCAGAAACAGATAAAGAATGAACGGCTTCCTTGGGTGCAGGAGTCAGTGTCTGACTTTGGAGGAGAATCTAAATTTCCTAGGTCCCAGGAGAGGTCAGGTCTTGTGTCAGTGCTCAGCTTCCTGTACACTTTGGGGAAGATAAGCTGCATGTGTAGCACATTCAACAAATGGGCAAAAATTCAGCAGCAAGTCTCATTGGTGACTTTGAAAGATGGGGAGCTGGTAGGAGAGTGAGGGATAAGATCTATTGACAACGTTGCAACTTCCCATAAACTTGTTTTGTTTAATTCTGTAGGTTTGAACATATGGTCCATCAACTATTCACAAGCATTTAAATTACATTTCCCAGTGACACTGAGGGATAGTTATTAATGCAGGATGGTGGGAGGTGTGTTCACAAATCCGTTTATCAGATAATGGGATTAACACTCATACCTTCCAAACACTGCTTTAAAAACTTACTTCTAAATCTACATATTCAGCGACTACAGCAGCCACATTTGTTAGGGCATAACAAATGAAAGTGCTGGACAAGCGTTTTGAAGGCCTTCTCTCATGGTTCTGATAATACAACAGCAGAGGGGCGACAGGCTCTCCTGTTACTGATGTGAACTCCTCCACTGCTGATAGAGTGCAACAAAGGCAGAGGAGATCGCAGCTGCATTTGAGGCAGAAATGAGCAGCCCAAACACTGAAGGACACTGTCCTGGCTATACTAGCACCTCCTTTACTTCTGATTCCAGCAGGAGAGAGAATGGGATGAGAACAGGAAAGATGCAGATGATTTAAAAATAAACTTCATTGCTATCTTCTGCTGTGTTCTAGATCGGTCTGGCCATGCCACAGCCTGCATCTGTTTGCTTGCACTGGTTTATTAACCCTTTTTGTGGTTTCATTTCTTATACTACACAAATTCTATGGGTTTTTTCCTTGTTGTCTCCTTTATAGTTAACTGCTTCTTTAGTACATAAATTGTGGGTTTATGTGTCCTTCTTCCTCTGCTTAAAAGTTTCATCCCTAGGAAGAGATCTTTGAGTTTAGAGTATGATCAACCACTGCATTTTTACTATTACTAGCACTTTATATTCATTGTAAATAAAAGCAAAGGAGACAGTTTCTCTATGTGAGTAAGTGGAATAATCTTCTGTTTCTGCAGGGGCAAGCACCTTATGTAGAGTGAACTTCTGTTTTGTATTTCGGCTACCACAAAGCTTATAAAAATAATTCCCATCGGCATATACAGTTTAATTCAAACATTATGATTTTTCTCTCTTCAAAAAAAATCCTTGAAGGCAAAAAGACTATGATGCATTTTATTTCAGGAAAAGAATTGAAAGTTTCTCTTTAACTTTGCAGAGACATTAGCAAAACTCAAGCTGACACTGCTGAACCTGTAAGTATTATAAACACAACCTGTGGCTTTGTAGCACCAGCCTTTACAGTTCTCTCTCTGCTTAATTCATTCTTGCAAAGCAGAGATGAAGGAGCAGTTTCAACATGCAAAGAATATTTGCAGAATGAGGTGGTTTCTAAGAGATGCTGGTTTTTGCATCCATAACACCCTGGCTTTAGCAGGAAAGCCCTGCTAAAAATTCCCCTCCCCTACAAAACCTGCTTCATCTTCTTACTCTCCTGTTGCAGTTCCTGCCCCAGACCCGTGGGGCTGATGGTGCTGGTGGGGTGGGCAGAGCAAGAGGAGACTTGTCTTACCCTGACTTCGCAGCTGAAGGCAACTCATCCAGCATACCTTAAGTCTAATGCTCTCACAGTGTATGTGTTAATGTTCACCTGCTGAAGAACATGCACAAATTTAAAGATTAGCAATATCACAGCAAAGTATATTGTGAGATAGGATATGGAGTTTTATGGAGGAAAAGGATTAGTAGATATTGCAAAAAGCTGCTGCAGTAAAAGAAGTGCTGAGATTTTAATAACCTAAGGTATTAAGTTTTTATCTCCGGTTTTCTAAAGCTCTGCATCAAGGTTTCTTTGAGCTATAGGGAGGATTTACACACATGCATCATCCATTAATGAAAGGTGGAAGTCAAGCAGAAACTCCAGGCATCTTGAGACAAGTCAGGCCCAAGCTTCATGGTTCTTCTTATCATACAAATCCAGGGTGCAGGCTGGGCCATGGCCCTGTCAGGGGTTACTGCTCTGTTTTGGCTCCTAAACTTCCAATGTCAAGGTAGACTGGATTTGTGTGAGCCCAGCACACACATTTCTCCTTCTGCACCAAGCAGAACATTGTAGCCTTTTACTCTTCTTACTCATAGAACTATTTACTCTTCTTTTGCTAGTGCAAGGGATGGGATCCAGAGGAAAACACCTTTATGGCAAGCACTGATTTTAGCTCTTTGTGACTGTTTCCCTTCCATAGCTCTTCATCTCAACCTTTAAACGACATTCTGGCAGTGGCACTAAATAGGTGTAACTGTTAGAGGACACCAAGCTGCTGCTGCCCATGCCCATGATGAAACTTCAGGGACCACCTGTAGGTAAAGTGAGAGAAATATATTCAAAAGCCCTACAGTCTCAGGACCCAATGCTGAAGAGAGCCACTCTGATTTCAGGAATTAAAATATGTAGTAACTATGTGAAGCTAAAATACAATATTCTACGGATTCTATTGTGTCGCTGCATGTGAAAGGGTAGTTTTCTACCTTGTTCTGATATGGGAGCATGGAACCCAATGAACAACAACAAAAAAAAGCTGCTTCTTCACTTCTTTGGTGCTGCTGGCATGTTCAGCCTGTGCCAGCCAGCACATGGTGTCTGACAGGGGACGGCTCTAAACAGCAGTGAGTATGGCAGGAGCAACAGGCAGTAAAACAACATATGTAGTAGACTCAAATCCTTAAGTCTCAGTAGGTAGTCAGGTGTTTTCCTTCTTTTTCTAGCACCAACTTGTTTTCTCAAATGTGATTATACCCTGACTCCCTCTCAGGGAATCAAGTCCATACCCGGGTTTGGTTGGGTTTTTTTCCCTTAGTGCATCTCGCTCTCAACAATGGTGTGTGTCCCAGACTGACCTTACGCAGATTTCTTTTCCACTAGATGGAGCCTGAGTATCTCCTCACCGCTCATCCCTGCAGTTCCCTGCATCCACGCTCTGCCTGGGAGCCCGGCACAGGGCTTGGAAGCAGCCACATCCAGCAGCGCAGTTATGGCTCTTGGCTATAACATATGTACCGGTGGCATCGTGCTTGCCACTCCACATCATTAATAATACATTTATTTTCCTCTGCTGAAAACAAGGAATTGTTTCTTAGTGGAAAGCCAGAGATTCTGCGAGCTAATTCCTTGTGAGGGAATTCCTGAAGGGCTTGTTTATAGAGCAGCACCACCATGTCCTACAGGTAATGAAGGAATTTGCATGTCTTTGAGTAGTTTTATTTTGGAACTCTTCAGTGTAGCTGTGTTCCATCATAAACTTCGGGCTGTATGGTTTGGGAAAGTAACGTCCAAAATCTGGCTGGACTGTTCAGGTTCAATGTTAGTTGACAGCAGAATTGTCTAATCTACAGACTCTAACAGCTTTTATACTGCTTTAATACTGTGTATTTGGACTTCCATGAGCCAAATCTTCAAGCTTTCTGACTGGGAAAGGAATTTGTTATCGAGGGAGGAGGGAACTATCAGCTGCAGAAAGAATTCAGTGCTCAGGGGAGTAGAGTTTAAAGTGAAGTTGCTGATTTCCTCAGACCTGGGACTCTCTACATTGCTGAGGGAATAATATAAACCAGTCCTTTAAACAAGCTCACATGGGTGAAAAAAATGTCTCTTTCCTGCATGGTAAAAGCTGAGAACTTACTTATTTCCCTGAAATGTTCCTTTCCTAAGCATTCTTTCCCTATATAGTTAGGAAAGTCTGTTATTAATCTGTATCTGTACTAAATTGATGACATAAAACTGAGGAGGAATGGTGCTTCTGTAATTTTCAGCAATTCTGACTGTAGGATTGAACACCCAGGGCAGGACTGAGCTCACCTTGGTGATTCATTTGAGCTAGTACAGTACCTAACTCAGCCTGAATAGACTGAAATGTCTTGTAAATCACAGTAATACCAATAGACATGTGCATAACCACAAGGTGCACTAAGCAAGCAGGATTCCTTAGGCAAACATCAGATAGTAATATTATTTCCAGACTATTTTGTTCAAAATTGAGACTTCAGCTACCAGACAATTTATCAGCCGTGAAATTCAAGATGCTCCTCAAGCTGAATTTTGCTGACCATCATTAAACTCTGTAGAAGAGGTGTTTTCCCTTCTCCTGAACAGGGGAGTTGGCAACTTGCTGTTGACATAGCAGTCATGCTTCTGCAAGTGAAGATCTTGGCCAAAACTCCACTGGTCATCCTTGAAAGCCCAGGCCTGTCTGTGAGCCTGCCAAGCTGCTCAGCATTGAGCCTTCCCTGGGCACCAGGGTAGCTCAGTGTGGGTGTCAGTTTTCTGACTGCCCTTGCAAAATGCTTTATTATGACTGAGCCCCAAATGATCAGGGCACAGTGTGCACGTCCTCCCCACTGAAGGGTGGCCTCGTGAGTGCCTCCTGTTACATCAGCTCCCCAAATGGACTGACTACAGGGATAAATAGTGTATGCCAGGAACTACTCAAAGTCATGAGTGAGCTTTTTGGAGCCTGCCTCTGTTGCAGGCTTCAGTCACAAAAACCACTGCCTTTTTTCTCTTGTTCTCTGGTTATTTTGGAAGTGTGTTTGGTTTCCAGAGCTAATGGAGACATTGTTTCCTTGCCAGTCAGCTGATTGGCCATTGTGCTTATAAATAGGAGGGATTTAAACTAACGCTCTTTAACAGTTCTGGAAAAAATGTAACTTTACAACCGGCCTTAGATAATGACAAAGAGAAATGCCACTCACTATTGCAGAAGGGCTGCTTTCAAAATGGTCTGCAGCTGCAGTGGGGGAAAAATGTTGACAGGGAGCTGGTAAAGTCATGATCCACCTAATGTTTGGATGATGCTCTGGTTTGTCAAGGGCACCTGAAGAGTCAGCCACTGGAAAAGCAATGGAAAAATTGTCCTGTGAGTGGTCAGAAACAAACATATCACCATTTCAGAGTCATCCCCACAGTGTTATTTTGCATTTCCGAGACTCAGTCCTTGAGGAAAAAGTACTTTGATGGGATTGTTTGACTTTGGTGATTCCAAAGGCATCTCAGATCAACAAGACCGAGACTGCTGTATGAGTAAGTCCTGTCTGAAAGTTGAGGAGATAAGTGCATTTCAGACTGAAGTCAGAAAAAGTCCATGATTTGTTCAATGGGAGGTAAGAAGTCTATCACATACCCAGAACACATCCTCCCCACAGAGCACAGCAACTGTCAGACAGACATCTCCCATCTGACTATTTAAAGCTATCTCACACTCCTGATTTTCCTATTTGTATGCTCAGAGAGGGACAGAGAAGGGTGCTTCTGCTTTCAAATGAGGCTGGAGCTAGAGAGAAGAGCGTTCCTAGTGCTCCTTTTTATCTGCCATCTTTCCACCTGCCAGCCTGCAGTAATGATAACACCTACAGGGGTTTGCACCTCTCAGCTGGAACAGGAAAATTTCTCCAAGGAGAGGGAGGCTTGGCACTTCAGAAAGTATCATAAATAAAATTGCCAGGCTCGGGGGAGCACAGATTGGAGATGTTGATTTGAAGAGTTAGAAGGCACAGAGCAATTCACCTGTGGGGACTAAGGATCCAGCTACAGGGCAACAGCAGTGCTAAAGATGAATGTGGAAGTCAGAGAGTCTGGTAGTCAAAGCCACGAAACAGGTTCTTGGGCACTGGGCTATGTTTCTTCAAAGACTTCCATCTCCTCCAGAGGGAAGGGCTTCATCTCACAATTGCTGCATTAGTTTGTCAGCCGCCTTCACACCCTGCCCTCCCACGCTCAGCAGTGACTTTCTGAACCCTCTGATGCTCCTGTTTTCAAATGTATTTCCTTATTATTTTCCCCAGAGATAAATCTCTCCTGTCACCGCACTTCAGGCTATGCTTTAAGTTGTTTTTTTGCTCTGTTATTCTCTGTAAGTACTGGTGTATAACTGAGCTGTCACAAGAACAAATCGGCAAAGTAATTGTCTCTGACGGGGTATTCACATCATGTAACTGCCAGTGTCTGGCACAGATATTTAAACTACCCAGAGAAACTGCTCTGAATCACAGAAAAGCTTTGATTTTTGAATGTGTTGTATGTCTGAGTGTTAACTCCCCATCTTGTCTCATCCTCAAGGTCCCACTCCTACCCCACCCCCAGTTTGGAGGCAGCCTTTGCATTGCCATCATGGCAATATTCCAATCTGGAATATTAATCCAATCTGTGAAAGGTGAAGAAATCATGACAATTGTCTCAAAATAAGTCTCCCCCTAACTTAATCCCCACAGTCCTGCTCAGTGGCTCTAATTAACACCCAGGGATGAGGTCAAGGATCTGATTTAGAGGTTGGCTGGTGGGGTTACTGCCTGTCCAGTCACCTGTGCTCCCTGGAAGGTGGGATGGATGGTGGGTGAGGTGCAGCCTCCAGCTCAGCACTGCAAAGCCAGGCAGAACAGCTAATACCAAGGAAGAGATGAAAAACTGCACTTCTCATGTGGGCATCTTATTTAGGCATACAAAACGAGGCTGATTACATGCTGGCTTGTAATTTATCCTGTTCTTCCTTCACTTTGATCTTAGAAAGAATAAAGACTAAATTCTATGAAGTGTGTTCAGGTATACAGTTATGCAATTAGGAAATGCAGTTTGAAAGTCTCACTAATTGCCTGTCTACACCATTAGCCATTTAAATAGTTTTAGAAAAATCTATCCCCTCAGTACCTGACCCTGTTTCATAGAGCAACTTCCTTCCACTTGGGCACCCAGCCAGTACCCTGGGTGCAAAGGCAAGTGAGTGACACCGTGCAGGGGAATCTGCCTTTAAGAAAAGAAGTTTCCCCTTCAGCCATGGGGTTTCTTTCTCCTCCCATGTCATGTGCATACTCACTCCTCCCATTACAGAGTGACACTAGCCATGAGCGAGGGAAATACGTGGCAGTAAAACAGGGAAGTTATCTGTGCTAGAAGGGGTGGTTAGGGAATTTAGGAGATCAAAAGCCCTGAGGTTTCTTTCACTCCCATGCAGCCGAGGTCAGTTTCAAATCCACTGCCCTGCCCCAAATATACTGCCTAAGCCCAACATCACATTACAAGAGGGCTCCCTNCATGCAGCCGAGGTCAGTTTCAAATCCAGTGCCCTGCAGAATGCCCACAACAACCACTACAATGTCCAAATATACTGCCTAAGCCCAACATCGCATTACAAGAGGGCTCCCCGAGTGTGTCCCTCATTCTTAGTCTCTTTCCCTAATCTGCTGCTGACTATTTTGGAAGACTGATTCATGTCAGCTGTTCTATGTATGTATTTATATACATAAATATTTTCATCTGTGATTGCTGTATCCCTGATAGATTCAAGAAAGCCATCAACTTCAGGCAATGTTTATTAAAGGTTTTAAATTAGCAATTTGGTTTAGGTAACATAAATCTTAATAATATATATTGATGAGGAAAGAATTGTATACATGACTCAGGTATGAAGACATACAATTTCAGAGTAGCTTAAAATTTGTTGTTAAGTAAACATTTGTGATATTTTCATGAAAACTTCAGTAGTATAAAACTGCAAGCTACTAGCTAATTATCACTGTTATTAAATGTCTGTCTGAGTGCAGAATACAGCTTATGAGCTTTAAAGCTTAGACTAATCAAGAAGCATGATCAACCACTGATGTAGGTCACTTACAGCTCAGCTCACATGTAGCTGCTCCTCATTGATGCTCCTAGTGTAGGTGTAGTAACACCTATATTGATGAAATTAAAATTACAGTTCTGTGATCTGAAATAGGGGAATAATTACATTTAGATTATTAGGAAGTCAGTCACACAAGCACTCAGGCTGATAGAAGGACAGAAATAATACACCATCTGAACTGTATCACTTACAAAAAGTATCGGAACTTTCATGTAAGTCTTGAGTGACGTAATATTGTTATTTTAACCACAATTATTGTTCTACATTGCAGAGGTAGTTACTGCGCTGTGTGTTATTGAGAGGGAATCCTCTTAAATCTCTTAGGTTTATATAATGCAGAGACAGTCCAATATTTCTTTAGAACAAGGACCTGGATACACATCTCAAGTGTGTGTGTTCAAACCACCATGTGATGTAAACCAGCTTCTCACTCTGTCCCAGTAAATACTTCTTTTCATTCACAGCAAAACCATTTCAGTAGCAGACTGCCTCCCATGGGACACTGTTCCTTGACAGTCAGAGCCTCCTCCTAGAACAGAAGTGATGTAGATCTGGGTCTGCATTTCACTCCTGGCTCAGCTTGCTCTCTTCATTTGGTTCCTAAGGAACCAACCTGGTGAAATGCTTTAACACGATTAGAAGGAAGACCTTGATTTGAGGCTTGGAAATGAGTAAGAAAGAAACCAAAGTACATCAGCAGCTCTAGAGTAACTCTGCTAATTCCTACTTATAATAATTCCCAGGAAATGCAACTACATCGTTTGTATGTATCCTTCATATATAATAACTTTTGCCTTAGAATTTTAGAAACTTTTGTGCCTGTTAGTCACATTAGTAGTTGATCCTTTTATCTCAGTTCTCTTTTCACTCGCACTGGTGTAACAGAGGAGTGGTTTGGCAAGAGCAGCTGGAGATCCTCACAGCTCTACTGATTTATAGCCATGGTTCACAGTTCATTGCAACCATGGCTCTTCCCTAGTAGTTACACTAACATAAAGCACTACAACTGAGTCCTTGAATTCAATGCCACAATTGACATCCAAATGCTTAAAACTGGAGGCAAGTAGTCCATAGCTGTGAGGTCTGGAGCAGCTTAGCACAAGTACAGAAAGAGGATATTGCAGGAAGACTATAAAAGGATAGAGAGTTTATTAAATCTTAGGCAGTCATTCCTTCTCTTCTCTTGGATTACTTAGACATGTATTTTAATGTAGTCTCCTTTCTAGTTTAAGTAATACTGAGGTCATGAGACAAAGTGGCAAAACCAGGGAAGTTCACAGTTAATGGTGACATTGTTCTTTACTTGTCTGGAGATGGAAAAGAGCCTTCCTGACACAGCAGAGTAGTCTAAGGACATAGCAGTAAACTTAACTCACATTTCGGCTCTGGTAGTGTACAGCACAAGTGTAAAATAACAATTAACTTGGTTTCAGTTGGCAAAAAGTATCAGTGAACAAATGCTTGAAATGGGCTGCTAGGGATAGAGCCAGTTTTTATCCTCTGCTCTTTACTTAGTGATGCCATCCTGGACTAGCATTTACATAATAATTTGGCCAGGGCTAAAGAATCCTATGCAGGTTTGGTCTGCCATTCCTTGTGCTTACCAGTGGATGGTTTTCCTTGGAGTGCAGTGAATACTGGGTTAAACCCAAAACTAATTAATTTTCCAATAGCCTGTTCCAGAAGTTATTTTTAGTTTATCCTGACCTAGCTGCATTGTCATTTTGTTAAGAGCACTTTGGCAAAGTAATTCAATCGGATGTACTACTACACACAAGAATCCATAAAGCAACATCTTGCGTAACAAGAGAGATGTAACAGGAGTTATCAGGTAGGAGCTGGTGTTTCCATGAGCTCATTGTATGGGTTCTGCCCATCGTTAAATGATCATGGTTTACCAGTTGAAACAATCTATCAGTGTGAAACTAAACACTCACCAAGGATGACAAACCTTAATTTTTTCTTAAAGCTGTCTCTGGTGTAAGGGCACATCTCTATCTTGGTTAACCCTGTTCCAGTTTCCAAGCCTCTGCACCAGGAGGTTTGCAAAGCAGTGGTGCCTGAATCATGTGGTAAACAGCCTTTTCTTTTTCCCAGCTCCATTCTTGGAACTGGCTGCAGATGTTTAGAAATCTATTTTTTCTCCCCCACAGAACTTGGCCTGCTGCTGACCCCAGTATGAAAAGTCACAGAAAAAAAATTGGAGTGGAGCATTTGGCCATACTGCTTTAATGAATTTTATTTAGGCCCCAATTTTCAAATCTGACTGCCTTGATGCAGCTCTCTAACATATGTCCTTTGAAGCCAACTGCAAGGATTTAAGAAGCAATTGCCCACATGTTGACATGGTCTTTCTAACGGGACACACCACATGTCGAGTAAGGCATGAGACCCTAATTCAGAGGCTTCAGTCCATCCTGCCATACCAACGCAGGCAATCTAAATTGATTTATTTAGGATCAGCAGTGAGAAAAACAAGAGCTTGAAGTTAAGCATCTACTTGAAGTTATGCATAATGCCAAACTCACACCTTAAGTCTGCACTGAGTCCTCTTAACATAAAGCTGAGTGCCTTGGCAAGCTCATGTCCACGTTAATAATAAATCCTGGTGACACAACCCTTTTAAGAAGAACAGTAAGGACTGAAGCCTCCTTAGTGGAAGCAATCTGCTTTGCTGTGTTTCAGTGCAGCCAGAACACTTGGTAGATCTTTCTATTTTATTCTGTGCTCTCTCATTATCAGAGTTTCTGAAAGCACTATGGTTCAGTCAATATTCTTTGAACTCACTTGTTACTTTAGCTGGCTAGTCATTTTAAGAGTTATCCACTTGCTAGGGAAGTCTGTGTGTTTTGATTTTGTTTTTATTCTGAATGACTGCAGTCATCTGTCTGTTTATGTGAATGATTAAAGCCTTTAAAAGGCCTGATGGAGTTTTTTTACTCCCTCGCTCCCATTACATTCCAGATTTCTGCAAACAATGACAAATGTATGTCATTTTGTTAAAGAAAAGGCTGTTAACAAACAGTAAATAAAGTAAACTCAACTGGACTTCTATTCTAATGGCAGCCTAATGAGCCGAGTAATTTGAGTGGTATAAATAAGGAATGGCCAGAAGGAGGGAGGCTGTAAGAGAGTCCATTGTAATAAGAGACTGGGTTTACTGAAGCCTTTCAGCAGAGAGATTATTTTATAAAGAGCCTTGTAAGCAAAGGTCCCAGGCTTGAGCCTGCCCTTACCTTTGTATTGCTGGGAACAGGATAACAGTGTTATTGGAATCTGATTCTCTTGAGTTCCAGTAGAACTGGACAGGAATGTGGCTTTTTGATGTGGTCATTGTCAATCCAGTATGATGCATTTGATATGTGTATTTACATCAGTTTTACAGAGCTAACTAAGAGATTTTTGAGCATCGCAGTATAGGAAATAAATAGGCACAGGCATTGGACATGACACTAAAGGGCAGTAACAGACAAATGAGATACTTCAGGGATCATCTATTATGAGTGGAGCTTGTTTCACAGCACCAAGTCCTTTGCAGATGTATTCCTGGACAGAGGAAAGTTTCTATTAAATCAGCTTTCAGAACTGGTTTATGGATAACTTTACGACAGTGTTTTCCTTGCAGGAATCCTGCTGAGAACTTCCATTTGTCCAGGACTTCTATTTGTATAGGCTGATCTGAAGACATGCTGGTAAAAAACAATCCCTGTTATCCCCACATGAGCTCTTCCTTAGCCAATATTAAACATTTTTCCTAGTGTATTGGCTGCCAACAAGTGTCACAGGGTACTACTATAACTACTTTTCCCTTCTGTCTCATACTTTCCTGACTATGTTTGTTGACTGTGCTAACTTACAGCTGTGTTGACAGAAGACAGTATAAATAAGAAAGTTTTGCTGCTCCATTGCTCTGTTCTGTATTCAGGTTTTAAATTATTAAATGCTTGTGTCTATAAAAGTGTCCTTGTTTCCCCTCACCTGTGTTTGGCTTCCAGGGTACATAGTGAAATTTGTAGATGTTGCGCAGCTTACAGATGCTTTATGGAGATTTTTGAGGAACTAGGCTTTGAAAATGAGACCATATTTGAGTGGAAATGGTGTTCAGAGACCACAAAGAACAGGCTGAGCTCACACACTTATGAACATAATGGCTGGAATTTTAAAGCCATTCAAATATGGCTGGAAGATACTCCTGGGTTTTTTCAGGCACTGCAGAGTAAATGATCATTCCCCATTTTTACAGTCTATGATGTGATAAGAACAGAGATTCACTTCAGTTCTGTGTTGGTTGATGCCAATATGATTGATATTAGCTTTTGAGGGTGCCAGGAATCATCTAGTCCTCAGAGAAGGACCACTAAATGGCAAACTCAGCGCCAATGCTTCTTTGGGTTTTGCATCCCCCCAATGCTGAATGTTGTTTCATCCTCTTCTATTTAGATGCTGAATGGAACTAAGCAATGGTTTCTGCTGCACACAGGGAGTGATTTGTCCTCCCATGACATTTCTGAGTTCTCAGAAATTACTAGAGAGCTCTCAGGACCTTGCTAGGGCAAGAAAATAGACATCAGTGATTTTACAAAAATACATATGACTGACTGGCACTGTGATTTAAACTAAAAACAAAACCACCAAAAAAACCTTCTTGTAAAATTCTTCAGATATTTGTAGCAAGGATGTGAAAATGTAGTGTGAGAAATGCAGATAAAGCTGATCAGTCCATCTATAGTCCAGAGATATCTGTGCTTTATAAATACTGACCCTTTCTCTCTGGACTGGTTCAGCTTGCTTTCGATTATACATATTTTGAATTTGTGTCATGTTGAATTTTTCCTTGTAGCAGGTGCAGATGAGTATGAGAAGTGAAGCAGAGAGCAGCAGTGTGCTGCTTGGGGAAATGGCAAGTGAGTCTATAATTTACTCAGTGGTGTGTTTCTACTTATAATTATTGCTAATTCAAAAAAATCAGTGCAAATTGCATGACAGCACTGTGTAAGATGAGTGTAGAGATAAAACATGAATACAACCCATGCCTTGTAGGCTGACAAATGAAGTGTAAAGTGCTATTGTTTGTTTACTGACTGCCTAAGCATGAGATGAAGGATTATCTCTGCCTCGAGAGGTAGCCCAAGGTGTCCAGTGGTATCAATCTTCCTGATCGCCATTCATTTGTGCAAACAGCAGAAAGCTGAACACGTAACTGTGAAGGCAATTACCCAATTACTGCTCTGCCCCTTAAAAATTGTGTCACTTCTCCATTGCCTTTTGAAACTCAGGGTTGCACTGGAGTGAGCCTGGAAGGGTGAGCCCTGCTCCAACCTGGACATGAAAGGGCAGGTCCAGACACAGTCATGTCTGTAAACCTCTCCATGGTGAATCCCCAGCAGCTTGGTGTTTCCAGTGAGCTCACAGGGAGTGGGAGGAGAAGCCGGATTCACTGAGGTACATCCAGGACTCCCGCGGTGTGAGAGCAACCTGTCAGCCCTCCCTGGTGGAAATCGCACTCACGTTGGTGACAGGAGATCGTTGGACAGGGTTGGTTTTCGGGTGTGACTTCCTGTGCAGAGGTGAGGAAGCCGCAGGGGTGAGGGTTGGCCCAGGTCACACCGCAGCTGCAGCAGCAGGATGTGACACGGGTGATGTCCTGGGCCTGCTCTGTGCTCTCCACGCTGGCCCAGCTAACAGCACAGTCAATGGGGAAACTGATCTGGGCAGCAAGAAAATATCTAAAGAAGAAAGTCAAGTGTGAGCCTGATGGGTGTCCAAGTCCTCTTCCAACCATGGTGTAAGATGAGAGTGGAGCACCAGCAGGTCAGGGCAGCTCCTGTCCCCTTACCCTGCTGCAAAACCACCTAATTGTGCTTATCCTGGAGGATCCAGCTCACAGCAGCTCAAGTGAGTACTTGGGGAAGATCCTCTCTCTCTCCTCCTGTGCCATGCAGGATCCCAAAGAGTATTTCGCCTCTGAAATGATGTGGTGTGAGGTCTCTGCAAAACCGTCATTCGGCAGCATGAAATCCCTGATCTTGCTGGGACCTGCCAGTAAACATCACTGTTTGCCCACACCAGGAATTTAAGTGTTGTTTTGCCTTCACATGTGCTTCTTTCTTTCCGGTTTTGATCTGTAAATGCTTCATTCATTTCACTTCTGGCCGTCTGATTCCCCACAAAGCACTGTGTGTCTGCGAACCAAGCTGGAGGAGTAAAATAGAAAATAAACAAAGCTCCCAGTGAAAATTGTAGAAAGCTTAATCCGTTGAGTGGATTAGCACAAAGGTGAAGTGGTGACCAGATAGTAGTGTGTAAATATTTACGTATATAAGATATCAGATAGTCTTGGACTCTGAAATCCAGTGGATACCTTAAATCCGATTAAGGATAAAGTCTTGTCTCAGTTTTTAACAAAGATGTGATTGAACACTGCAACAGCTTCATAAGCAAGGGCTGGGCTACTTCTGATTTGAAGTCATTAAGTAAATAATAGATACATTTTTTTTCTATCAAGGGCTAAAAATACCTCCTTGCATCAAAAATCTGCATATGAAACATACTGAGTGAAACACCCTGGCCTATGGGAGGAGAAAGTTTAGACTAATAGATCTGACTGGCCTGTGAATCTACATTATCATTAACCACTAGAATATATGCTTTAAAATTAACTTTTCAGTTCCCCAGCAGCTCTTGAAGAGAGCATTAGAAAGTGAACCATGGAAATGTAATAAAACAACACTGTGACCAGATGCAAAGCCCTCATCTCCCAACTCACCAGGCCATTGAGGACCCTAAAAAGGAACTAGAATCACTTTTTGGTGTGTGAGAAATAAGTACCTCAGAAGAGCACCACTGTGCAGCAGATGGGCTCACAGGGGCAAATAAAGCACAACTGACTGAAAAATGTGTCCTGTATTGTCTGTGTCAAGTGTGGTCAACTTTTGTAAGAACTGCCTTTCCTTTAATGGCAGCCTTGCAAAGATGGGGACTAGTCGTCCCCCAGGAAATGCACTGTTGGTGCAGCCAATTCACAGCCCTCTAGACTAATTCTGAACAAAAACTGCAAACAAACACAAATCATTATTTGACCATACTGACTTTGCTCCTGGAACTTTGTTTTCTCCAAGATGAACTGCTAAAATAATGTGCACCCCATTAACTTTGGTCCTGAACGCTCCTGGTTTTCCCAGTCCTTGTTTGTGTAGCCAAGTGCCTGCAGGAGCATCACAGGAACTCAGTGATGAAAGAGATTAATTTCCATAGATTTGTTGGAACTGATCTCCCAGATGACTGACTCTCCCCAGCCACGCATCTTTTCCTTCCTTTCTTTTCTCAAATTCAAACACTGTTGTTTGTTGTGCAGTTAAAACTGAAAAAAAAATTATTCTGCAGGAAATAGGGATTTTTAAGGGACTTTTTCTTTCATATTGCTCTTAACCCAGCAGCATCATTGCTGCCAGAGTGGAAATGTATACAGTACAGGCTCCAGCTACAGCTATCTGATCTTATACAGTACAGTCTATCTGTGTACCAATTTGTAACATGTCCAGATCCTTGTGAAAGCATCCCCACGAATAGAATTACATTTGTGTCATATTTATTTAATGATAGATTTGCTAATACAGCACCTGCTCAACAGAGTCACAGAGCACACTGAAATCAATCACCGTATGCAAACTGCATCCAGCAGCTGGGGTAGGATATCTGCCCAGCCTAACTTTACACGTCTGTGTGTGTTCATCTTTTTTAACATAGCCATTAATTTGGATTCTAAGACTTCTTAGATGCATGTTAAGTGTTTTTCTGTTTCTACTGTGTTTAGCTAAATAAAAACTAGTGGCCTCCCTGGGCTTGGAAGCAGACTGCTGGAAGTCAGAGGGTGTCAGGATTCAGGGCCTCTGTGTAATTAGAGAGAAAATTCAGTTTCCAGCTAGAGCTCTCACTAAAGCCAGAGTTTCTTCTAAGTCTTTGTGTGCATGTCCTTGGAGACGCATTTAGAGATGTTTGAGCTTGAAAAGGGCATGTTAGGGTTACCACTTTCTGGAGATGCCTTTCTGGGATGCTTGTGGCTGCAATGAAATTCCCTGGGCTCTGACCTGCTGTCAGACTGGGCCACGTTCTGTTCACCCTCCACATCAGATCTGCCTTAGAGAGGGAAAATCCCTTTCCGCTGTGATATGTTGACCTCAAACCAAAGGGCCTCATCCTCATTCCATTTATATCCCTGTTGTGACTCCACTGTTACTTACCTAGACCTCTTCCTGGAGAGCTAACACTCCTAAATGCCTCCAAAACACAAAAATAAACGTTTGTACCCATAAATTTCAGGTTTTCCTTGCTTTGGGAAACTGTTTTATTTAATTTGTGTTTTAACACTCACTTGGAGGCGGGAAGTACTTGAGATATAAAAGGAGCTTTGTGCACTTGATGCAGCTGGCTTGATTTCCGTCATGAAAAATATATTAATCATCAGCTGCAGCAGTACATCGTGAATGTTTCTGATTAAAGGGTCCCTCCAGAAAGATATTCTAAAAGTTGAGGTAACCCAAAGAGATCTGGTTGGGCTTTTTTTAAGGCACTGGTATGAATTATAATATAAGTAATGCCATAATAAATAAATAGTATATTTTAATTCATTATTAGTTATTGATAGAGTAAATAAGTTAATTATTCTGTACAGTATCAAAGACTGACATGGGGTTAATTCTGATCATCACTGGAGAGAGACACAGGATCCTTCCATGAATATTAATGTCTTTTATTCATTATTCTGGATAAAAAATAAAATATATATAAAAACTGATAGTGTTTCTTTAGTTTCACAGGCAACTTTACTATTGGTGTTACAGACACTTACTGTCATCAATCAAACAAGGTGTTGAATCAGCTCCTTTCCATATACACTTCTCGCTTTTTGGCCAAGTGTTGATTTTTCAGACCTGCCATGACAGAAAGCTTTACCCACTCAAATACTGGAGAGCTTTTCTTTAGCAGGAGACACCAACAGAAAAAACTGTTGCTCAGCTGTATGTGTGTCATCATTGTCACTATAAAGGGCACTGCCAACTGAAAAATATCTGACAAATTGACAACTTGACAGCGACCCGAGACGGTGAATTAATCCACCTTGGCAGAAGGCTGTTGATGAATATTTAAATAGGTTAATAGTCAACATCAGAACCCTGAAACCAAATACAGGCTGGCAGCAGAAGGGAACAGGTAAATCTGATATCTAAATTAAACTGTTAATAGTGTGCTTCAATCTCAGAATGAAAATTTGAATCTCAAAGAGTTAATAATCTTTCTTTACAGATACTCCTCTGAGCAACTGCCTTTTCTATCAAAAGAAGCTGCACGTTTCTTTTAATTTATGTGTGCCCTTACACAGGCAAATCCCCAGGTTCTGATTCAACTCATTTGAACAAACATGTTTAAACAGGAAGGCAGGTAAGTTCAAGACAGAAAAATATATTAAGAGTAAGTGAATACTATCTGAATTGATGTTGATAAATTTTGAACATACCCACGAATCCCTGAATTTATCTGGTCTTTCTCTGACAACTCGATGACAAATACCTGCTGGTTTGACCACGTATGACAGACAGACAGACAGGAACACATCTCTTTGGGTGGCTTTCATGGTGGTTTCACAGCCAAGATCTGCACTCCTGAGGGTACATCAGCCCAACAAGGGAGCTGGAATTGCAGGAAAATGAGAAGTGAAAAAGGAACATAAGGAAGGGTAGCAGTGGTGCAGATGTTCTGTCCTCAGCCGTTCACTGCTGTACTTTCTGGGTCACCTGCTGTATCTTTTTGGCAATGTGCAGAAGGGCAAACTCAGCTGGCACCACATGTATTTACCTTGCAGAATATCATTAAAAATGTACAAGTTGGACAATGCACTTTGTCCATATCACTTTCAGGTACTTTTGGGTGGCATTTCTCCAAAGGGCTAATGCAGCTCAATAACAATTGGTTTAGCCCTCTGTGGGCTCTGTAATGAATTCTTTGACTAACTCAGAATCCTGTTTGGCTCAAGAAAGTCTCCAGGGCAGCCGTGCAAGTCAGGTGCACTGGAAACTATCTATTTTCAAAGGATAACTCAAATTCATGTTAATAATAAGAGCTAGTGCTGGTGAAATCCATTCTCATTGTGAAAATTGAAGAGTGGTTCTCATGGGAATCTGTTCTGGAGGCAATACTGATCAGTACTTTCATTAAGCATTTGGATTAGGGAATACTGTGTTATCATATTTGCAGATGATACCAAGCTGGGAGGCACTTTGAAGCAGAGAAGCCAAATTCAAAATAATCTTGGTAAAATAGATAAATAGCCTGGGTGGTGCTGAAAAAAACTGGTCAATGTAAAAATAGGAATTCCTTAAGAATAACTGCATGGACATTACATGGAAAGTGACCATTTGGCCTGCCAGAAAAAAAGTTTAAAATATCATAGCAGGGCATACATTCACCAGGAGTTAACAGTGCAATAGCTATAGGGGAAAAACACACCATATCTTGTTATGGATTGTACAAATATAGGTGAGATAAGGGAAATTATTTTTCCACTGCGTGCAGCACAGATAAGGCCTCAGCTAAAGTACCAGCTCTGTTTGGTGCTTGTCAATTTGGAAAGGAGGTGTCCAACTGGATAAAGTCCAGAGCAGAGCAACAAAAATAACCATGGATTTTTTGCAGAAAAACTTAAGGAAACTGGGTGTTCTTCAGGTTAAAGTAAGGCTATTTTCAGATAGTACAAAGGTATTGCTCACTGCTGTTCCTCATATTTGGGCCAAGATAAGAAGAAAGACATTTACCTTCTAGTGAAGCACATCTAGGTTAGAGGTTCAGGAAAATGGAATGCTTTGGGGGATATTAAGCCTTTGTAATTGATTTTTAGGAGCAGCTGGATAATCAGGGTTGGCTGCTGCAGCAGGCCTTGGGCACGAGTGTGGAGCTGGAAAACTGCTGCCCATTTTATTTTCTAGAAACCAGTTGTATAACTCACAACTGAGGTCAGTGATATTGAAGTATTTGAATATATTTTTGTGGAACACGCAAAACTGTAGAGAAGCAGAACAGACAGAAATATATTAATGTAAAAAACATGAAACACTGTTGTTTTGCTTGCAATTGCTCGTCATTAAATAACATACTTAAGTACTCTATGCTGAGCTGTTCTCTTACACTTTACCTGCCATGGAATCTGCAAATCATCAAGAGGCTAGTAAATTCATCATTCAAGAAGCTTTACTCTTAACTATAATCTCAGATTTGAAGCCTTCATATAATTAATACGAGCAGTCATGTCACCACCATTATCACTGTGATGCTTTAGCCCGGGTTGTGAAGGAAGCATGATTTGTGCAGAATGCAATAGCAGTAATTAAACCAGTCAATGTAACTGGAAAAGAAGACAGACACCTGAGCTCTTATTTCCATTGACAGGCACTAATGTTTTGACTGCATGTGTTCTTTTAGCCTCTAGCCAGATAATATTGCCAATTGTGTCGCTAAAGGTTATTTATGCAAGGGACAATTTAGGTAATCTGCAGAGATTCACAGAAAAATTACTATAAATGTAAATTTCAATTTGTAAATACATTTACAGTGATTGTGTCGGGTTTCTTCCAGATATATTGTAACAAATAGGCTCATGGGTAGTGTGATAATTAAAAACATAAAATAAAATTGAGAATATTTGCAGGTCTCATTCACCAGTTTATAAATGTGAATCAATTCTCTTTCAGCAAGGAAGAAGTAGAAGGAATAATATGTCAAATGTGAAATAGCTGATTCTTTCAGTCCTACAGATCTACAGAGTAGGGATAAAGCTCCGGTGGCCTAACACTCTTCCCACTCAAGTCAATGAAAAGCCTGATATTTATTTCAGCTGGACAATCTCACAGCTATTTTAGCAATTAGGTTCACAAAAAGAATTAATTACATAAAATTATAAGCAATTTGTAGACATGTACAAAGAAATTAAATTAACTGGATAAATTATATGCTCTGAACCACTCAGCTGTAATAGTTATCTTTTGCTATTGTGCACCCTTAGAAATATTCCAAATAAAAGATGCGATTCCATAAACGTGATTTAAAAACAACAAAGAATTATAATTGTCCTAAGATTATTTATTTGATATGTGGATTACTTTTAGAAAGGTTTTTTGTGAATTTATTAACCCAGTAAATTCCAAAACATCTCCTGGAAATACACCACGAAACGCAATCACTGGTGCTCTCTTCCTTGTTCTGAGCCCAGCATTTAAAGCTGCACTGGATCCTCTCCCTCCTGGCCATTTTTCATCGAGCCAGTGAAATAATGTCATATATACCAGTGGCACAAATCCCAGGGTAAAATCAGAAACAAGGCCAGGTTGCCCACAGGGAATTTAGTGTTCCAACACTAGAACTGATTTATTACCAGCTAGTTTGTTTATAGCTGTCTTTGATATCTTCTGGCTACTTTGGATTATGTATTATTGACATAGCCTCAGGACAACTTCTACTGATATTAATAAAACATTGAAAACAATAGATATTCAACTAAGGAAACAGTAAAAATATTTTAAGACCTCCGGATTTGTTCCAATGGGTGCTTCAACTGGGTGAGGGTTAATATAGCAACAGCATCACTAAAGAACCCTTGCTGTGATCAAACATAAAGTACAGTAAGGAAGCTCACAGAAGGCTAAAAACCAGATTTCTCATTCCATTAGAACCAAAAATGTATGCTTTCAGCAAAAGACAAGAGATTGGGAAACAAAATTAAAAATCTGTGAGGAAATCACAAAATATGGGAGATTTATAGATTTACAGCTGCAGCAGGCCTGGATGGAGAAAGTGAGACAGCAGAAAAGGGATTAGGATTAGGATTGCTTATGCACTTATATAACGTTTGTTCTAAATTTGATTACAATACTCAGTAAAATGAGAGCTCAGTATTCATCATGCACAGCAAAAAACTTCACGTCAGCATCATCATTCACATTTGCAAAAATAATTAGGAAACATTTGTAAAATGCTTTAATTATGTTAATCAGCCAATGTTTTGCCACTCTTTGAAGACATAAAGCATTGTATGAACTTCAGATGGAGCAGCCGTATGTTTGTTTGTCTCATACAGCTACAGGAACATCATCTGTCACGTTCATAGCTATTTTTTTCTGTCTGCAGAGACTGCAGACATCCTTGAATGGTAGATTATTGTACCCTACTTCTGGAATACTAGGCCAAAACTGGATTTTTTAAAATAATAAATATATATACACACACTCTCAAATTTCCAGTATCCAGATTCAGATTTATAAGGCTTGAGTTAAAGTGCTAAACGCTTCCTATGGGTTTATTTTGTAGTTAGTTCTAAAGTTTGACTTCAAAATTACAGACAAGCTTTTCAAACTCAGAGCTCATGTGACTTTTCTTGAAGTTTAGCCAGACTTGAAATGTGAAGGTGGTGTGGAATTAGGGGTACCATGATTGGCCTTTAGACTTTACACACACTGTTCCATATGATACACAATTTGTCCAGTTGACAGCAACTGTTTGGAGCCAGCAGGGCTCTGCTGGTGGGCACAGCTACACAGGAGATCCGCCTGGAGTCACAGAGTGTGTTACACACGTTAAAACTTGATTAAGGTAGGAATGATGGTGGTGAAAGGAAAACTTGTGAAAGGCCCCTCATAAACACCAGCAGAGACGTGATTAATTTACAATTCCTGGAGTGCCAAAAACTTCACTGTGAACACTGTGTTGAAAGGCAGAAGTGCTTTTGCCAGTTTTTTTCTAAACCCTTTTACAGTAAAAAATGCATCTCTGTAGAGCAAAAATTGCTCTTAGAGCTGTATTAATGAACAGACTCACAGGTGCTGAGTGAGTGCAAGCCAGAGATTTTGTCTTGAGCCGTGAGAGCTTCTCCTTCTTGCTGATGTATCTGAAACCTGTGTTCATGGCTAACGCTGGCAAAGACCTCCTATTTTGTCCTTTACAGCCCATGGTGGCTGTATCAGTTTTAGATGAGGCAGTGAAATTTTCTTCACCTCTCCAAGGTGTCTGTGCCTTGTTTCCTGAGGCATTTGCACAACCCAGACACAGCGGAGCCCTGTGCTTCCCGTGGATATAAATGTGCAAGGGAGCAACCCCTACTCCTTTAGGCACCTGTACAAAGCAGCCCATCAGTTTAATGTCTCACACCATTGCAAAAGGGACAAGCTCCCTGATACTGGGTAATATCCAGCACTTAACACTGATGCATATACTAAAAATGTGGGGAATATTGGCTGCCCAATTTAGGAGTGCTGAATTAAGGCTGTCCTAAATTGTTTGGCTTTTACCCTTGGATGAGCTGAGAGAAGGGAAGAGCCTTGAAAAGGGGCGTGATCCCCGCTCGTTGCTCCTGGGAGAGGTAAGATCCACAGGCACCCAAGCTATGTTTTCAGCATTCAAGCTGGCTATGACCCAGCCAACAGCAGACCAAGGAACACCTTCAGGAATATCAACTTCGTAATGGAGTGCAGGATAGGGACACGTTAAGCTTTATATGAGCTGGCCCAAATACTAAAATGCTGAACCCTGGAAACAAAAACTATGTTGTGAGTAATGACAAACTTACTTCTTCTTCTAAATCCCACAGAGATTTATATGACTTGTAAAGTCTGAACCAGAAGGTGCCCTCAGAAAACCTCTATCCAAATCAGCAGTTTTTCCTTCCAGACATGGAAACTGAGGTTCTGCGTGAGGGTGTTTGAAATCCTACCTCCCACTACCCACAACATTCCATAGAGTAGATGTTACACTATTTTGGAATAAGCTATAAAGCAAAGAGAAATTGTACAGCCATGAACAAAATTCCTATGTTCCTTTCCAAAAAAGATCTCAAACTCCATTTCAAAGTAACATATCCAGGTGTGTAATTGTTTGTATTACAGTTGTCACAGCAGTGTTCTAGGAGACCAGCGTCAAGAGACTGAGATATCAGTCCCTGTGTACTCTCCAGAATTCAATCTTTCTTTATCCACAGTGTGGCCTAAACTAAGGTGCTATAAAGCACACACAAAAAAATTATGTCAATGTTCAAGATACAATAGCAATTTATTGACTTAACACAACTCCTCACTAAACCTTCGTTTTGCACTTTCCATCAAGACAGGGCCAGTGGAGATGTTCAAAACCTTATGAGATGTGGGTCCAAAAATTTATCTCTTCCTTTAAAAAAATCAAAAGAAAGGAAAATAGTGACATGAGCAACCAGGGATTTTTTTCTTTGTCCTGGTCATACTCAGCTTTATGAAGATAAGGGATAGCTTTTCAAGATTTCCCATTTCCTCTAATCTTGGACTGCTACCCTGGGAAAAAAGAAAACAAAACAGTTCTAGAGAAAGCCACAAAACAAACATTATGACCTACAGGCAACATAATTAACAGTTAACAGTGGGGATGAAAGGGAAGATGAATACTATAATGTTTTCCACAGTTCACTGTTATCCTGGGGCCTTGCAAACAGGGTAGCACTGATCCTGACTTGCTTTTAGCAGGCCAGGCTATTCCAGGCTGTCAGGAGATGAGGTAAGTGCAGAGCATTTTTTGATGGAGTGTGGTGCAGTGCAAAGTCCCCTGTGTGTGTGGGCAGAGGACTGACAGGTTTGACCTTCTTTGTGCCACATGGAGCCCCTCACCGGGCACTCCGGGATCCAGCTCTGTTGAGATGAATGTGTCAGGCAGAAGTTGAAGCTCTACACTGTAAACAAAGCTCTCAAGTGAAAAGAAAAAAACAATAATGGAAAGGTGAGATTTTACGTCAGGATCCAGGTTTTAGCAATTGAGAGAAAGGGTAAGAAGAAATAATAAAATAATGCATTAGTGTGGAGCTCCAGTAAGTGTCTTGGAAATGTCACTTTGTGCATCCTGTAATTTAATCTGATCTTATTTCTTGCAGAGCACAAAAAAAGAATGACAAACTGCACACAAGGTTTTCCTTTAAAAAGTTCGGTTCATTTCTAACTCTCTTACTTTTTCCCTGAAGATCGGTTGCTCTAGGTGAGAATTCACATGTGCCCATAGATGAAGGGCCTTGTGACTGAAAATCAGCCACTGATTACCTAGGTATAAAATTGATGCTTCAGCCAGTAGATGAACACTCGTGGGATAACGATGCCTTGAAGAAACCCTGTGTCTCTGAGGCAGCTCTTTCTCTCCATGGATTAGAAACAAAACAGGCAATGTTATAGTACACATTTTTAATTAGCACCGTAGTTATATAAGTAAATAATGTGTAGATTAAAAAGGTAACTTAAAGAAATCACAAAATATTTAAAATAAAACCAAAATAATGACTGAGATGAATTTTCCAAAAGGAAAACAGTGTACCACAAACAGTATTACTGCTCTTTGCTACACAAACTTATATCCCTGCTCCAGGCTTTGTTTGCCATTTTTCTGTTCAGCCCCAAAGGACAGAGGTGTTTTCCAGCTGCACCACAAGACCTGGGCTGCCCCAATGTCACTGCACCAGAGCACACCATCCCCTTTATATCATGGGCCTTGTTTGCACTGCAGCAGGAATCTGGGAGCCTGGGATGGGACTGGTACACCCAGGGATGTGGCAGGTGAAAGGGTTCAGCTACCAAGCTCTTCAAAGGTTCCAAAGGCAGGAATACTGGAGGCAGCTCACCCTCTGGAATCAGTGCCACATGTCCATCCCATCTCATGTTGTACAAGATGTGGCCATCCAGCATGACAGCACTTACCAGCTCCTGCTGAAGAATGGCCCCAACACACCGTTCAGGAGTAATGGAAATGCGTGAATGTCTTGCACAGGAAAAAGCTCAGGGAGTAACATCAGCACCCTCAGTATTTGATGGTTGCATGACCAGGCAATGATTCTGTGGTTACCAACGTTTAATTTTATAAACCTAAAAGTAACACCATTGATTACATAAGAATTACTCATGCACATCTAATTAAAAATTTGCTGGACCTAACATTTAAGTGTGTGGTTTTATGTTTGTGTACACATTTTTGTATCAGACAACATTTGTAACCCGATATTGCTGAACAAACATCTGAAATCATTGCTCTCATACTTAACTGGGAAGCTTGGAGTTTTACCAAGAGATCCTGGGTGATGAGTTACACATAGTCTTCATATCAGAAGGTGACTTTATCTTCAGCAGTTGCTTTTTTCTTATGTATAAGCCAGCTGTGTGAATGCAGGTGAAGCTTCAGGCCGATACTCTGAAGTGGGATCTCAGATGCGGGAATCTTAATACAGTTGACCTTTGATTTGAGAAGTG
Organism: Pitta sordida; assembly: GCA_013390025.1. Taxonomy (NCBI): domain Eukaryota; kingdom Metazoa; phylum Chordata; class Aves; order Passeriformes; family Pittidae; genus Pitta; species Pitta sordida. Next base: position 664,917 of record WEKX01025675.1, on the reverse strand, counting down.
CTGGAGTGTTACTGTCTAATCAATAGCTGGCTTGACTGCTCTGCTTCAATTTTCTCCTCTGAAAACTATTTATCTCTCAAGGGTGAGATGAAACTTCATAAATGTCTAGTGTGGGCTTTTGAACAATTTAAAAGGTGCAACGTTTTACTGGGGAGGATGTTAGGAGAGGATGTATTCTGGTGGAATTTTTCTGTACTATACTGGAAAAGAAATGCAGTCAGAGCCTTCTGCTGCACACAGCATAATTCCATCCTATCAATACACACTTTCATCCACTAAAATACATATTTCTTAAAGTGAAAAATACAAACTGCGGGGTTCAAATCACTTGCAAATTGCTTCCAAGTTTTGTCTGGTGAAATAGTGTCATTACAGCAATATGGGACAGAAGTGCAAAGCAGCTTTATGTAACATGACTGCAAGCCATGGAAACAGAGCCTTGCAGAAAGTGCAACTCATATTTGAATTTGGCAGGGACAGAGTGACAAACTTTCACTTCAGAGAAATGACAGACAAATTTTAGTGTGTAGTGGTCAGGACCCTGCTCTACATCTGATCCTCAGTAAGGAGCATGAATATTGAGTGTATCAGTTAAGCTTCTGGCTTAAGGCCACTCTCCAGGCAACGTGCCATAGCTATGAAATCACTGTTATTTTCGACTTCACTTTAGATGAATAGGGTAGTGCAAGCTGTTTGAAACTCAGCTTTGATGTATTTAAATGTTTTGAAATAATGCCTAGCATTTAATACAGAGTTTCGTTAACATGAGCTTTCCTAAGTGCCTGCCAAAAATAGTTTTATCCCCTGCTGGTTTAATGTTATTTTTCTAATTAAATGCAGATGCTTAAACCATCAGCATTCACCACAAGATTCAGTTGTTCAGACATAATATCATCCATCTTAAATCCTGAATGATGTTCTAAATCTCTAACTGAACACCAAAAACTATGGCAGATGCAATTACGATTTGTTGCTATATTATTCCCTGGGAACAAATGGAAGCAGCAGGAACAGTGGCCTTCGCACACGCAAAAAACACTTCTCTTTAAGTTAGTGTCAAAGTTGTCATTGGCTTCACTTAGAACTGTATTTGGTCACAAATGCCCAGGTCTTTACTGCTTAAAATAATCTCCTTTAGGTCTTAGTCAGACAGGCCCAGAAGCTGCAGCCTGGTATCAGTGTGTCTAAGTGCTGAGCGCTGAACAGCGTTTTCATAACCAGCAGCTGTTTCCAGAGCAGAATCACAGAATTGTCAGGGCTGGAAGGGAACTCCGGAGATCATCCACTCCAACCCACCTGCCAAGGCAGGGTCTCCTGCACCAGGGAACGCGCCCAGGTGGGAAGATTTCTTCCAATGTAAGAGATCCCTGCCTGTTCACGGATTTCAACCCTAATTTTAACCGACCAGCAGCCCACGGCGATGCTGCCAGCGGCAGAAGAGAGCAGGGCGCCAGGTCCTGCCGGGAGCCGCTCCTTGCTGCGGGATACCCGCACCCTGTGTGTGCTTTAACAAGTGGCTATCCNGACAACATTTGTAACCCGATATTGCTGAACAAACATCTGAAATCATTGCTCTCATACTTAACTGGGAAGCTTGGAGTTTTACCAAGAGATCCTGGGTGATGAGTTACACGTAGTCTTCATATCAGAAGGTGACTTTATCTTCAGCAGTTGCTTTTTTCTTATGTATAAGCCAGCTGTGTGAATGCAGGTGAAGCTTCAGGCCGATACTCTGAAGTGGGATCTCAGATGCGGGAATCTTAATACAGTTGACCTTTGATTTGAGAAGTGCTGGAGTGTTACTGTCTAATCAATAGCTGGCTTGACTGCTCTGCTTCAATTTTCTGCTCTGAAAACTATTTATCTCTCAAGGGTGAGATGAAACTTCATAAATGTCTAGTGTGGGCTTTTGAACAATTTAAAAGGTGCAACGTTTTACTGGGGAGGATGTTAGGAGAGGATGTATTCTGGTGGAATTTTTCTGTACTATACTGGAAAAGAAATGCAGTCAGAGCCTTCTGCTGCACACAGCATAATTCCATCCTATCAATACACACTTTCATCCACTAAAATACATATTTCTTAAAGTGAAAAATACAAACTGCGGGGTTCAAATCACTTGCAAATTGCTTCCAAGTTTTGTCTGGTGAAATAGTGTCATTACAGCAATATGGGACAGAAGTGCAAAGCAGCTTTATGTAACATGACTGCAAGCCATGGAAACAGAGCCTTGCAGAAAGTGCAACTCATATTTGAATTTGGCAGGGACAGAGTGACAAACTTTCACTTCAGAGAAATGACAGACAAATTTTAGTGTGTAGTGGTCAGGACCCTGCTCTACAACTGATGATAAAGAAGGAGCATGAATATTGAGTTAAGCTTCTGGCTTATGGCCACTCTCCAGGCAACGTGCCATAGCTATGAAATCACTGTTATTTTCGACTTCACTTTAGATGAATAGGGTAGTGCAAGCTGTTTGAAACTCAGCTTTGATGTATTTAAATGTTTTGAAATAATGCCTAGCATTTAATACAGAGTTTCGTTAACATGAGCTTTCCTAAGTGCCTGCCAAAAATAGTTTTATCCCCTGCTGGTTTAATGTTATTTTTCTAATTAAATGCAGATGCTTAAACCATCAGCATTCACCACAAGATTCAGTTGTTCAGACATAATATCATCCATCTTAAATCCTGAATGATGTTCTAAATCTCTAACTGAACACCAAAAACTATGGCAGATGCAATTACGATTTGTTGCTATATTATTCCCTGGGAACAAATGGAAGCAGCAGGAACAGTGGCCTTCGCACACGCAAAAAACACTTCTCTTTAAGTTAGTGTCAAAGTTGTCATTGGCTTCACTTAGAACTGTATTTGGTCACAAATGCCCAGGTCTTTACTGCTTAAAATAATCTCCTTTAGGTCTTAGTCAGACAGGCCCAGAAGCTGCAGCCTGGTATCAGTGTGTCTAAGTGCTGAGCGCTGAACAGCGTTTTCATAACCAGCAGCTGTTTCCAGAGCAGAATCACAGAATTGTCAGGGCTGGAAGGGAACTCCGGAGATCATCCACTCCAACCCACCTGCCAAGGCAGGGTCTCCTGCACCAGGGAACGCGCCCAGGTGGGAAGATTTCTTCCAATGTAAGAGATCCCTGCCTGTTCACGGATTTCAACCCTAATTTTAACCGACCAGCAGCCCACGGCGATGCTGCCAGCGGCAGAAGAGAGCAGGGCGCCAGGTCCTGCCGGGAGCCGCTCCTTGCTGCGGGATACCCGCACCCTGTGTGTGCTTTAACAAGTGGCTATCCGGCCTCTTTTCAATGTCTTTATTCCAACATGTGCACTCTCGGCATTTCTTACAAGAAAACAAAAACCAAACAAGCCGCGAAGTCTCTCCAGTTCTAAAGAAGAGCTCCCGACGCCGCAGCCCCGGCGGAGGCCACTGAGCCCTGAGGGGCTGCGGTGGCCCCCGCGTGGGGAGGTGGGATTTCCCCCATTTCCCTGCCGGAGGCTGCTGGGACTCGGGTCACTGGCCCCACGCACGGCTCCCGTGCCCCACAAGCGGCCCCTNCAGCAGCTGGTAGGTGCCTCCCCGTCCTCCTCCCCCCCTCCCCGATCCCCCGGGCCCGGCCTTCGCCTCGGCCCCGTCCCGTCCCGGTTAGCGCAGGGAGCGGGGCAGCAGGGCCGGGGTGCGGGAGGGAGGAGAGGGGAGACCCGCGGGCTGCACTTGGATCGTTACTGTCGTTTTAAAAAAAATACGTATTTTTAACCCTTTGGGGCTTTCCGGCTGCTGCTTTTTTAATTGTTTTAATTATTTGGTTTGGTTTGCTTTTCTCGAAACCCCCCTGTCACAGAGGACAGGGTGTTCTGTTACCTGTGGCCCCCGTTAGGAGCAGCCCCCCAAACTTCCCGCAGAAGTGACGGTGCCTTTTCCCCTGGACCGACACTTCAGAGATTGGCACCTTCTTCCTCCTTCCCGTTGCGAAATCTTTGGAGGCTCTTTCACCTGACGTGCCGCTGCCTCGTTTATTTCCCCGTCCCTGAGAGCTTTGCAGCCGCCCTGTGCGCGCAGAGGCTTTGAAAGTGACGAGAACTGGACGGAGAACGTCGGTGCGAGGCTGTTGTTGGGGGAAGGCGCCGAGGGTGTCTGTCCCCCCGCACAGGCACCGCTCGCTGGGCTCTGGTAAAGGCAGGCGGCCGAGCTGTGCTGCTCCAGCAGGGAACTACGTCGAGTTTGGCTGTTTTGAGGTGTTGGCCACGTCCAGCGTTGTATCTCTTGCATTTTCTCAAGAGGAGAGATTCTTTCTAAATGATGCGTTTGTAATGTTTTCCTCCATTCACTGGAGTTCCCTTGCAACACTGATGTTGCTCAGGTTAGTGAAAGAGCTTGTATTAGTTAGATTTTAATGGTTAAGTCTTCAGTCTCACTGATTTGCTTGATTTGTTCCATCACTTTAAAAAAATACTTGTCAAAATTGTTGTGTTTTTTGCCCCGTTTCTTCCCTGACCCCGTTTCCCATGTCCCATAGATTTCCTGAGTTCTGTGTCTGAAGCACAGAGCTTGTGGGGATGGTCTCAGTGCCAGCTTGACAGTGCTCACTAGTTTGGTCCAGCACCAAGAGTTACTGACCTGGAAATTAATTGCTCTGTTTGAGGTCTGACTGCGCTCTTCTGTTACGGTTTTTAGAGGAAAGCCTGCTCAGTGTCACATTGCTGTCATTTTTTCCACTTGAAGATGGCTTGAGGTTTGTGAGTGTGGTTTTTAAAGCAGCATTATTCTGTCATCTGTGGAGTTTAGATTAGGACTGTATCAGTGCTGGTAGTTCATGTTATCAATCCTGGTTGCTTTTCTCCCCATGGGTACACTGTCCAGCTTTCCAGAAATCTGTTTGCCCATAATCAAAAGTAAAAGCCTGGTGTAACAAGATGAACAGTAAACCTGACGCTAGCAGGAAGCTGATGGGAATATGACTATTTAAAGCTCGTACTAGTTTTGACAGGGAAGGATTAGTATACTCGAAAAATGAAATAATAAAAGGTTAAGTTTCCTGTACAAACATTAAAATATATAAGGGGGAAAAATTATTGCAATGGTACATGTTTTGTGTTTTCTATAGATGGCACTGATGTTAGTGGCTTGTTGTTTCACAGCTCAGAAAGGTGAAGAAAGGCTGAAGATAAGTACCACACTGCATGTTTCTTACTAGGAACACTCAAACACCTCATCCCTGTGTGTAATGATAGGTTTAACATAGATCCCACCATAAATTTTCTTCTTCACATGTCTGTGATGTTTAGGTTCTGAAAGAATGTCAAACGACCGAGAACATGGGGAAAAATGCTGACAAAATAACCAGCGTGAGTGGGAAGACTGGGGTGATAGAAATACCTGAGTCAAAGTGTGCCAAAATCTGTGTCTGATAGAAGAGAGGAATGTGTGGGTTTGGATGCCTTTAGAGCTTGCATTTGTACCTGTGCTTGACGTTGCAATGGGTTTTAAAAAGTGTTGCCCTCCATACAGGAGGGTTGGAACCAGGCAGATATGTGGGAGTGATGGAAGTGGGATGCTGCAGGAATACAAAAGAAAACCGTTGGTGTGGAGAAATGCTCAAAAAGTAGTAAGGGATTGGGAAAAGGGGGAGGGACTGGTACTTCGCTCAAGGTGCTTTTAGGTAGCTATTAAGTACTCTGTATGAAATCAGTGAATTGTTTTGTAACTTTTTATGTGTTTAAGAGAATTGTATTTCATATGCTGAGTATTCTGAGTCTTGAGAACTTGCGTTTTTGAGAGTTGTGAAAAGGACAGAGAAAATGAAGCAGGTGATCTTAATGTAATGAAAGACCTGATATGGTATTCAGATTATTTCAGCTAACTTTTTTTAAGTGGTGACTTTGCAGTGCTTTAGTGTGTGAAGATCTGTGCATGCCTGTAGAGCTAAAGAAAGGGATGACCAGTCCTCTGAGACAAGACCTGCTGAGAATGTAAGACTTCCTTCATCTTTATAATGGTCTTACAAATCTGTAATGGTTTTCTGACTGAGATGTCACATATTTTTTCAGTCATTTGCTGTATATCAGAAGTTGATGACAGTAATACTGTTGGTCAGTCTTCTGTGTGTCACAAATTGTCAGGCTGTTTGGTATCTTGGCCTTCAGTCTGGTTTTTTGCTCAGAATTCACACCACCCTGCAGAGACAGTTTATCAGTTTGTGTTTGTCTGTTGCTGTCCCGTACTGAATAAACTGCATAGTAATTCATTAACTTTCTAGTTAATATTGGAAAAATATAATTATCCAGTTTATAGCTGGAAGTTGAAAAATATAGAGACAAGTGGAGTTACAATTCATGGCTTTGAATAAAATGCCCTGAGGTATTTCAAAGACAATCTTTGCCCAGGAGAGATGCTTTGGTTCTGGCTCCGTTACCCTGAGATCTCCGAAGGGCAGTAGGCATGTGGATTTGCTGAGGGTTGCATAACAGGCATGGCCGATTCTGCTTGAAAAAAGCAGCCAGATAAACAACAGTTGGTAGGAAACATCACTGATACTCTGGAATAGAATACTGATACATTTTATGTGCCTTTCCAGATAGGATGGGTTTGACAACAGGGGATTTGTGTCCAGCAGAGAGGTGATGTGGCTGCCCTGGTCAAGTTTGTGCAGGACCAACCCAAAATGAGTACAGGGCTGTAATGCTGGGTGACCTTCCCTTGTAATGCTGGGTGACCTTCTCTTCCACTCGTAGTTTGGTGAGTTTACCACAGAGTTTGGTCTGTGCTGGGGTCCTGGTGGTGCACATGGAGTGTAGGAATGGTATTGACAGAAATTTAATGATCCCTTCCCTTGTCTGGTGAGGTGGTATCCAAAAATTATGGTAGAATACCCTTGTATGTGTTATTTTAGCTGCATAATTTTGAACTACTGGTCCTGTCAGGTGAAAAACATTCTCTGGATTTTTGTTTTAGTTGCTGTTATGAGGAGTTTGAGCCCTTTGATCTGTTACCTGACAGCTCAGGGATACTATATGGAGAAAATCTAGGATCTGCCTTCCTGGTCTCTCCTTTATTAATGACAAATTCAAGGCAGAGTTGTGCTGTATTTGGCAGAGGACAGTGCTGTTGTGCACTGACAGCTTTCACCTGAGGTATTTACTGTCATTGTGAACAAGGTGGACAGCATTTGATCTCATTGTTTGCACTGGCACGTGTTTATTATTTTCAAATATTTTGTAGAATGAATTGAATCTACGCAGTTAACTCCTTCCCCCCCTCCCTTCAAATAATGCCCTGTATGTTTTGAATGCTGAAAGTAATTTAAACTAATCCATGGACTAAGAATCTCACTTTGGAAATTACCTTGCTTTTCTAAAGTACAATTTTTCTCCCTCTTATGTATTTGTCATTGAAACCTCTTCTCCTTTTTGGCTGAAATTAAGGGGGTGTTTGTTATTGTGTACTAGAAATATAAATGCATGTTTGTCAGAAGGGTTCTGACTGCTCAGCTGAATTGTCACTGAAGGATCAGCGAGGTTCATGTGAGAACAACCCAAAGGTTTCATTGCTCTGTGAGTAGTTTGAGAGCTGGGGGTTGGTAACTCCCCTCATGGAACTTTGTACAGGAGGAAATGTGGCCCTGGCTTTTTGCTAGAGATACTCTTTGATCTGCTGGGCTGGTCCTCCCATTGTGTTTGGGTCTTCTAACCTTTCTTTCTGCATTCTTGGGCTGCTGAAGGCCAATGCATTTGCAGCACAGTGTGTTCCAAGGCGTGCAGAACCTGGCCCTGCCTTCAGCCAGCTGTCTCTGCCAAACGGAGACATCCGCTGTGTCCTGTGTGCAATTTTCAAGTCTTACCTCATAAAAATTAAGCTCTAAATTTAAAAATTGCCTTCCCAAACCTTATCAAACTGGTCTTGACAGTGTTTCTTTCATTTTAGAAATGGGAAGGTCAGTGTTGTGTGATGTGCTGCCTTGGTGTCAGACTTGGATATTTGACCCGTGTCTTATCCCTTTCTCTTTCTTCCCCCGGCAGTGAATTTTTTGTTGTGTCAGATTTCCACTTGTCACTCAGTAACATGACTGTTTAATTGGCTGTATAATATTCCTGCACTAACAGGGTTTTCCTCCCTTAATAACCACTATGTGTGTATGTTTTACATGACTTAAGGCAGAAGAGGGAGAAAATCATTACTTTTTTGACTAAGAGCAAAAACTTCCTGTGTTCTGGTTAGTAGGTGGTGGTGTCTGAGGGGCTGGGTGACTGATCAGGGTGAATTCCTCTGTTTATTGCTAAGAGATGGCTCCTAAACTCTCACCAGAAGGTAAAATTCATAATCTAAGGCAAGTAAATCTGTGCCGAATTTAGTAACATTACGTTGTGGATTTTGAATATTGTTGGTATTTGTTTTCTGGTTTTAAATGGGTTGACTCTCTTCAATGAAACTGGTATTTACTTTCCACTGAGGTAGAGAGAGAGAGGTTAGAAATGAAAAATATAATAATGCATTTAAATTTCTTTAAAAGCATTGTGCCTTTCACTGGGGCTCTGCTGTTTGTTTCTGTATTGCATTGTGGTATCCTCAGTAGTTATGACTGGTTTTGTAACTGTTTCACCAGGAAAAAGGTGTCTACATTATACCTCTCAAAAAATCCTTTAATTTCCAGCACAATATCTGTTTACTAAGCCAGCAGATAAGAACTGCAGCAGAACAGATCTGAAAGAGTGGCTCTGAAAACGCAAGGTCGTATCTTCTAACAGAACACAAATGACATATTTGCAGCTAGATTTTTTGTTTTTCTTTTTAAATACAAACCTCTTCCCATCTGATGTTGAAAAAACCACTTAGCAATAGCACAGGCCATGGTAGAAAAGATAAAGTGGAACTGACAGCCACACTGTGATTTAAAAAAACAACCCCCTGCAATTCCTTGGCCTCCCACATGCAGTGACTTAAGAGGATTTTTTTCCTTGTTTACTTTGAGTAAAAATAAGCATGGGAAAGGAAAACTTTATGATAAATGAGAGGGAGAGATAATGGTGTAGACAAAAGGCAAGCTGTTTGTTTTCGACTTAAAATACTTTACCAGGGGAAGAAGTTTTATATGATTTAAACCAAAGAAATACATCTTGTTATATGTTGTTGCATTTTGTTACTCCTTTGCACATTTTGTGCTGGTTTACGTTTACATACGTGTTTGCAGCAAAACTGAAAGGAAGCTTAAGATTTAGCAAGCTTTAGGGATAAACTGGTGTACACATGTCTGAAAGCAGGACATTAAACTGATACTTGGGTCATAAATCACATTTGAAATGGAATTAGAACTTCAAGTGCTATTGGATGGATGGAGTAGGCTCCAAACTGTGGTGTTTGTACGGAGCAGGCTTTATCCAAGCATGTTAAAAGGAAGAGCCAGACAGTCCTAGCTATGAACTAAATTCTCTTCCAGTGAAATCTGTTGAGCAGCAACTGTCAGGAATTGTCAGTGTAATTTGGTGCACATTTTGAAGGTCTTGAGATTTATTATCTAGGGGTGATTTTGGCGGGAGAGTTTTTTGGAAAGGGTTTTGTTTGGTTGAGTTTTTCCATGCTAAAGGAAATGTGAATTAGACTTGCAGTGCAGGAGCTGATTGACATAATTAGCTATTGCCTGCTAGAACCAATGCAAATATTGAGAATTATGGTTTTCAGTATTCTTATGGGATAATGGTCCTATGAGTAGCCCACAACAGGAGCCCTTCATGCTTGTGTAAAATACTTTTTTAAATGATTCTTCACAGCAACAAGTAAAAACACCATTTCATTTTAAGTTAATAGTGCATATAGTATACAAATACATTAAGCAATTTATGATTTTACTGTATTTGTCCTGGCATGGTCTTGACAAATGTAATGACTTTATGGTGTAATTGCTTTCTACAAAATTGGAGCTGCTTTCTAGTTTTAAGTGTCAGTTTATAACCGGTCACAGTTTTGAATGCCATATTTAATACTGAAAATCTGCTATAAACTCACTTAAATAAATTGAGGGAATGTGCGGAAATGATGCAATTAGGGTGTGGGGTTTTTTGTTTCTTTCCTGAGATAGTATGGTTGTTCAAGGTAGATGAAGGATTTCTACCTTAAATATTTCATTTACTGAGTTGGTTCTGTATTTCTTAGTGTGACCTGTTCAGTAGGTGCTATTTCTGTGACTGGTTATTGCAGAATTGTAGCCCTTTCCGTGTTCAAGGTACTTGATAAGTTTTGAGCAGCATTCTAGAAAGTGATTTTTGAGATTTCAGAGCTAATTTTATGAAACTTGATGCTCTGCAGTTGCATCCTGATGAGTGTCTGAAGTCACCCTTCAGCTTTGAAAATCTTGTCTCTTCTCTGATTGTCTGTGCCTGAGAGGGAGATGGTACTGCAGATAGGCAAAACCAAGTGCTGGAGCCCACAAAGGGAAACTTTCAGTTGTGAAATTAAAAAAAACTGTGTCATTGGAACTTCAAAGAGATCTTCATTTCCACTTCTTTAGAGCAACGAGCTGCTTTGGGAATTGTGGAAAAAGACCAAACATTTTGGATGACAGGTAGAATGAAGCCTCAACTTCATTCAAACTTCTTGGACTGTAACATAATGCATTTTTTAAAAAACATGAAATTTAGAGAGCTCTGACTGGCATTGAAAAATAGCCACTAGCCCTGTCTTTGAGACTGAGGCTTGCTTATTAGAATATGAGTGCTAAGTTTCTTCCAAGGCTTTTTTCAGAGCGCCAATATGACTGTTCTGGATACAGTACAAGGCATTTTTTTAGCTTAGTGAAAGGAAGGATTATTGCTTCATGATTTCTCAGGCCTTGTTTACTAGAGGGTGTGTTTTCACAAAATAATGCAGTCTGGTTATGGGTCTTTTAGAAGGTCACAACGTGATTTTTTATCAGATATTTTAAAACAACTGTAGGTACAGTAAGTGGAAGAGGAAGTTGCACGAATGGTGCATGGCTCTTGGTAGAGTTTTATTTCTTTACTGCTGCTTTATTTCTTAACTGATATTTGGAAGAGGAAGAACAAATTGCATGGTACTATGTACACATCAGACTACATCAGCTGATTCATTGCTTTAGTTGTTAGAGCAATGTTTAAAATTGCTGTGAGAGGCTGTTTCTTCCTTCATGCTCACCTTTGGTATGGTAAATTCAGCTTGACTTCTGCCCAGTTATATGACTGAAAGAATTATTGGCTGACTGTTTGGAGCACAAATTTACCCAGACTTCTGAAAGTGGGCATGGAGTGTGTGTATAGATCATCTTATCTGACAGAGGAAGAAGTATTCTATGTACATTCAGAAGAAAATCCATTTCCTCAAAACACTTTTAATCAAAATGTATCTTGACAGCAGTGTAATAGCAGACGTTTGGGCTGCCTGCCAGGAAATGTGGTGTTCTGCCTCTGCAGCCACCATCAGTCAAGTCACTTCCCTACGAAAAACGGTTTCTGAGACCAGGTTTTCATGTGTTTATTAGTTCTGTTGAGTAGTTCATGATACTCATACAGCTTGTGGGGTAGTCCTAGCAGTGTTCAGTGTGGTTTTTGAAAGGAGGAAGAGGCTCTAAGTAAGACTTCCTTCTTTCAAAGCCCTTTCACTGTAAAGTGGTCACACAGAAGTTCTTCCTGCAGATACGTTTGCTTTTTTCCCCCTTGTAAAACCTGTGAGAGATGACTAAGACCCCCTGGGAGATGATGTTAAAGCATGTTAGGTTTATGAAAGTCGTAAGCAAAAGTTGTGTGTCAGGTGGTTTGTAGTGATCAATCCATGTGTCCCAAAGTTTGTGTGCTGGTCTCAGCTCATTCATCCTTGCGGGAAGGTCAGTGGATTTGTGCTGCTTCACTTCATGGTGCTGGGGAGAGCGTGGGCAGGGCACACGTGTGCAATGCTCCATGGTATTAGTGGTGTTGATGGTATTGGAACGTTAAGAGTCTTGCAGGAGATGTGTGGTTTCTATCGACAAGTTGACCACAAAAGCAGTTTTTCTTTTCTTCCTTTAGACTTGCAGGTGTTGGGAGGGTCTTTTTTTGTAGTGCTGCTTCTCATACTCTGGGGTTACTTCATTTGTTGTTCCTCAGCAGCATAGAACTCATCTTTGACAGGGAACCCTTATGTTGTACCACCAGGCAACTGGCATGACCAGGCAGTTGTTTTAAGGAACTGACACACTGAAAAAAAATAATAAAAAAAGACAAGTAGGGTAAATGCTGGTAGTATTGGTTGGATCAGTTTTCCAGTTCATGGCTGCATGAGCAGTTGTGGTGCAGTGGTTGAGATGGAGACAAAATACAGGAAGATTTATTTCGCAGCATGAAGGGGGTAAAATCAGGTCACTATATCTTACGGCCAAATTTTATTTAAAGCTGATACATGTAATATATATATATGGGTCTGTAAAATACCTGATCAGGAAAATTAAAATGTCAGATTTTGTAATACACTCAGCATCATTTGTTGTGAAATCAATTATGTATGCACTTGTGGAGAAATCACTTGACTAGAAAGCTGCAGGACAATTAACTTTTGTTGAAAGATCTTGGTGACAACTGTTTTGCAAGACTCAAACTTTCATTTAGGTATTCTCTGTGTGTGCTGTTGAGCTGCAGAAATCCTTTGACAAGGGCATGTTACCCTACTTTTGCAGCTGAGTTTGAGGATGCGTTAGAAAGAAAAAGAACTGTCCAATAAGTGAAATTAGGAAACAGTGCTGTCTGTGCTGCTTTGCTGGCTGCATATAGTTACAATGTAAAATCCCTTTTCTGGGCAGAAATTTGAACTGCAAATCAGTTTTGTGTCAGGAGCAGGCTCAGTGACCAACCCCATCGCAGGATGAGTGCTAAAGACATTTCCGTTCTTGAATAATTAAGTTCAATATCTGTGCAGAATTTTCCTTGGAGAGATGTGTAATTAAAACTCTCTGGAACATGTGCTTGGTTGTGATCTCATCAGCTGATTATGAGCTGACAGGGTTGTTGGGTAATTTCAAGTGATCTTTAGTAGTTGCAGTCATAAAACTTACTCCATCTTGATTTTGTTCCCAGCTCTGACACTTCCTTCCTGCTGTGACTACTGTCAGGTCTCTAAGGTTGTCAGGGATGTCCTTTTCCAAGCACAGCTCTGACAACTGAAGGATTTTTGTCCCCAGCCTGCCTTGCCTGTGCATTGTGATCTGCTGACTACACGGCTTCAGTGCTTTCTCTGTGGCAAATGCCAATGAAACAGAACTGCAAATTCAAGTTGTCATGGCTGCACAACTGTGCATGTGAACTTGTATGACCAGAGATTCTGAGTTGGAATCTTGCTTTTAATTCTTGCTGTTAATCAGTTGAGTCTGCTTCAGCAGGTGTATTCTTCTCTGACAGTGCTTGTGTAGTGAGGCTGGAGTTGTTCAGAGGTCTTTACTCTTCATAATAAAAATGTCCTCAAACTCATCAATTTCCAAGTGCTCAGGTAGTGGCCTAAAAAGGGCATATGAAAAAAATCAGTGATACCATACTCACTCTGAAATATTTCGTTTACCTTTTAATAACTTTCAGCAAGTGGCATGGAGATTAGCACTGTAAGAAAGAGCACTGCCACTTGTTTTCTTTGCCTTTTCTGGTTTTTCTTTGCTTTACATCTGTGTGAATTTTTTCAGGCTGTAGAGTATGAGTTTCCCAAGTGAGGATGTCTGGCATTTTGTGAGTGCCAGACATTTTCTGAGATAGAAGAGTTGTGTATCTAGTCTTTCTAATTAGGCACGTATTTTTCTTGCTTACAAAACACTTTTCTTTGTGGCATCTTCTGGATTCATTTAGAAGTAATGTGTCACTAATGTCAGATATCCAAAATGATGCTGCTGCAAACACAGCTCTCTTTTTAAAACTCTGTGTCATCATTTAACAGGTACATTTTTTTTCATCTTAGTTTCATGTTAGTGTTTCTCAAAGCTGGGAACAGTTCCTTTCTTTTTGCTCTTGGCACCCTGTGTATTTTCCCCTATTCTTTCCCCTATCTACTTTTTGTCTCCCTGTTCCACTCTTATCTTTAAACAAGTTTTCACCCTGTAGCGTGTGACCAGACCAACCTTCCACTGCTTGTCATCTAAAGTTTATTCTCCTTCAAATACCTTTGAAATATTCCTCTTCTTTTCTTTCTCCCTTATTTTTTCTGGACCTCCCCCTTTCTGAAGCAGAATGTTTCTATAGTAATTATGTCAAATGCAAAAATTTGTATATTTGAGAGGATTCTTTTAATTATTCCTTTACTTTAAAATGACACCATCCTGCATGTGAACAGACCTAACGCCATGTGTTAGAGATATGCATGGATTAAAGAAAACTCTTGACTGGTCATACCAACCATTTTCAATGTCACTCATTGTGCTCACTGTTCATCCTCTGTGGTTAACTAGTACAGAAGTATCTTCTGAGATCTGGAAAGTGTCAGTTTTTATTTGTCATCAGCCAGGGTCTGAGTTCGGTTTCACAAGTGGAGCAGCACAACTGCAAAATGCAATTTCCTCACCTGCAGTAGTGGAGTTGGTAATGCCCTTTCTCACTGTTCCACCAATTGTCCTTTCACTTGGCATCAAAGAGGTTGTGGGTACAGTGTGAAGGCAATTCTAAGTTGAGGAATGTGCGTGACACTGAACTACACAGACAGTCACTGATTCCTGATCGAGCAGTTTAACAGTTCAAATTTAATTTTGCTGGTTTATTTCATGTCTTAAAGCTTTTCACTTTTTATTTTAGTAGTTTTCTTGGCCTGCTCTTATTACTGAATTGTTACTGTTTTATTGTCTTGCTTGTTGTCTTTTGAAATCACCTGCTTCTGCAGGTCAGGACACCATTGCTGGGAAGGGTTCTGGTGAGTCATGTAGCCCCAGGAAAGGCTCTATTAAAGACAGACTTGAATGACCTAGATATAAGCCCTTGTATTACAGAGACTTTACAACCTTCCCACAAGACTTATTTTGATTTGTAGTTATTCCTTTCCATAAGGAAGGAATTTTTGTTTGTTTTCCAAAATCCAGAATTAAGTTTTCCTACCTGCAACTTAAGCCTATTTACTTTTGTTCTTCTTTGTCCTTCAAATTACCCGTTTTCTCCACAGAACGCTCTTTTATATATCAGAAGATTTGCTAGGCTGCCCCAAGTTTCCTCTCCTCAAGGCAAAATGACTTAATTTGCTCTTTGCCTATTAGATCATTCAGCCTTGCGTTATAGTTCATGTTTTCCAGATCTCCTGTGGTTGGTTTTCCCCTCCTCTGGGTACTGCCCAGTTGGTTCTTGGTGCTTGAGCTGTGGCTCCCACTTCTCCAGCCTTCTCAGCCTTTTCCCCAGTGGGATCATGGGGGTGACTCACATTGAGCCTGTGATCCACTACAGCCTTTTGATATTTTTCTCCAAAATTCGTTTATGGGCTTTAATTCTCTTTTTTCAGTTACTTGTGGCTAAGTGTTGGGTCATTCAGTGTTCCATGTGTCTGGTTGCTCAAGATAGTTTTGAATTTTTTCTTGTTATTTGGTGTTCTCACACAGCGTAGTAATATAACTTGTTTGTGTTGACCTTTTGTTTTTCTCAATTTGTTTTATTAGAGTTATCATGAGCATGGCTGTGGGGTTTTGTAGTTTATTTAGGTTTTCATCTCCATTTCTCTTTTAAATTTCACAGGGCTTTGCGTTGTAGCAAGTGTTCTCCATCCTTCTTGAGACAGGATTTTTTCTTGCCTTTTTCAGGATGAGTACATAACTGAAATTGAAATTTCCCCCCCCAATTTTTGAGAATTCTGTGGGCACAGGAGACTTCAGTTTACACATTTTCTTTACTGTTTGAGAGGTGTTACTCAGAAACTGCTTCTTGATATCTGGATATAATTTCTCAGGACAAAGACAACAATTGGTCAAACCAGCAGCTAATAAAATAGTTTTCTTCATCAAGCCTCTTTTTATTCTGTGTTTTAGGGTTTTGACCCACCACATCAAAGCGATACAAGAACTATTTATATAGCAAATCGTTTTCCCCAGCATGGCCATTACGTTCCTCAGAAGTTTGCAGACAACAGAATCATATCATCCAAGGTAAGGGATCAATCTGTCATGGGAAAACCACGTTACGTAAGAAGTTGTGTGGCAAATGTGCACATGTGGATTGTGTCTAGTGGTGCGTGGACAGTATTCTAAAGGAAACAAACTTTAAACTTCTTTGAGGGAAAAGCAAGGTTGATTCCAAGGTAGTTTTTCTTCTCTTGCACTCCTTTCCTCAAAGCCTGCTTTGCAGAGCAATGTACAGAGTTTTTACAGAGCAATTAAACATGTTGGTTAAGATTTCTGAAGAAAAGTAAGTTCTAAACCGGTGCTGCTCTTGTCTGGATGTGATGCAGCAAACCGCTTACAAGGAAGGGTGAAGCTGGTTGGGAGGATTTTTAGAGCAGCCAGATTGAAAGGCAGTGCTCTGCACACAGTAAATCAGCAGTGGACTGCAGTTACGGGTTCCCTCCTGGTGTGTCCTTGGATTGAAATCAATAGAGCTGATGGTGGGATGTGCCTTGTCCCTGGAGTGCTGGAGAGAATGTTACAGCAGCAAGAATTCACTTCTTCCCTGCTACCCCAGGGTGCAAAGAGCCAAATGGCTCCAGCTGCCCCTGTCCCAGCTGGTAGGAGAGCACTTCAGACTGGGCCTGTAAAAGCAGTGCAGTTGCTACCCCTGCTCCCCTGCTGGCTGTACAGAAGGGGAAAACAACAACAGCAAAACTTGGATACAGCAGTTCTGTGTGGGAGAAGAGCAAGACTAGAAGAAGGTTTGGGGGAGGGGAGCTGGAGAATGAAAAGATTTAGGTTTCCATGGTTTAATGGGAGCAGGACTGAATTTCACTGAAAAATTGTCTGTGTCATAATTCTTCTCTTTCTCCTTTTTTCCCTTCAGTATACAGTGTGGAATTTTGTTCCAAAAAACTTGTTTGAGCAGTTCAGAAGAGTAGCCAACTTTTATTTTCTCATTATATTTCTGGTTCAGGTAAGTTGAATGATACTCAGGAATTTGTAATTTATGTAAATTCTGATTTTTGTTCTATGAGTTTGACTTTTCTACTTAACACATTCTGTCTATAAAAAGAACACATTTCCAGTTTCTCTGGGAAAAGAACATAACTTTAAAAATAGTTATGTCCAAATTTAACTATTATCCTTTATGAATGCTAATGTATTTAAGCGTGCAGCTTCAAAGTCACTGCCAGCACAGGAACTCAATTTCCTCAAAATGCAATTTAAAATCTCTTAGGTTAATAATGAAATTCCAGGTGCACTTCTGTTTTTTGTGGGCTTTGGTGATGTTTGAATAAATCAGGAGTTTTACTGTGTGTTTTTAAGTGCTTCTTGGACATCAGTGTGCAGAAATGCATTTAAGTTCATTTGTACCAAGTTGGGCAGTGTGCTTGCTCTTGAGCTGAGCAGAGGTTAGTGTACATTCTCATTGTAGGTGGAATCTCACTTTTGTAGATCAGCGCTCTTGTGACATGGGTTCTAAGATCCTCACGCTCAGTTTGTTCAGATAGAGTGAACAGTTTTACACTTTGGATTGACAGTTTGTCAGTTCTGAAGACAACACTTGGTGCTGTTACTGTTCCAGTATAGGTCAGAAATAGTGCTGTGGCTTTTGTAAGAGAGTATTTTTCATTTAATTAGGAACATCCACAAGTACATTATGATAGCCTGTACATTTTCTGTGATGTTTACACCCTCAGCTCTGTAATCATACCTGAATTATGTGGAGCTATTGCAGCCTTAGTAGGTGATGGATGAGTGGGAGAAAAGTTCTAAGTTGAGATAGGAACTTTTGAAAGACCAGTTAATGTCTGAGGCAGAAACAAGGCTTTGGGGTACACAAATTATTCTTTCATTATAAAATAGAATGCTTTGAATATGTACAAACTTCCACAGTGCTTAACCAACATTTACAGTATGTATCTGAAAAAGGTGGTTCCTCATGTGACAAAAAGCAAGGACAGTCAGGAGTTCTCAACTTTTGTCCATGATTGTGCAAGATGTCAGTAGCAGGGCCAGTTCTGCAGTTTTTAGTCCATTGCCTCCTGCATCCCTTGATCTTTTTCTTTCACTTTTATAAAAAAGGACCTTTATAGGTTGAAAACTCTTGTGTGACCAAAGTCATATATAGCTCTAACTTAGTCTAACAGAACGTGTTGTCCATCGTATCATCCTTGTTAAGAATATTGGCTGTCATTCCTGTTGTGATGTTTCATGCTGTTTACATGTTGAGAAAGATGGGGACATGCTGGTGATTAAGCAAGATTTATGTTCCAAGTAACCACACACAGCATTGCTTTTATTTCTTTTTTTAATGCAGATTTACCTCCTTAGTTCGATTTTGTCACATTCTTTCTGTGACACAACAAAACTGTTAGAGTTCAATAGTATCTAAATGTGATGTCCATGAACAAATAGGGATATAAAGGCATAACTTCTGAGTGTAATCGTGTTCTCTTGAGTTCATGACAAGTGTATGAGAAATGTCTGTGTCTGCGTTCTAAGAAACCAAACAGGAGAAAGGCTGCAGTCATTTTTATTGATTTATTAGACCAGAATTCTATGTTTATTCAAATCCCATTTGGAAGTTCATTAATATCTAATATTTTTTCTTTCTTAAAAGGCAAAGGTGCCTTTCATATTGATCACCATGGTATCTTCTCTGGCCTGTGAATCTCATGTGACCAAGATGCAGAGTCTGTCACTACCACCTTATTCCACTGGGGATGCCAGAGCTGGGGCAGGGTCTCAGTGTGTGATTTAAACTTGCAGCACAGTCCAGTCCACGTAGTTCACCACACGTGTGCATGCCCAACCCATGGTGACAGACTGCATTTTGGTCACACCAGGTGTGTGAGGGACATGTCCAGCTTTGTGGCAGGCAAAGGACCATGGTGAAAGAGGTTCTGGTAAAAGAGGCAAAGGGAGCAGGCTGCCATGACAGTTCCACCAGCACAAAACCTGCTTAATTTTCATGTAAGAGCCTCTCCTGAGAAAGAGTGAGAAAGTGTAGATGGCACAAATGCCATCTATATCATCTGAATCATGTGCTTTTGGCATGGATTTTCTTGAACAGCGTGCTGCCAAGCTGACATTGTAATGCTGCAGTTGAAGAACGATATTGCAGGCTAGGTCTCATTTTTGTTGTGTTCTATAAATTGTCTGTTTCAGTGGAAAAAAAAAAACCCTCATGCGTGCATTGTGAAGTGGCATGGTCTGTTTTCTCTGTGAGGTTCTTGGCTCTTAACAGAGTAAGCTTCATGTATGATTTTGTTTCTTCTTCTTTAATGATTCCCAAAGCAATGCCATAAGTCTCAGGTAAAGTGGATCAAATCAATGTCCGTGGTTTTGAATAGTTCTTGTGCATATTTTCTTTACAGCACTTGACCGTGTTGGTTTTTTCCTGCAGCAGAGGAGAACCACTAACATCCCCCACACACACAGAATCATGGTGTGTGCACTGCACTCTTGGCATGCCAGCAATAATAGCACACATTGTAAAAACTGCATGTTAACCTGGGGGAACTAGAAAGGTTCTCCAATGTCTAAACCATTGGAAGTTACTGTTTTTAACCTTATTTTCCCTTCTGAAGAGGATGATAATACTCTACATTGCTGGTAAGCAGTAGTATGTATAGAGTGTTGAAACAGCTTTGTGAAATGTAGATTTCTTTCTGTTGTAATATACTTTCAAATTCATCTTTGTAGAATGAAAACATATCGCTTACTATGGACTCTTGAAATTGTCGCATGCATTACAAATGTGGCTAAAGCTGCTCTGTGCCCTAGAACCTTCTTCTCTCACCATTATTGACATGTATTATTTAGGTATGAGAAGCTGAGGTTTCCTCCAGAAATATTGCTGGAAGTGCAGTAAAAATACTCAAAGGTTATGATGGGGAGTTTGAAAAGTCGTTGTCATCTTGCTTCACTAGGTTTTGGTTTTCTTTTTAAAGTACGATTGTAAAAATAAAATTTGAGCTAATTTTCATATTTTCTTCTGTTTTAGCTCATGATAGATACCCCCACCAGTCCTATTACCAGTGGATTGCCATTGTTCTTTGTCATAACTGTGACAGCCATAAAACAGGTAAAGGGGAAAAATGGTGTGGCATGAAGTCTTTAGAAGGTAAAGTTACTTAACAAAGTCTGAGCAGGATAATGTTTAGGTACTAAAACTGCATAAAAAAGGCATTGGAAAGGATTTTGTATGTAATATTTCTTTAGATGGTTGAGTTTCAGCATTCAGTTAATTGTGGAGGGCTCAGTGACTCACTGCAGTGCCCTGAAACGGACAGTGAGTGACTGTCAGGCAGCATTTCTGTCTAAACATGACGTGTCACTTGTTATAAGACTTTTTCTGAGGGCTCCTCACTTATTCCTTTGACACACCTCGCTGCATATCAGAACCAATCCTCCCACATCACACACTGAGAAAGCAGCTTGGGTAGGGGAACCAATGGTGCAGTCCATGTTTGTCAGTAGTTACAAGGCAGATTTTGCCCCAAGGAGTGTGTTCCATGGCATAAAAGATGTATTAAGTGTAATCCTGTACCAGGTAGAAGCTCCAGTTTAAAAAGCTTCTGGTTTTCTTTACTTCTTTCATTGCATAAAATATTTGGAGTGCTTCACAGCACTTGAAATAAGAAAAATCTTCTGAGTTTATTAGAAATCTTGTTCAAGGACCATACTGAGACCGAGATCCCCTGGAATGAGAATGTAGAAATAAAAGAAAGGAAAAACAATCTGTTTTCTTTAAGCCCTTAAAGCAAGAGGAGAAAGAAACAAGCTCATAAATAAAGAGGTGATGTGGATAGAAATTACAATCTCTTCTGCAGGGAGGTTATTTTCAGGAACTATCCCTTTCAAAGGGTTTGACAGTGCTGTCTGGGGAAGAGCTGCAGTCTAGCAACTGAACAAGCAGGAAACTTAGAGCTACAACTGGAATTTCAATTTGTTTTCTCTGCCAGTAACACCCAAAGCCACCCAGAAATAGTGCAAAAATAAAAATAGTTCTGGCTTTCAAGCAGATAGAATGGAGCAAAAGGGGTCTTAATGCTGAAGTAATATTTGCACTATCATTTCATCTTGTGCAGTTTGTAGATGTAGAGTGCCCTAATCCTGTTCAATTGCGGCTGTTACCATCACCCCCCAAAAATCACATTCATGAGCTGTAATCATAAGTAGGCAATGGATAATATTCCTTAAAGCTGTGTGAACTGGAAGAGATTATGAAACAGAGTTATAAATATTAGATCATTTTTTCCAGAAAGAAGTTGGACTTGGGTAAGTCTGAAATAGTCCAAAATAATCTTAACACCACCTTATTTGCAGATGTCCAGCCTTATATTGGGAAATTTAAGTGTCTTGTCATCAGTTCCAAAGAATAGAGATTCTGTCATTCCTTCTGGAAGCTTCAAATCATTCATGACTTGCAAAACATCAAGAGATTTTCTGGCTCTTTCAGTGTCTCTGCAAAGACTGTTGGAACAACCAAAACTGATGCAGTGGACTCTCATGTTGATCTTACCTGCTGCAAAGCAGGCAAACAATATTCAAACAATATTCACCAGCTGTTACCCTTGAAGGACAATTAAGAGTGCTGTTTCCAACAAGCTGCCCTCAGACAAAGGAGAAAGATAAATCTGTTGGAATGTGGAGGGGAAAATAACCAGTGTTGCCTCAAAATTAGTTCCCATTTTCTCTCACAAGAAGGAGATTTTAGCGAAAGAAACCCCTTCTGAAAGCTGTGGGGCATTGGTTCTATACGAAGTTACATCAGGATAAATGTTGAACTAGAATATTCTCTCAAAAGATGAAGGGGAAAAATAGAAGCATTAATCAGATGCAGGTTTGAGAAGCTTGGCAGTGGGTGGAAAAACTCTCCCCTGCTTCCAGAAGACCAGTTAATGTAGCACTTCCAGCAAACCTCAGATCTCAGCCTTATTTTAATCTCAGCCATGGAGACAACTTATTCTTCTTAGAGGTGGAATTGCACCTAGGTCAGAAGAAGGACATGCGAGACTGCAAAGTGGTGCAACTCATGCTGTGTCATTTTATCTGTCCTGTTAGCCAGAGCACTTCCCTCCTGGTGCCTGCAAAGGTCTATATACAGTCCTCAGAGGAGTCCAAAACTGGCCAAACAAACAAAGCTAAACCAAAAAGTTAAAAAACCCATGGCAAAATACAACAAAATAAAGGTATTTCCCAAGGAACTTGAGGAAACTTAGTCCATCTCAGTAGTTTATAGTTACATATCACCGGTATTTAGAGATGTTTACTTGAGTGTCAGGTAAATTATTAACAACTACTTTGGAGGTTTTGATTAATTACAGACCTAAACTGAGAATGAAAAACCTATTAATGTAAAATGCAGCCCTTTTCTCAATTACATTCCTGCAGTTATTTAAACAAGACTTAAGAATGTAACTTAGTGATTTTAAACTTTATTTTCCTTTCATGTAATTAAGCAACATTCCATGTATTCCTATTGCATCTCTTTTTTACCGTATTTTTCCAATAGTTGCAAGTGAGGATAAAGAACTCTCAAAAATGCCGCAGTAGGGAGATCTTGGGGGAATTTGAACTGACCACATTGAGTTGGCTCTTAAGAGTTCCCCGGTGTGAGGTGTCACCCTTGGGTTGCAGGCAGTGGATGTCAGATGGAGAAAGCGCTGAAATCTGTACTTTCTAAAGAAGGGAAATTTCGGTTCTTTGCCAAATGCCCATATTGCTCAGCTGTTCAGGATTATGAGACAAGTGCCCCAAGGTTACTGGATGTTAGTTAAACCCTTGTTTTCTTCTGTCAGTCACCTTTAACAAGGAGCTGTAGGTACTGTCTCCTGCTTTTTCGTATTACTAGGAAGGATTCTTAAGAGTCTTACTTACGTGCTTTGAGTTTCTGATTTCCCACAATCTTTCTGTATGGCTGCTATTACTACACACTTCTAAATTATTTATTTTTAAGCATTTGGCATCTAAAGCTGCTTTTATTTTCACCATTTCCTTTCCTCTTTCTCTTCAAACCCAGATAGTGTGTCTGTGCTGTCCTTATTCATTTGTGC
Source organism: Pitta sordida (assembly GCA_013390025.1). Lineage (NCBI taxonomy): Eukaryota > Metazoa > Chordata > Aves > Passeriformes > Pittidae > Pitta > Pitta sordida. The sequence goes on along the minus strand of WEKX01025675.1, from coordinate 641,812 downwards.
TAGTAATTGTGGAGGTGCATGAGGGTAGAGCTGCAGAACTCTACTTGTAGCATACAGAATTCATCATGACACTTTGCTGCAAACTCCAGTCGCCTGCAGACTCTACAGCTGCATCAGTACTTGTATTCCTACATTGATAAAATGTTTGTAGGCTGAGTTGGGACCATCACTGCTGTCTCACCTGGCTCCCTCCTTCTGTCTGCAAACTTCCAAGGAGGTGTTTTTAACTCTTTCACGGGTTTTATACCTACAGAAAATCATTGTAGGAAGTCTCTCTACTATTGCAAATGAGTTTCAGGAGTCTTCCCAAAATGTAAGAGACAGTTGAACTTTCAGTGGAGATTGACCCATTTCTTGTGCTTTCTTGTGGGGATTTCCAAACAGTCCCTAGACTTGAGGATCAGAGATTATTGTGCTATTATGGTCTAATGCTCTTAGATTAAATAAGCAACATATTAATACTTTGGGAGTGAATAATATGCCTGGATTCACAATCATGAATGTTTGCACGTGATGTGCCTGGGATCAAGGGTGCCTAAAGAGGTGTGGAACAGCAATTTAAGGAAAATAGCAATTTAAGGAAAAGTGCTTTGTTTTTCAATTAGAAGCTCAGTTGCTGCAAAGTGTTTCATTAGGACTCATGAAGAACTAAAACCTTCTCAGTCATCTTCTCTTGCTGTACAGAGCTGATGTGCCAACAGCATGTCACATGAAATTAAGAAATTTTAAGATTTCATGTATAGGCCATGGCAGTAACTGTAAGAAGTGCTGCCCGGTTTGACTTGAGGAAGTAATTTCTGTCTGTTACTTCTGTAAAAAGCAAGAAGCCATAAAGGGACATGGGGGGACTGACTCTTCCCAGATTTGTAGTATAATAATCCATATACATCAAGGATTTAATGAGTGCTTGGTCATTTGATCTGCAGAAAATGTCGCTGCCTGTTTGTTTTAGGAGAGCACGAGACCGTTAAGTTTCTTCACCACTTTTTTTTTTACAGAAAGTAATTTGAGGGACATTTGCTTATAGGAGGTATTTAGTTTGCTTTTAGGGTTTATTGCTTAACAAGTAAATTGGTATGTGTTTTCCACAGGGTTATGAAGACTGGCTACGACATAAAGCAGACAATGAAGTCAACGGTGCTCCAGTTTATGTTGTTCGAAGTGGTGGCCTTGTAAAAACTAGATCTAAAAACATTCGGGTATGTGGCTGAACAGAGGTTGAAAATTGTGTCTCCGTCGTGTTTCTTTCCTAATCATTGTGGCCCACTGGATAATGGTTTGGTAACTGCTGAAGTAAATCCTGCTCTTTTAAAAGTCTCTGTATTTCTCCTTTGTGTTCACTTCATTAGGTGGGGGACATTGTCAGAGTAGCCAAAGATGAGACTTTTCCTGTTGATCTGGTGCTTCTGTCGTCTGATCGAGTTGACGGTTCATGCCATGTCACCACTGCAAGTTTGGATGGAGAGACCAATCTTAAGGTCTGGGTTATTTCTGTGAAATAGTTAATTTGTGATGACATTCAGCCTGTTAAAATACACCCCTTCTCCCCCCTGCTGCCTGGTAGTCCTGTATTAGCCTGACGGGCGCTGTTTTACAGACACACGTTGCAGTCCCAGAAACGGCAGTGTTGCAGTCTGTTGCCAACCTGGACAAACTCGTAGCTGTTATAGAATGTCAGCAGCCAGAAGCAGATCTGTACAGGTATTGCTTTCTTAGTAAATATTTTGAAGTTAAATCAAAATGAGTTGTTTAATATCAAGAATGTTACGGGTTGTGCTGGGATGGAAATAGCTTCAGACATCTGCTTGAATTGTAGGTGTTAATAATTGGCTTGTGTTTATATATATGTACTTCCTGAAAGTTGCAAGTGACAAGTTTGAGTATTTCAGTATTAGACCAGAAGTTATAGTTTAAGGTTTATCTTTTGTATTTTAATTATGCACCTTTCTGGTCTAACCAATAAACAGTTTTCCAGATGTAAAAAAATGAAATTACCTATGAGTAGCACCAGTTTGAAGAATGAGTTGTATAACGCTCTGCCAGGAGATTTCAGTACTACATAGGATATTTTAAAGAGGAATTAAATCATAGCAGATTGTTGTAAGCTTATGTAAATTCTAAGGATATGTGTTGACCACATTTATTTTACATGTGCTCAAGAGGAGATTTGAACTCCATTCTTCAGCAGCAAAACCTTAAATTAAACTCAGGGATATCTGAGTGTGCTTTAGCATCAGCAAACAACATCCCACACTCTGTAAAACAGCATCAGGGGTGGCAAAAGTTAAATTCCCATCCAAGTTTGAGTTGTATAATGGAAGATGGTAGGTATTAAGTGGTAGTTTTTCAAGCTGTTCTTAAGTAAGATTTGGGATCTTTGGGAAATACTAAATTCTTTAAAACTAAGATGCTCAGTTTGAACAGCTGTTCAAATATTTGGTATTTATCAGGTTAAGGTACAGTCACCATGGAAGTTTATGTCCCTATTTGTAGGTGGGGTCATGCCAAATAAGCAAGTGTCAGAATTTAAATGACGGGTAGATGTGCTTCATTTAATGAAAAATTACTGCGTCTTTCTGGCAGATAATGTGCTCATTTACATTTGTGGAGGAATTATTTCTTACTGAATCATCAAGAATTTACAATCTGTTTTAAATGAGTGGAAATATATTTTTCTGTCGTTATTAATGAAACGTAATAGGCTTTCTCAAATCACTGTTCTTTTGAAGGATAAATGTTTCTGTTGTTAAATGTCTCTTGTAAAATTAGTGCCCGTGTTGCCATAATGATTTATTTTGTACTTGTGAACCATTAATGACTTTTTTTGTAAATACAGAGGATTTTTTTCACATTTTTGAGTCTTTAGGTAGATATTTCTAAGACATGTCCATCTTTCATAGATTTGTTGGAAGAATAACTGTAAGTCAACAAACTGAAGAAATAGTGCGGTAAGTCAAATTTTATAAGATGGTAATTTAGAGGTGGAGGTAATTAAAATCATGACCATCACAAATAAGAGTTACTGTTGTATATATGAAAGGGAGGGGTATTTTTACTGAAAGTATCAGTGGTGGCTGCATACTTCAGTTAGAGATGAGAGAAAATTAGTGAAAGAAAGTTCATTCCTACCCAGTTTTTCAGATGTAAGAGAACTAGTTCTGAGGAGCTTGTCTCTGGTAATCAGCTGGTAACTGTTGCTATTTGTTAATTAAAGCATTTATTGATCTGAAACAATTTCCAGTGGTGTATTATGTAAACTACAACAGGTCCCAAAATCAGTTTATCAGGGAGACTGAGACTCCCCCGGAGCCACTGCCATGCAGTTATGAAAGATTTGCACACTCTCAGGTGTCCGAGACTTTGAGTGACTCTCCAGGAGATACTCGTCTACCCCGAGCATAGTTCAGTTTTTCAGTTAAAGTTTGAGTCTAGTCTAAAACATTAACATATGTATGTGTAATTTAAAGAACCCATCATAATCTGTCTGTATAATTGATACGCATGTGGTATTTGTGATGTAACTATCACATTTGCAGTAACATTTAAATTAATTAAGTTAAATGTTTGACTGTGGGAGGTGGCTGGTGGGTTTGGCTTTGGGGGGTTTTTTTGAGTAACTCCAGGTTATGCTTTCAAAGGAATTTCAAGTGTAATAAGAGCTTTGTTTATGCAATGGTGTTCATGGACTGCTTGTAGAAAAGCTAAAGGAAAAGTAAGGGCTTGTGTGCCAGCACTTAGCATAGGATCTTTGTTTCTTTTACTTATACCCAGTACGTCAATATGGCCACAGTAGTTGTTAAATTTCTGCTTTCATTTGAAACACTGGTAAAAGTATCTTATTTTCCCTCATATTTTTAATTTCAAACCAACCCTGCTGGCAGTTTCTAAAGATGATGCAGCCACTGGAGTAGAACACGTGGCTCTAGCATTACATTAACCTTTTTGTAATTAGAGCTTTATTGTCCCAGTGCTGTTTGGAGTTAACTTAGGTAATAAAATTAATGTACTATTGTGTTGTGATAGATGTGAGGCAAAAACATCTATGACATTTTACTCTTGTTTTAGGAAGCAAAATTTACACTGCTGTGGTGGTGTGTCTGTCTAGTTGTGTGTGTGTGTTTGGTATGAATAGCTTTGGAACTTTCTAGATCATTTCACTTTGACAGAAGGGTAGAAGTAAAATAACAATCCTGGTGCACTGTGAGCTCAACTGTTACATTGCCTCCTTACTTCCCAAGTAACTTTCAGGTCTCTCTGAACCAGCCATTTGGAATATTTAGCTCAGTCAGTAGTTATGGGATGTGGAACAGGGGTGGGAGAGAGGATGGCAGTGTCCAAAGGAGACAGGAAAGGAAAGAGAACTCTGTGGAGACCTGTGGGTGAGGTGTGTGAGACAATTGAAGATGAACCTAAGTTTGAATGGGATTGAAGTTGCTGCAGTAGAAGTTTATGGGGGATATAGGACAACTTTGCATAGGAGACTGGAATTCAGTTCTACAGAATACAGAACAACTAATCTTTAAATGCTGATATGTCTATTTCTTTTTAGACCTCTTGGACCTGAAAGTCTTTTACTCCGTGGAGCAAGATTAAAAAACACTAAAGAAATATTTGGTTTGTAGACATCTAAATATTTAAAGAGTATTCTCTTCTTAAAGCATGTTGATGAACTGTGCTTTAATTCTACTTGCACTGAAGAAATTGTAATAATCTTGCTGACTGTTACCTGAGGGGATGTGATTATAGATGAAAGTAATGATATTGTGCTGAGGAATCTCTGAGGATATAAAGTTCCAGCTCTGCTCTGTGAAAATATTTGAAGTGGTTTGATAAAGGAGTAACTTAACTTCAATGGATAAATGACTGTTCTTACTGTAACCCATTGTTCAAGACTTTCTCCTGAGATTTATCATTCTGATTTCCATAAAACACATATTGAGCAGTACAGTCATAACAATGAGCAGTGTTAAAGTAGGTGTTACAATTACTTCAGTAGCACTGTTTTACTTCAGCAGAATGTTACAAATACCCACAAAATACTGTCTCGCTATGGTACTGGAATAAACACAAAGTAGTACCACCCTTTTGATTTTGTCCCACGTCTCTTAAATTCTGCAAATTGTATATATGCAGAAAATAAAGGATAACTCTTTCCCCCCCTTTCCTTCCCAGGTGTTGCAGTGTATACAGGTATGGAGACAAAGATGGCATTAAATTACAAGAGTAAATCTCAGAAACGGTCAGCAGTAGAAAAGTATGTTTATTTTCTAATACCTGTCTTATTTGTAGAATTTTAACTTAGTTTTTCCTCTGTAACTTTAAACCCCTGGTTGTCTAATCATTGGGTTGTTGGCAAAGGAAGAGAGTATTAATTGCTTTGCCTTTGGTAGGACGATATGGGCATAAAATCTATTTCTTGGTATTTCATCCTTTATTGATTCTTCAGTAGTGTACAAAGTGGATTACATGATACGTGTTATTATAGTGGAGATTTGTGTGTTGAATCTCTCATGACTTATTTTAAAAGGAGCTCTGATATGTTACCTTTATGGTGGTTACTAAAAATCTGAGAGAGCCTCCTGGCATTCTGCAAATGTGGGATGGGTTATTCTGTATAGCAAGATACAGACAGAACTGCAGCATGCACAGGAAAAGTTCAGTCATCAAAGCAAAGAAAGATGGTGTGACTGTATCCCAGGGTAGCATGGCCTGGGTTAGTCAGGTGCACATGGCACTGCTCTCTTGGAGAACAAGGTGCAGCCCTGGGTTTCCAGTGTGGTTGGTTGCACTGCCTTCAAGACCTTGCTAGAAATGTGGGGGATAAATCAGGATAAAGGAAAAATCAGCCCCCAAATTCTTGCACAGCAAGTGTGACACAAGTCAGCTGTTGGGGTTCTTGCACCTTAAGTGAGTCTTCCTATTGCTGTATAGAGAATTTATCTTCATCAGATACTGGATTTCTTTTCCGTTCTGCTTCTTGCTTGTCACATAGAAACTTCGTCTGTATCACGCTTAAAATGATGTCCAGCAAGTTAATGATGTAAACAGTGTGTCAACAGATTAAGTAAAAGAAAGTGAAGGGTTTTGTTTGGTTTTTTTCTCCTCTTTGTAGGTCCATGAATTCCTTTTTGATTATCTATCTAATAATCCTCCTCTGTGAAGCCATCCTGAGCACTATTTTGAAGTATGCATGGCAAGCTGAAGAGAAGTGGGATGAGCCTTGGTATAATGAAAAAACAGAGCATGAGAGAAACAGCAGCAAGGTAATGAACTTCTACCCAGCTGCATATCTGAGGGACACCCAGCCAATATACTGGATGTGTTATGTGTTATATCTCTGTTCTTGGATATAGGTGTACCTACCACATGATCCACGTGCAAGTCTGTGTGCTGCTGTGTCAGTGGTTTTGAGGGAGTTAATCCTGTGTAGCCTCCCAATTGTGTAGGACTTTTTCTTCCTTTATGAAAAGACCAAGCTTTTGAAAATTTCATGCTTTGTTGGGACATATTTCTGATGTTCCGTGTTCTTGTTACTGTTGTTTAGGGTGTCTTTTGTCATTCCATAAATGAAAAGAGGAGGAGGATGGCTGTTCCTGTGTGTTCTCTTGCAGTGATTTCACAGTTCAGGAATTTTGTACGTTCTGTGATGTTGAGATAGTTCAGGCAATTTCTCAAGGCTGTAATTTCCTCAAGCTCCTGTTTGCCTTCTCCCTTTTCTGTAGAGATGGGAGGGATATTGTGCAGTGTCCCTGAAATCTACAGTTTGGAGGAGTATCTGTTTCTCTAATCACTCTGTATTTTTCCGTCTTCAGCTTGATTTTTGATTTGTGTATGAGTGTACCTCATTCAGCAGTTCAGGAGCTTTAAATTGAAGTAGTTGCTGTGCAGGTTAGAGTAGCCTGTGGAGCCCTTTTAGTTCTGAACAGAACAGGGGTATTTCCTCAGTCTCTCCCTTCCTTTCCCTTTGCCATCAGGACCATAGAGAGCGGTGTGTGTTTCTGCAGTGTCATTCTCCTTCTGTTGTGTCTGTTTTCTCTCTGCTCTGCATTTCTCAGCACGCTGATACCCTTACTTGGCGTGGTTCTCTGTCCATGTCTCCTGTGTGTGCAGGTTGTTATTTCATAGATAGTGCTTGAAGAAACTCACTAACCTTGTATTGTCCCTACTCAGTGTACCTTCTCTTACACGAGTTACTGCTCTTGGATCTATTTTTTCTGGTTTAGTTTGGAAGATCTCTTTAGACACAGAACTTGCTGAGTTTTTTTCAGACACCTTAATTACTGACTTCTATTAAATAATTATAGCAATGTTCCGTAATTGGGAAGTACAGACATTATTTAGCTTTGCAATCTGTTCACTGCTTTTATCTTCCCTTTATTTAAAATGCTCTCCTGCACCAATATCTGGTAGAGTTGAAAGAGGTGCCCTGTTTTTTCTCATCTCTGATCATCCTGCCTCAATATTCAAGTGTTGGTAAAAGTCTTCCCGAAGTACAATTTAAATATTGAGTTTGCAATAAACTTCAGAGGGACTGTAGTGTTGCATTTCAGATTTTTAAAAAATTCTCATACGTAATAAAGAGAAATTTCTATCATAGTTCATAGGGGGTTGCCTGAGGTGTATGAGTTGAACATGGGATTTGAAGAGGCATAAACAAAGTCTGTGCCATGGAAATCCACACAGTCCCTTGTCATGTGGTCTGGGTCATCCAGGTCACTGGGGAGTGCCAGCAGACAGGACCCCTCTTGTCGCTCTGCTGTCCTAAAACAACACAGAGTACTTGCAGATTCCTCTGACAGCAGGGACTACCAGTTGTTTGCCTTCACAATTTACAGTTCCTTAGAAAAGCCTGTGTGAACGATGCTGTTGGGAATGGGGAGCACTCTCTTCAAGAGATGAGTTTGAAAACAGAGTCACCATGACAGTTAATATTTAATTGGCAGCCCTCCTGACAGACTCAGTAGAGAGACAAAAATTATCGAACTTGTCAATTCAAACATCCAGTCATGGCTTAAGGCAGACTTTGTACATCAGTCTGAAGGCGTGTTACTGGGGCAACCTGGAAATGCCTGAGTTGTCACTGGGTGTGTTGTCTATCCATGTGTGTTTGGGACTTCTCTGCCTCTCTCAATTTGTCATTTTTCATGCATATGGAAACTTAATTAAGTCACCATGTTTCAGTTGATCACTGTGAAAATCTTTACCTATTTTTTTTTTTTTGTCTTGTAGATTCTGAGATTTATTTCGGATTTTCTTGCCTTTCTGGTCCTTTACAATTTTATCATACCTATTTCACTCTATGTGACAGTCGAGATGCAGAAATTCCTTGGCTCTTTTTTTATTGGCTGGGACCTTGACCTCTATCATGAAGAAACAAACCAGAGAGCACAAGTAAATACTTCAGACCTCAATGAGGAATTGGGACAGGTAGAGTAAAAAATACATGGTTTCCTTTTCTTTTTAACCTATCTTCTGCTTAGTTTTTGATATTAAAATTCACTAGTGCGGGCTCTTTATTAGTTGTGCTTTGATTTCTGATGAATTTAAAAATAAGATATAGATATGTGATGGCAAAAGCTAAAATTTTTATGTGATCAAAAAAGGTGTATAGTAGAAAGTGTGAGTTGAGAGTATGTTATGCAAATGCACATTTGTTTTTTTTGTTTTGTTTCACAAAAGGTAGAGTATGTGTTTACAGACAAAACTGGTACATTAACTGAAAATGAGATGCAGTTTCGTGAGTGCTCCATTAATGGCATAAAGTACCAAGAGGTCAATGGTAAACTAACTCCTGAGGGATTTTCTGAAGATTCTCCAGATGGAAACAGGCATGGTTTGGTAAGGGTCTTTGATTTTCTCACCATTAGTCACCCTAGATAGAAAGCATTTTATTACAGAGAAATATTCTTGTACTGTTAGCATTAAAAGTAAGAAACAACATAAATCAGGACTTCTGAATAGTTTGAGGGTGTTAAGTGTTCCTGGACAAATATTATTTATTAAGCATGTTGAGATCTGACTGTTTAACATGAACTACTTGGCAGATTTTTAAGTACAAATATTTTTTTATTAAGTATGTTCAAAACTGCATTGATACGTGAATGTTACAAATCAAGTTTTTTCTTTCTTGCAGGTGAAAGAGGAAGAACTCTTCTTGAAGGCAGTTTGTCTTTGTCACACGGTGCAGATCAATGCAGATCAGACAGATGGTGCTGATGGTCCCTGGCATGCCAATGGAATCACAGCCCCGTTGGAATATTATGCTTCTTCCCCAGATGAGAAAGCTTTAGTTGAAGCTGCGAGCCGGTGAGCTGTGCTGCCAGAGCTGCCTGACACATAAACCACCTCCCAGGGCAGGCGACCTGTGCTGAAAGCAACGTTAAAATTGCTCAGGGTGTTTGTAAAGCCCAGGCCTGGTATTGGCAGATTACTGGGAAAACATATAAATATAAAATGCACAAAACCCTGGGTCTATTATAACGTGGTGATTTAAAATATTAACAGAAATCCTTGAGAAATTAGAGAGGTCAGAGTGTGTAGTAAATAAAATATTGCAGAAAGCGGGCACTCTTCATTTGCTGTAGAAGTAGAGGACAGTGATGGAGGTCAAGAGGATCCCATTTTAATTTCTTCCCTTTCACCTCCTCCTCCCTCCATGAATAGGCATTTTACCACATTGAGTGGTAATTAAATATGTATTTTCGTTTCCTTTTAGGGTTGGAGTAGTATTTACTGGAATCAGTGGAGACAGTATGGAAGTAAAAAGTCTTGGAAAACCAGAGAGGTATTTGGTTTTATTCCTTGTTTATTTTGAAGAACAGTAGTGAAGATTAATGTAATGTTCTCCTCTGAATCCTCTCTGTTCATAATTAAACCTTGCCTTTCCACACTGAGCTCTGTTTAGTGCATTTCCCTTGATGTCTTCAAGACAGTTTGCATCTTATTGCTTGCCAGTTCTAGCTGAGGTGCAAGAATTCTGTGAGTTACTCTGTATAGGTGTGTGACAGTTTGTATCTTTGCCCATTCTTCAGAGTTTGAGACTGTAATAGAGATGGAAAACTAAATTACTTCTTCAAGTCCTAGAGTTTTTGCCTTCAGCTCTAGTAGTTCCCAGAATCAGTCTCATCAGTGCATAATCTAATCATGTATTTTAAACTTTGACAAAATTGGTAGAAATAGTGTTGATAACTGTATATCTGCAGTATGTCATAACTCCTTTTACCCATTTGAGCTGTGTCAGGTGGCAGTACTTTGAAGTGAAATGTCTAAAATTAACTTTTCTAAACTAATGGGAACAGTTACCAGGGCACACACATTTCTTTGACATTGTAGATTTTTTTACAAATGTAAGAAACGAAATACAGTTTTCAAAGTTACCCTTGAAGTAATGACAGAAGGATAAAGCTGCTTGTAATCTCCAGATGTCAAATTAGCATTCAGGAAACAATTCCTATTGGTAGAAAAACCTTTTATTCTTACAGAATAGAATTAAATATATATCAAGTGATGAAAATCAATTAATTGCACAATGACTACTTATGGTGATTATTGTTCATCAGTGGTAGTATTGCTTTTAGAGTTTCTATATAAAAATGACACTTTGAGGGAGTGTAGGAATCTGTTTGTAAGTAATTGTCTTTGGAAATGTATTTCTAAAGGTGTTTTCTTCCCTTCTCTCTTTTATTAAAACACAAACTACAGGTATAAATTGCTTCATGTTTTGGAGTTTGATCCAAATCGCAGGCGAATGAGTGTCATTGTGGAGAGTCCCTCAGGTGGGTGATCGGAAAGCACAAGCTGCAGTTGAGAACTTCTCAAATAGCATTAGTCCTAATTTCTGTTCTGTTTTACTTTTTAGGGGAAAAGCTTTTATTCACAAAGGGAGCAGAATCTTCCATTCTTCCTCGAAGTAAGAGCGGAGAAATAGACAAAACAAGGATCCATGTGGATGAATTTGCTTTGGTAAGTGTATGTGCTCATCCTTGAAGTGAACAAATTGCAGGTGACTCCCTCTTATCAGATCAGAATCTTGTCTCCTCTGATTGCAGTCTTGTATTTTCTCACAGAAAGGACTAAGAACTTTGTGCATAGCCTACAGAAGATTCACACCTGAGGAGTATCAAGAAATTGGCAAACGCCTTCATGAGGCCAGGACTGCCTTACAACAGCGTGAAGAAAGATTAGCAGAGGTGTTCAACTTCATAGAAAGGGACCTGGAATTACTTGGGGCTACAGGAGTAGAAGACAAGTATGCAATGGACTTACTGCTACTTAGGTTTTATAACTGAAATATGATGTGGGAACAGCTGTCCCACTATTACCAAAAGTCCTCTGCTCCTCTTGTTTAGTATGTCTGCCAGTCTTTGGGATTGGTACAAGTTGTACCAACATGTTTTGGCTTAATAATGATGGTGTACTGTGTGTTTCATCAGGAGAGATCTCATGTCTGTTGAATAATTGCAGTAAATTTAAAGTACATATGCTTGTGAAAAATCCTTTTATCAGGATTAACTTCGGGTTTTGTTTCATCAAGGCCTTTGTTTTATTGCTGGTAATGGAATATCATCTTCCAGACTGTGATTCTGTGAACATAAATGTAACATTGGAAATGTAATGTAACTCATCATGGCAGTGGGGTTGCAGTGGTAACGTGGAGTTACAGTGTGAGCTTTTCCTTAGTAAAGCGTTGGATGTGGTTATTTAACATGTTTCTTGTTTCTAGACTGCAGGAGAAAGTCCAAGAAACTATAGAAGCCCTGAGGCTGGCTGGTATCAAAGTGTGGGTGCTCACTGGAGACAAGCATGAGACAGCTGTTAGTGTCAGTCTGTCCTGTGGACACTTTCACAGAACCATGAACATCCTTGAGCTTGTGCAGCACAAGTCAGACAGTACCTGTGCAGAACAACTGAGGCAGCTTGCCAAGAGGTAAAATACCTGAGATGTTGCTATCTTAGTAATGATCTCAGCTTGGTTTGCTTTAATTTTCAAATTTTATGACAATCTCTTTGATGAATGTGCCAAACAAATAAAACTGATTTATTAGTAACAGACTTGAAGAAGCAGTGTGTCTTACAGATTAACTTCTTTGCTTATTGTCTGGCCAATGGCACAGTTTATTTCAAAATTGAGATTCTTCCATGACACTGATACAAAGCCAACGTTTTTGTCTGTGAATAGAATAAAGGAAGACCATGTTATCCAGCATGGACTGGTTGTGGATGGGACCAGCCTCTCTCTTGCACTCAGGGAACATGAAAAACTGTTCATGGAAGTTTGCAAAAACTGTTCTGCAGTGTTGTGCTGTCGCATGGCACCCCTTCAGAAAGCAAAGGTAAGTGAGAGTATAACCAGAATTGCCTTTAAACTGTTTTTATCGTGCTTTGAGGAGGCAGAGATTTCTGAAACTGCTTTGTTTTCTTGCCTGACTCCTGAATCCTTGTTAAACTCAGTTGATCTGGAGTAGTTTGCTCAGAAGTTTCTACATGAGGTGTTCAAAAATTTGCAAGTGAATGGAGAAGTCAGCTTTAATCCACCTCCTGAGTGTTGTGTAAGGCTGCAACTATCCTGCCCCATCACTTCTCCCAACCAAAAAAACTCGGTTGGAATTTCATGAATCTGTAAGGTAAAAGTGTGCTTCTGTAGTATTAGAAAAAATATACCCAAGTTTGAGGAAGAAGTAGAAGGGAAGTGAAGCAGAAGCCTACTCTCCAGGGGAGGTTATCCTTAATATTTTTCAAAAACCATTTTTCCTTCACATGTACTTAATTTTACTCAAATACAGGGTGGATAAAATTCAAATTGAGATTTTGTGATTATTTTTTTTTCAGTCTGGAAATCTAAGCTCTGAAGAACTGTAACATTTATTCTTTCCTTTTGAAGTTTTCTCAGTGAGAAGACATCTTTCCACCTTAAAGTACTAGGAAACCCTTATGTGAGGTGCTAGGTGTCCAAAAGAGGGCTGGCTCTCCTAGTACAGTATGAGTGGCCTGTTTTGAGGTCACTCTTCCTGCTTCCAACATTTAGAGTTCTAATGTAGGCTTTAGAATGACTTCAGTATAGAACTGTTCACCTGTTTCAATAGTTTCAATAAAATGTTAAAAGGAAGTTATAACTACTATGAGTAAAACAGTTTGTTGGATGTGTCCACTTTATGCACATTTTTTAGCTGAAATTTTAAGGTACACTTAATTGTTGTGTCCTTGTTCTTATTTTGGCATTTAACTTGATTTATAATACTTTGTACTGCTTTCCTTAATTCCTCTCCTATGCAGCACATAATGGACATTATTTCCTGTCTTTCCTCATGAAGTACAGTAAAATGTAATTTTGATGGCAGTGACTTTAATTTCAAACATTGAAGTATATTAAGTCAGCGAGAGAAATGCCAAACAACATGAAGGGTAGGGAAGGAAGTGCAGGGCAGTTCAGTTTAGCCTTGCACATGATCTTTTGCTGTAGGCATCCTTTTTGTGACATTTATTCAAAATTTAAGCTGGAACTCAGCTTAATATTTCCTGCATCTTTTATTTCCATTTTAATGCTTGTGAGTATAATGCTAACAGTCTCATTGCTAATTTCGATGTGTTTTATGGCTCATAAATCTGATTGAACATCGTCATGTCAGTCGTTCAGAGTTGCTGCTGATGGCTGCTGTTAAAACTTGCCAGGGGATTTGTCTTG
>WEKX01025675.1:367298-627908 GCA_013390025.1 Pitta sordida | reverse complement strand
CTTTTTTTTCTTCTCTCCCAAGTATGTTATTCTGCAGAGACGCCTGCCTTTATCTCTAACTTTGAAGGCCATGGCAGCACGGAAAGCTCAGGCAAGAGCTGAGCTGTTAACCCCCTCGCTACCAGAGCAGCAGAAAAAAACCCCTAAACCATAACACCTTTTCACTTAGATGTTTGTCTGTGGAAATTACTGCAGCCTTGGGGAGCTCCGGGGGACTGATGTGGGTGACACTCTGCAGCCTCCTAGGATCCTTCCTAGGATCTAATGCTGAATGTACCTGAAGTAATTACCCTTTAGGAATGGGGAACCTTAAAACTTGAATATTCATACCTGCAATTAGGGAATTTATTCCTACCATCAGGTGGATTTCTCTGAGCTGTGGACTGTATTTAATCACTTGTGTTCCTCCTGTGAAGTGAGTTCTTGTTCCTCTGTATCCATGTCCTGGCACTGCCAGCTACACCTCAATTATTGCAGTACAGTTTCTTGTGGACTTACCTCATGCAGTTGTTGCTCTGCTGATATTTCCATTTGGGGTTTTCTGGAACTTTGGACAGGAGGAGTACAGTGTTTGTTCATACCTGTTTCATTTTTTGTTTTTGGAAAGCTTTTTGATCAGCATTCATACTCTTACCTCTGCAGCTCAGCTCATTTACAACTGAATTAATGAAGCTTCTACTTTAAACTAGAGCGCTCTGGGAGTTGAATGAATTACTAATTCTCCTTAACCAAAAGCTCATTTACCTAACTCCTCTGTATTTAGAATATTGTTGGCTCTTATGTTAAAGATCCAGTTCCATTTTCCTTTCTGCAGAGAGCAGGGTATCACTGCTCCTCAGTATTTTAGGGCCTTGGATGTCAACAATATTTTTCCTCACTCTGCCTTATCTTCTGTGTCTTTGCCAACTGAGAATACCCCTTGGTGATAATGAAGTTGCTTTAAAAAGAAACTGTTTTCCTTAATAACAGCATATTGATCTTTTAGCTTATACATTTCTTTTTCAAATTCCTCTTTTACCTGGATTAGTTCCATTAATTATAAATATGAAGAATCTGGGTATGTCTGGCAAAGGGCACTAAGTCTGTATTACTCCATAAGTAAATTTTCAGTTCCAACTTTTACTTGACTGTTTCATATAGTGAAGCATCAAATTAAGAGCTGTAAAAGAATGTTGAAATAAGAATAGGAAAATAAACTAGCCAGGCACAGTAATTAAATAAGGCATGTGCCCCAAAAGAAGCAGCTGTTCTACAGAAGGAATGAATTTGTGCCAAAGATGTTTTTAACTCAAGCGTGCATGTTCACAAAACATATTAGTTACATTTACAGGTAGGGAGCTAAGGCACTTGGGAGTTGGTGACATGGTTTGTAGACAGACTGTCTAATCTGAAAATGTTCATCTCTTTTTTTTTCCAGGTGGTGCGACTGTTAAAAACGTCCCCAGAGAAACCCATAACATTAGCAATTGGTGATGGTGCTAATGATGTGAGCATGATACAAGAAGCACATGTTGGCATAGGTAACTTTATTTTGTCAGAAGCAATAAAGGCATTTTTTATTGGAATTGGCTCAAATGAGCAGCTTCCCTTAATTCTAGGTGTGAGGAGCGATACTTTCTATTGCAACAGAAATTTGCTGAAGTCTTTGTTGAAGTCCAGGAAAACAGAACTTCAGATGTATGATGTTAGGGGTTTTAAACATTGATTTTTATAATGCTTAACCTGTTTTCTGTTTTGTTTCCCAAACTTTACAGGAATCATGGGCAAGGAGGGAAGGCAAGCTGTGAGAAACAGTGACTATGCAATAGCTCGGTTTAAATTCCTCTCCAAGTTGCTTTTTGTTCATGGGCACTTTTACTATATTAGAATAGCAACCCTTGTACAGTACTTTTTTTATAAGGTGAGTCTTCCAAGAGTACCTGTGAAGTTCACAGAAAAACATGTCACTTTTTCCTGGCAAGAAATTTATTTCAGATCTGAAACTTTTGTTGGGATCAGGTTAAATATCTCTGTTCAAACATTTTCTGGACTTTCTTTTTATGTTACAACCAAATGTAGTAGTTTAAATGTGAAATGGATTAGTCCTTCCACCTAGAAATAGCCTTTAAATAGCACAGTGAGTCTGTCCAGGCTGGAACAGATGTGTTTACTCTCTGAAATCAAGAGGTGTTTTTTGTTACTTAATCAGCAGTTTTCATAACAGGTCAAAATTCAGTTTCTTACTTAAATTTTACCTGAGATTCCAGCTTTGGCTCCTGAGCCATTTCTTCTTTCCCATTGTTTCCTTTCATTTAAAGGCAACATCACAGTTTAGTTAGGCTTTAGTTTCTGGTTTGGCTGTTCCCATGCAACAAGCTCATGTGAGCAGGGCAAAGCTTTTTTGAAGGAAATGGGGAATCTACCTAGCAAAGAAATTCTGAAAAAAAAAAACTGAGAGGAAAATGAATGGATTTCTTCTCCTTCAATGCTAGACTCCCACAGTGAGATGTGTTCATTAAGCACACATAATTAAGTTTATGCTTTTTGAGTTAGTTGTCCCAAGGGACAAACACTGTCAAGCAAAGAATCTTGCTTCACTCTGCCAGGTGAAATGCTGAAATGCTTTCTCTCCTTCTGTATCTTTACCAGCTTTAAGAGTTAGCAGTTTGTTTTAGTGGTGTAAGGCACTGAGGATTAACTACTTCCTTCACTTTTCTCTTTTCAGAATGTGTGCTTTATTACACCACAATTTTTATATCAGTTCTTCTGTTTGTTTTCACAACAAGTAAGTATTGCGTGCCCGATATCTTGGTAAATGTACTAATACATTATTAGTAAATATGTACTAATTATTGAGAAATAAGATTAAATAACAAAAAAAATAGGGAAGAGCTACAGAGGAGCAGCACAGAAATTACAGTTACCCAATATCCAGCTGATTTTCTGTATTTGATAACTTGCTCCTTCTGGATGATTATGAGATTCCAGATTTTTCCTAAAAAGTGAATTCATATAAGTAACATTTTGTTGCTATTAGTGTGCAGAAACAAAAATAGACTCAAACTAAGTTCTGTTTCCTTTTCAGACGCTCTATGACAGTGTATACCTGACTTTGTACAATATTTGTTTCACCTCCCTGCCTGTCCTCATATACAGTCTGTTTGAGCAGCATGTGCATCCGCATGTATTGCAGAGCAAACCTGTGCTCTATCGGTACGTACGTCTGCCATCAGTTCTCACAGTCACACATCACACCTGTGGCTCTGCAGGAGGCTGATCTTGCTGTTAGACATTAGCACAACATTTGATTTGTAGTTTAGGCATTTTTAGCAACTGTCGTGATGAGGGAGAACTGCAGCTACGTAGTTTTCATCCTGAACGTGAAGTAACAGGAGTATTTTAAGAGAAGCTTCTTTTTATGTCAGTCATGTTAAGAATATAACAGCACTGAGCACTTGGTCAGCTTAGGTGATTGGCAGCCTTCTCCTCCATTATATGTAGGAGGTGGAAATGACTCAGATGTGCAGATGAAAAACTAGGACACCTGATTAGGGGAATCACCACCAAAAATCCTTTACTAAGAGGAGTGATTTCCTGTAGAATTAGATGTCCTCCCAGTGGTAGTGTGCTGCACTACATAGTTCTTTTTGGAGGAAAAAATTATGTATTTTTGTAGAAAAGAGATGTGTCTCAGATGTTTCTCTTTTTGTGAAGGTCTTTTGAGCTGAACAAGGGGTTAAGTATCAGGAGATACGACTTCTATTTCCACTAGCAGTTCCACCTCCAGGGACAAGAATTCTAGTTTGTGCTATTCTGCATTTGACCCATTGGAGACCCTTGCCATTGGTGACTGCTGCTTAAAGCAGAGCCAAATTGTGAGCACTCAGAGTTCTTTTTTCCCCATGATTTATGCATTTTTTTCATGTGTCAGCCTGTGTTAAATGTGTCTTGCTGCAGTTGAAGGTTCACAGGTTCACAAGTTACAAAGCAGTAGCACTTGTGCCATGTGGGTAACTGATGGTTTATACCAAGAGAGGATGAAATCCAAAATCTGTTTTATTTCTGCAGAGACATCAGTAAAAATGCCCATCTGGGATTTAAACCATTTCTTTACTGGACCATCTTGGGCTTCTTTCATGCATTTGTTTTCTTTTATGGCTCATATCTTCTAATGGGAGAAGACACTTCTCTGCTGGGAAATGGCCAGGTACAGTTACCATAATTATTCTACCACTTTACTTTTCAGTGATATTTCGTAATGTTTTTTCTTGAGCAATCCTCTTGTGTCCAAAAAATGTTATTTTTATGAACAACAGAATTAACAAAGATTCGTTGTCAATATTAATGTGTTCTCTCAAGAGTAACATTTCTTATTGTGCAAGTTGTAAGACATTGTCAGAAGATGCATGTCCATGAAGAACGTACCTTTCAAGATAATAATGTATCAGGGTTATCTTAAACTTTGTTTTATTTTGCATACTGTTTTTGTCAAAATCATACTTCATGTCAGTAAATGAGTATTTATATCCATTCATGTAAAACTCGTTTTGAGTTGGACTTCATTGCAGTGTCAAGCAATGGCTTCTCTTTAGCAGCTGTTATAAAGTTAGGCGTAAATCTGAAGGTTGACAAGTCTTAAAGCTTCTCCTGAAAATATTTTAATTACGTTACTCAATTTTTTTAATTATACATTTTATTCAATAAACATTTCTAAGACGTTAAGTTAGTGAAATGATTCAAATATTAATCTGACACTTAATTTTAAATATGTTGAAGTTCACAGGAAGAATCATTTACAAAAAACTCTAAAGCTTGGATGAAACCATTACAAGTCTGTTTCCTCATTTCTCCTGGTTCTGAGTTATTTAACTCAATTCAGAACAATTAGGTACTGATTTTTCCCTCCTAAAACATGGGAAGTAATGAAAAAATACATTTGTTATGCCATTCTTAATGCTGGTGTGAATTACTTACTGATTCTCAGGTAGTGCCTGGCAGAGTTGGAGGTACAAAAGTAGCACCGTGCTGAATTCACAGTGGTCACCTGGTGACAGGGAGCTTGGGGAGTTTAACTAAGAATACAGTGATGTACAGACAGTGACCAGAATTGTCTGGAGTGACTAACAGCAGAGAGAGCTGGTGGTTGGCAGCGTCCCTGCGGAGAGAGGAGCAGAGGAGGGACAGTGGTGCAGCTAGAGCCTCTATTCCATTGTGAGGTGTTTGAGAAGATTGTCACAATAGTTGTGGGTTAAACTAAACTGTCTCTTCCAGCTGACGTATGACTGTGTTGTCTCATATCATTTGTTATAAGCTCTTTGATTTGACATTCTTGTGATTCGGTGAAGGTCCTTCAGGACTCTCCTAATGAGGTAATTTTAGCCTATGAATCAGTGTTTCAGTGCTTCCGTCTCAAGTTGTCTGACCACCTCACTTCACAATTGCTTACTAAATGTCCACAAGGCTTCTTTCATTGTGTTTAGTAACAGCTGGTTAGTTTGGGGATTGGCAGATGCCCTTTGACTCTTCATGTGATATGACTTCAGATGCATTCTAAGATTTCTTTTTAGTTACTCTGCGTCCCTGTGTTTGCTGAAAGGTGGTTATTGAAACTGGTAGGACTGTGTGTTGCAGTAAAATATCTGCAGTGGATGAAGTTTCTTGCAAATTTAATATGTGCCTGAAAAAGCCAAAATTAAGGACAAGGAAAACAGGTGTACTGCTGGAGCACTTTGTTAGTAAGAAATCCTCAAGTAATGGTGACGTACACAAATGTGTGATCCAGGGTGGTGTTACTGCAAGGCCTCCCATTTCCATTGCAAGCTCTGTTTGGAGCACAGCATAATAGAAAAGGCTGTAAATATGTAATTTGTTAATGCTGGTGCTTTGTTAGGCTTACCTCAACACAGTGTGCAACTACTTGATCTTTTAGTTCTTCTTTCTCCCCCCTTTTTCATGCTGTGCATGTCGTCAGATATTGAAACCTAACAGGCAAATGGTAAGAGTTTAGAAGAGGAGGAGATACAATATTTTGTATCTGTTACTTCATAGGATTAAAGGACGCAGCATCCGCAGTGTAAACGTGTTCAAAAATAAAATGGTGGCAAGAACCTGTTTGTGTTTTGTGTTCTAACTCTGTGACCATTGAGAGCAGTGTTAGCAAAGACACTTTCTTTCACAGGTCGCTCAGGAGCAGAAGTTTTACTTTTAAGGTTATTGCAGCAGTTAACAAGCAGGTTGTGACAAGTAAATAAGGGGCCTCAGAAGACATGTTGTAACAAAGATCGATAAAATTATCCAGACTCATGGCTGCCTCAATTTTGTGCCCTGTGCATAAATGAGAAAAAGCAGTTGTGAGATGTGTCATCAGGCTCTCGGGATATTTTTGTCAGAGCTCTGTAACAAGAACTACAACTGTGTGAATCCCAGTTCGTGCCTCCGTGCCATCCTGACACATCAGCTCTAGGATGACTCTGCCTGTCTGCATGTGGTACCTTCCTCCTGGCTTGCTTAGTCTGCTACCCGTAATTACAGAGTTGAGGATTTGGTCATTGTTCAGTGTTAGTGGCAAAAAGAGCTGCAAAATACCAATATCTTCCATTTCATCACCCAAGCTGCTTCCAGCAGCAGAGGAGGTGGACCTGTTGTGGAAAGGCAGCTCTGTCTGGGCAGCATGTGTGTAGATAGATAGATACAACCTCAGCATCCCTGCTTGGTTGTCAGAGCTGAGATTTTATTGTTGTACACCTTGTTCAGAGTTCTGATAGTTTAATTTTTGTGCACAAGAGAATACAAAAGTGACAGATCCGGTGTTTTACAATTGAAGCTTGTTTTTGTGTTTCATAACCGTGAAAAAAAGTGTCTTTTTCTTAGAATTTTCCAATGGCACCATTATTTTTGAATTGTAGAATTGTGCTTGGGTTAAAAAGTGAACCTTCAGGTGATGCTGCATGTTGAAACTTATCTGGAAATGTTTAAACTCAGAAGTGTTTTGCACTTACATTAAGGTGAATACTTCCAGCCCAGTATTTCCTTCCTATTGGATGCTTACAATTAATTGTTCAAATTGATTCCTTCATTTTCCTATCATTTCATATTACTGTTTTGGACTTTTACCATACTTCGTGTAGCCTTTGTGGTGATTTGTTTTGAACCAAGCAAAAAGATAATTTTTCTCTTATCATAAACTGTATTTTTTTCCTGGTAGTCTGTGTTGTATCCTCCTTGCTTTTTCATGATGATTACTTGTCACAAGCTTATGTCCACAGACTAATTCCTTTAGTGTAGCTGACTTGAGAAGAATCTTAACTTGCCATGAACCCTCTTAACTGATTTTTTTTTGCTTCCATGATTCTTGCCTTGCCACTTGCTCAGATGTTTGGAAACTGGACATTTGGTACTTTGGTCTTCACCGTTATGGTTATAACTGTTACGATGAAGGTAGGACACTGTGTGTGGGTATGTGGGCAAATATGTAATGAGGCAATAATTCAAAATCGGTTGAAATGTTATACAGAAGTAGTTGATACTTGAGGATTTAGATAGATGAGATTTACATTTAGTTTCCATAGTGGTTAAAATTTTTCTATAGTTTTTGTGTGTTGCAACAATATTTAGTGTTTGGGCTGGAAGCTGAGTATGTTCAAACTGGTGTTTGTCATTTTCTGTGAAGTGGGTGGAGAAAGGAGGCTGACTGCATTTATCTCTGTTTTAGATGGCACTAGAAACTCATTTCTGGACATGGATAAACCATTTCGTTACTTGGGGATCCATTGTCTTTTATTTCATATTCTCCTTGTTTTATGGGGGAATTATCTGGTAAGTGATTCCTTTTTATTCCTAGAGCACATAAAATTGATGAAGCTATGAAAAAACACTGAAGTATTATGTTGTACCATCTTGCTCTGAATTTTATGACAGATTTTTGAAAAAAAAAACCTAGAGTGACCACTTGCTTTTGGTGATTCTTTTAAAAATTTGAGCAGTGCTGGTGCACTGTCCTGTGGTCAAGGACCGGCAGAGCCTGTCTCTGTGACAGTCTGTGGCTATAAAGGCACTTCTGCTTTTAACGAGTAGATAGATTCCCAGAGGTGCTAAATAATAGGTAAATATTCACAAGGGAGATGGAGATACTGGGCTTTGTGTCAGTAAAGTGAGGTATTTTTGCTTGTGTGTTGGGCTCTTGGAGGGATAAGGTGGTGCTTGATTCCCTGCAACACGATTTAAAACTGAATCAGAACCTTTCCCCTCGAAGTTCAGTCCCTCCTTCCCCAGAGTTTCTTTGCAGGTCAGGCCCAGCAGGTTGCTGCACTTGTACATGGACACCATCAGTTGTGACTCTGCATCCTGAGGGACTCAGTGCTTGATGTAAAACATACAGAAATACAAAAACATGCCCTTGACACAGCCTGTGCTGCACTTTTGCTGCTACAAGTTCCTGTTAGTAATTGCCACTTCTTTTAACTTTTCAGGCCATTTTTACATACCCAGGACATGTACTTTGTATTTGTTCAACTGTTGTCAAGTGGTTCTGCTTGGTTTGCCATAATCCTCATCGTAGTTGCTTGTTTGTTCATTGATGTTGTGAAGAAAGTGCTGTACAGACACCTGCAACCCACAAGTACTGAGAAAGCTCAGGTAATGTTATGCCTTTGTATCCAACTTGGCCAATGGTTACCCCTTACATTGCTGTCGTGTTTAATGCATAGGAGTGTTCTCATTTTTAAACACAGCTTTAATTTAAAACTTTAAAACTGAGGACACCATTTTACAGGCAGTAATGTCTGTGTTGAAGTAGTCGATAATAAGAAGAATAGGAATATTTATGAAGGGGCCACTCAGTCTTTTGCATCTCAGCTTGCAGGTGTATGAGAGGATTGTACTACACATATTTGTGCTGCTTAAAGATGGTAACTTACTCTCATTTTGTGTAGGTATTACAAGCCACAACTGTTATTGACACTGAATAGCTCTTAAAATGTGATGGAAACAATTTTTTAAACAATTTTAGTAGGACTTGTTTTAATTAATATTTCTTGAATGTTGATTGTATCATATGCTTTGCATTTGATTATTGTTTCTGTAGTTAAAGCAAATTCACAGATTCACAGGCAAGATCTAAAGTTATGCTGTGATAACAGAATCTCCCTTTTGCCTGACACGGACTACAAAAAATCCTATAAATCATTCTGGTGAAATGAGACTTTTTTTTAGGTAAATATCTCATCTCTGTCTGAGTGTTGTCTTCTATTTAGTGACAGTTACGGAGAAGTTATCCTGGCCCATTGTTCTAATAGTGACAGACTGTCTGGTCTCAGTTTTCAGCATTTTATCTTTTTATACTTTACCTGCTAAACTGAGAAGCCTTCTGTTACAGTGGTTTGTTTATTCACAGTCAGGTTTGTGGTCAAGTTCATTTTCACACTGGTAGGTAGATTGGACTTGCATAGTTTGTCAAAAAAGATGCTTTACAATCTTTTCATCTTTCTGTATTTTTCCTGTAATCTTCACCATTTCTCAACCTCAGCTTGAATTTTGGATTTCACCAGTGGACACAGTATTCCAGCATGGCAGGCATCAGTGGCAAGAATGGAAATAATAAGTGCCCCAGCTGTATTCAGTTTACAGAATAATATACATCAATAACTCATCTGCAAGTGCTGGTGTTGGTTTCTTTCAGGTCATTGATGAGAGTTCGAATAGCACGGGGCGAAAAAAAAGTGAAAGTGAATGAAGAGCCCAGTTGACAAAGATACCCCATCCACAGTTATGTTCTGAAATGTGTTAGCAGTTCCCAGTCCCTCTGTGTGCCAGATTATGATTTTGTGGTATCTTAGCTGCTTAATCCAAATTACATTGAGCTCAGTGCCATACAGAACCCCTGACTGCAATACATCAGTGCTGTTATCTTCAGCATCTAACCTTGTAATTACTTTGATGTCAATGCATGCTGATTTACTTAAATTATATTACCCTTAAAATTTATGTGTTTAAAAAAAAATCCCTATGGGTCATTCTCTTAATTTGCCTTGGATCAACGTTGTGCTGACAAGTCTATTGCTATCCAAAGTATCCCATCAGTCCATTTTAAAACTGGAATATTAGCTGCTCTTCCCTGTCTTGTGGAATTTCTTAGCTAAAAGCTGGGGTAAACAAGCAGTAGCTTTCAGAAGACTCTTCAGGTACACCTGGCAAGGCTCTGGATTGCACATTATTGCACGTCTTGGATTAAGGAGTCTTGACGTAGGAAAAATGCTAGAGGGAGTGCTACTTACCTGTCTGGGTTTTTTTCCCCTTGAAAAATGAGTGGCAATATTTATCAGACACTTCCCCTTCCTTCCTTCCTGTGTATCAGCTGGTGCTGTTCAGCAGTGCATTGCTGTGGTTACTGAGATTTTCTTTGCATTCTTTTGCTTTCCGAATCAATTCTAAAGAATCTCTTGGTTCAGTTTGCTTCCACTGCAGTTGTGTTGTCAAGGACACAGTAGGACTTCTTATTTTTAAGAAAGCATCTTGATGAATGTCAGACACTTTTCCTAAAGCTTGATTCCCAACCATGAGGATTTTGCTTTGTGCCTCTCTATTAGTTTTGTATTTGATTTTTTGTCCTTGTTCCATTTGTACATTGCCTTTGACAGAGTCAGCACTATACCAAAATATTGTCTTTTTTCTAAAAACTCTTAATTCCTGGTACTGCAAAGTCAAGGTACTGATTTGAACAGAAATTCTTAAGCGGCCATCCAGTGGCTTCGCTGTGTGTCTGATAGTGAAATCATAGTTAAAAATACATTTCTGAAAAGGAGGCAGTTCCTTTCTTGAGGCTTAATCTGTTGAGATTTTCCCACTCTTCTTTTTAAATGAGACAATCAGCTCCACTGAATTCCAGTCACTGTTCTTGTAGGGAGGAAGTCAAAAGAAGTGAAGAGGAGCAGATGATGAGGTTAGCACATTTTTAGTCAAGAAGTGACAAGATGCTTCTTTCATGGTCATACCTCATTAGATTTGTTTAGAATTTCTAGTAAATATTTTTCAGATTCAAAGCAGAGGAAGACACTCTGGCTTTCAGGTAGAAAGGGTTTGGGAAATGTCTTTGTCCCAAATGCCGAGGATGATGACTAATAACTTATTTGAGTTACATTAGAGTCAATGTGGAACTTCGTGTATTATACTTTTAAATGCTATTTTCCACAGTGGAGGTGCACCCTCAATATAAGTATTTTTAAGTACTCATTTTTAGTGGTAGGACTAAATTAGTCTATTTTCGTATCAGGGGAAAGAAAAGGTTTCATTTACAGGCTGGTTTTTTTATCATGGCAAGATGAATTGTTACATGAACTATTCACTCGTTGTTTAATTGCAGCTCTTTAAGTTATTTGTTTCTGACTGCCATAATTTAAATTCTAAACTATTCCCAGAAGCAGTGAGCAAAACACAGGTTTCTCAGCTGAAAATGTTTGCCTTTATTGTTTTCATTTTTCAGAAACCAAGAGCACATTAGTTGTGTGACTTACCCAAGTTAATGCTCTGAATTCACTGTATCTGTCGGTGTCTGCCTTACCCTACTTAATACATAAGGAACTTGATTTTATATCTTTTGTTTTGTAAAGGTCACAGGATCAACAGTCAGTCTGTCTCTCAGTCAAATGTAGCAGAGAAATTTAACTCAGAAACACTTGACCGACATCTGCATGTAAATATTGTTCTGCCACACCAGCTTAACTCTCACTCTCATTTTGAGAAATCAACATATTAAAAAATCAACAGGCAAACATGAGTTGACTTTTATAGAGGGATGAATTTTGTTAACTTTACCTTCCTTATTGCACTTAAGGTGAATGTATGTTACTTTATTTTATTTTTGCTGTGTCCCATGGGGGTTTTGGTGGCCTAAAGATTTGAATGAGGTCAGTTGCCCTGAAGTAGCATAATGGGCAATTTCTTACTATAACCTGTATAATACAGTCAGGTAAATGTGAATCAAAATACAAATCTTTGGGTAAATATCTGCTGAGGGGAGAAAGTAAGACAGCATAAAGAAGTGTGCTAAAGCATAGATGGGAAAGTGTACAGCATGAAAGCAAAGGTACATTGAGTGGTCCTGCCAGACAGTGACAGGCTGTGATGATCCCAGGAGGTGGCTTGAAGGTACCAGGCTTGTGTTCTGTATATGATGTGTATTCCACTTAAATAACAATGTGTTGTCCTGTGTCTTTCTCTTAGAAAATTACTGCTGCTACTTACTGACCTGTATGTTCCATCCCTTCTCTGTCCAATTGTAGATGTACTCCAACAGAGTTGCTTTAAGTGACGAGTTCATCGCACTGCAGCCTTTGTCCAGGGCCAGGAATCAGCTGAGCAAAATTAGGTAGAGTAGGAGGGACAGTTCCTCATCAACTCTTATGCATGCTGAAGGTGGACTAACCAGTGCTGAGAGAGATGGGAAGAGGCATGAAACATTAGTGGGTTGAGAGGGCAATACCTGTAGTGCAGAAACCTTCAGTTTGGTTATTTCTTGGCTTTGCTCTGTGTTTTTGAGCCAAATGCTTCTCTGAAGTAGCATGTGTTGGACGTGCCTTTTTTTTTAATTAGGAAAAAACATCCCTAGCATGATGCTCAACTTTCAGAATACAGATCTAGCTCTCCTTGCATCCCTTTTAAAATAAACATAGTTTCTAGCATGGTTATAATGCATTTCATTTCTTTATGGTAAAAATTAACAATGCTTTTTGCATGCGGGATAATTTTCAGCTTCATAAGGCTGTGACAGGAAAATCCATGTTTTTCAGGCAGCAATTTCTTGCTGGTTATTTGCCTATTTTAATTTGCTTTCAGTTGTGTTGGAAGAGCAGAAGATGTTTTAAGCTTGGGTGTGTACATACCCTTGTGCAGCCAAGGCTTTTTGTGTTTGTTTTGTGCAGCTGTAAAGTGAGTGTTGTTTGTTTTCAACGTGTATTGATACATATTCCTAAGGACATTTGGCTACAAAGTCCCAGACAATTATTCAAAAAAAGATGAAAGTGTTACATGTGTCTGTGTAGGTAAAATATGATTCTGAAACTTCTCAAATGCACCGAGTTCAGTACATGAGATGCTGATTCTCTTTTGTAAATCGTGAGCATTCATATGTACCAGCAATATGTCAAGCTGTTCAATCCCACCATCATCTACTTCAACATTCTATATCAACGTTTAATGCAAAGATCTGATTCTTTTTAAGTAGTTTTAGGTGACTTTGTTGTTAAAATATGCAAATGGGTACTAAGAGAACCTGCATTTTTGGGACTCAAGTAAACTCTTGTTTAGTTGTTTTCTTGTTTAACCAAAAAGAAAAGTTTCATTCCTCTGAGAGTGCACTACACCTTTACAAGGCAAACCTTGAAGTGGCCATTGTGTTTAGCTGTTACTGGTCCCAGTGTGACACGTGTCACCTGAGATTTCCAAACACCCAGGGAGACAGTGGTGGAGTGGTTTGGTTTTTAATTCAGCATTTTATTCCTTTAGAACAGGTGAAGTGCAGTATATTAGTAAATGACTGAATGTTAGTAAACTCAGCAACATATTGGGAAGGTTCCTCTGCAAAGCCTTTACAGGTTAGCTTTTAAATTCCTTGGTTTATTAGTGTCTTCTAAGTATGTTACCTTTTTAAAACTTCAGACAAGTGTATTTCCAGTAAGCCTCTGTTTTCTTAATGAATTATTAAAGTGAATTATGTGGTGCATTGTATCTACACTAAAGGTTTTATAACAGAAGATTCTGTTAAACTTTCCAGGACTCAACATGTTTTAAGGGTTAGGCAGCTGGATGGTCAAAGAAACATAAAGCTGTCTAGGAATGCAGCACTGTACTTATTAAAACACTAAACCCAAGAAAATTCCTGCTGGCTTGAGGTGATTTTCGTCATACTACACTTAGAGAAGGGGTTGAAAAAAATGGGACATTTGTTTTGTCCATAAGTAACAAAGGATTATGCAAATCCAATTCTCTTGTATGTCAGGATTTTAAACTTGAGTATCTAATAACACCTGAAATACAAGCATTGAGTGCCTTGTACTATGCAGCTGAACTTGTAAAGAAACAAACAAGGGTCTTGGTTTCTCTAGTTCTTCATTCTGTGTTTGGACAAAGCTCAGAAGCAATCCTGTGGATCCTTACCTAAAACAGTAAAAAGGCAAATCAGTTGGTAGCCAGAAACTGCTCACTAAATCAAACCTCATTTGGAGTGAAGATCACGGGTTGGTTTCTGGGGTATCCAGGGAAGCTGTTTTCCCAAGGCAGTAGGGCAGAGAAAACAAGGAAAACTGGGGGAGCATGAACCAAAGCAGCTGCTCCGTGGATTTGTGGCTGTAAGCAGCTGGTCTGTCACACCTCATTTGTACATGCCCTCCCAGTAATCCCAGCCTTTGTGACTGCAGGGTCCATGTAGGTTGATGAACAAACTTCAGCAGTTTTGTGTTGTTTGTGAATGTGTTAAAAGCCTCAAAAGGACCACAACTCCAGTTTAAACTGAGTTACACCTTGTTCTGCCGCTGTGCCTATTGTTCTGTGACAAGACAAGCCTAGACTCCCTTTATGAACAGAAATTAAAGGACAAGTATGATGTTAAAATAACTTCTTATGTCTATAGGGTTCACAGTGTGCAAAAATTTTCTATTGAGGACATTTGTGATGTATAGTTAAGAGCTTTGAGGGGGATCTCGTAGGTGTCCATGTGATTCCTGTGTGTCAGAACTGCAGACCTGTGTGTGCCTGTTAAACTCTTGGCCCTGAATTTTATTGTCACTTTTGTAATTTGGGATGAAGAGGCGATGAGGCAGCACAGGTCAGGTGCAGTGTTAGCTCAGCTGGAGTCTGGCTGAACACTGCTTTTCTCTGTAGCTGTCCCTCCTGTTCTTGGAATGTGTGAAATGTGTGTCTTAGGGTACCGAGGGGGCCCCATTGTTTCTCATTCCATTTTATTGTTTGGAAATAAAGTTTTGTGTGTACATGGATGTCTGCATGTCTCTCTGCTTTGTAAGAACTGTCAGAAATCTTAATCCACGTATGAGAAGTGTCTCTTGGACAGATGTTTTACTTCTACTTCCTGATGGGTTTAACTGTGTTTGTGGAGTTTTTACCTTTGGACAGTTTGTTATGAACTGTAGGGAAATGTAAAACACAAGGAAGGTTTTTATTTACAGAGAAGGCTGTCAGTGCATATTGTTGTATCCGGGACTCTGTCACATTTTCCTCATCACAGCCAAGCCCTGTTCTGCAGGCCCATGTGGCTGTTGTTGCCTGATTTTCCCTTCGTCTCTGTTGAGATCCACTCTCTTTAGCTGCCTCCAGAACTCCAGGCTCCATGCCCTGGCACATGTTACTAACCTGAAGATACTTTTGTCTAATTACTTTGAAATACTGAAAGAATTTCACATTTGTAGATTTGTTTGATTCAAAGAACCAAAGAGTAGAAAAATTGGAAAAGCGTTGAAAATGTAAGTGCCAGGGAAGTTGTTAGGTGTCAATATTCTGAGATTTTCAGATTTTACATATCAATTTATTTGGATTTTGGTATACAGTAAATAAGGGTTCAAGTGAGCTTTACAGTAGGGAGCCGGTTTTAACTGAATTGTGGAATCATCTCTTACATATTTTCTGAAACGTCCGTGTGGCATCAGACATGTTGGCAGCAGGACCTGGGCTCAGGAGAACATGCTGCAGTGCTCTTAACTTGGTTTACAGGATTAAATACATTCCCACAAAGTCCCTGCTGTGTATTTCAGTGTGATTAAATGTTGAATTGAAATGTCTGTCTTGTGACACATAGAATAACTTACAACAAGACCAACAAACTGAAATGGTCCTTTCTATTAGAAGGGGGAAAACAAAAGTGGGGAAAAAACCCCCTGAAAATTCGAAATAGATTTCAGATTTGTTGGGTTTTCCCCTTTTGCAGTCTGTGGTGCACAAAAAGACTGAACACTTCTAATATTTGTGTGCTGAGAAACCACATTTCACCCACCGTTGCCTCTTTCCCTTGTAAATATGCCTTGTCCTCTCAAGAGCAGATCTGTGCAGTGAAAGTTTATATGACAATGGTAACTGTTGTAAGCAATGCAAGCCTGGTGCTTCATGAGATTTGTCGCTTTTCTGTCCTTCTAGATGGAAGAAGATAAGGGTTCAGTCAGCTCAGCAGGTGACTTTGCTGAAGGCAGGCACAGAGGGGAGGACAATAGGCAACTGCTAGACCCATCTGGCCTGCCCACTAGGTAGTACTCCCACTCTACCCTCATGTGTGTATATATATTGACATGTGTCATATAGAGACAGTCATGGAGCCATCTCCAAAATACCCATGTTTTTGGCACCTACAAGAAAATCTCGATCATAGTACATGGGTTTGTTTTTTTTTTTTCCTTTATCAAGCTGAATCATTCTTTAATTCTGCACTTCAGTTGCTTTTTGATTTATTACATCAAATGAGCCATTATCATATAAAGTATTGTTTATTGAGGTCCTGGATCTTACCTTATGAAAATACTGTATTTGCAGCCCAAGTATTAATAATATCTGGCGTTTCTCTGTACTCATTAAATTTTTTTAAGCATTGTCTCTCCCTCCTTGTGTTTCCTGAAGGTTTGTTCCAGGTCACACAGGACATTGTGCTTTACTGCCTTGCCATGTTGGATTTTACTTTGGTATAAAACAGTGGCTATAATTTTCCTTCACAGAGAGAAAAGTGAGAAAAGGGACTCTCTAACATGTGTATCTTCCTTCCAGGTAGTGGATATAAATAAAAAAAAAAAGTCATGTTCTCTAGGCAGGAGTTCTCCCAGAATTACTTTACATTTAACTGTGAGTTTGATGAAACAGGATTGTTTCTGGGTTTATGTAAGGTCACATTAGCTAGTTTTTTTTAAAAGGTGATAATTTTTCCACAAATTGTGGTTCAAGCATGATCCTAGGTTTTTTGTGTCTGACTTGTGAAAAACAAAGGAAACAACAGCCATGCAAAATGGGAGCTGAGGCTTCACTCTTAGGAAGCAAGTTTGGGCTGCTCCTGGTTCTTCTTTCTGACAGTCTTTGAATAATACCCAGGACTGCTGCCTCTCAGGTTAGCAGATTCTAGGGAAAAAAACCTCTTGTCATCTGAACCTGTGTACAGCCTCTGTAACATGATATATTGCAGTAACTTGAAAGGTATTGATCTGCTTCAGGATAATGCATGGGCTAAATCCATGAAATTTTTGAAATCCTAAGCATAGGACTATTGGGAGTTAGTTTTGTACTGCTGTGAGCACAGCTGTGAAGGTCCCTGCATGTGCAGCAGAGAGCTCATCTGCTGACCTGCAAGTAGGAATTCCTTCTGCTCTGTGTGATTCTTGGGTGAACTTAGAGGAGTTTGTCATAGTAAATGTTCCTTTTGTGTCCCAAAGACCTCCCAGCTGAGTGTGAGTCAGTGTGTTCTGCCCGGCTCACCCATGGCCCCCGAGGTGCAGCATCCACCCGCACAATGAGGGGTTTCAGTCTCTGGAGCTTTCTGTACCTTCAGACAACTGTTGACAGACAGTCCTGTGGGCATCACATGAATCATGGGAAGGTCTGGAGGCAGCGTGAGGAATGTGGCACAGAGCTGAGGAAGGGGCAGGCACAGGGAAGGATGCATTGAAACTCCCGTTCTGCCTGTGTGTTCCCTCCTTGTCCTGCCAGCTGGGGTTTTTCTCTTGGATTTCCAAATGCCTCTTGTTTCTGTTGCTGCCACCTCTTTGTTGTACAGGAATCGTTCTGTTATGAAGCTGTAAATGGGTCCAGCTGCCTGTTTGGGGGGATTAGGAAGGAGTGTGTCCACTCGTGGTAAACCATTCCCATCTTTGCTTTCCTTGCAGTGTTCAGCAGCTGTGGGTGGGGAACCAGAGGCTTCAGACAACAGCAATGACCTTGGGTCACACAGTGAAAAGTTGTGGGAAGCTCTTCAGTGATCTGTGTCCTATCATAGACTAAAATGCCTCTTCCCAGAATTCTTCATTGACTGATGTGAGGAGAGGATAATGGATGCCTAAATCTGTGTCCAGTATTTGACAGGAACCTCTCACGGAGAGTTTCAAATTAAATTAAAAGGCATCTCCATGCTCCACATTCACATTTTTATTTCCTTTTGAAAATGTTACTGAAGTCAGTTTAGGGTGTTCTCTCCCTGGAAGTAGGAGATTCCAGGGAGATTTCAGTTTGCTGCAGTTGCCTGGTGTGCAGGAGCACACTGGTAGGTGGCACTTACACCCTGTTACATACATCTGTTACTGCCTTTGTTATTTCCTTTTAATCTTCTATTACATTTTTTTCACCCACAAACCATGAGCTGTCCAAAGTTTATTATGCTAATGCTGAATTATTTTTCTTGCTGGCATGAACATGACTGAACCTTTCTGACATCAGCCTTCTTTGCATTTAGATAAACAGTGTTCACAGAATCAGGAGTGTGCTTTTGTCCCATACCAAGCCAAGGGTATCTATGGTAGTGATAAAATGTAAATTATTGTAGGAAGTTGCATTCTACACTTCTTAAGGAGGAATTTTTAGTGAGGATGGGGTTGCTTTGTTGTATCCTGCAGCCTCGGCCTGAAGCTTTCTCTTGATTTCCCTTAAATTAGGGCAGAGCTGAGCTTGTGTAAGTTGTTGTACGGCCGCTGAGGGGAATTGAGGCATCCCAGCTGAACCTGCATGTGCTCTGCTGTGGGGGGGTGTGGGAGCTGGGACACAGAATTCCTAACCACTTCATTTCCAGCGTTCAGCAGCTGTGGTGCTAAACCATTTCCATCCGCTCACCAAGGCTGCATTCAAACCTTGGCAAGATCAAATGTTAGTGTATGTAGACCTTGGGGAGTGGTAATGTCATTCATCATTGTACTTTTCCTATAAAATTGAAAAATGCTCAACACTCCTAAGAAAACCTGCTTTTCCTAAGTGTTTTCTGATGACGTCTCCATTGCTTGGATTTGTGAGTACTAATTTTTGTTTGTTTGTTTGTTTTTCCTCCTTCCTTCCAGCTTACTGAGGCAGGTTCAGGTATCAACTGCTTGGACTCCATGTGCTGCTTCTCAGATGGGGAAACAGCATGCACACCTGTTAGAAGAATGTTGGAACGACTGATGGGAAGGTGCAGTCCCAGCCGGGTCAGCAGGTGTGGCATTTCTCTCAATAGCCTTTGCTGCAGACGATTCTCCTATAAACTGGAACCCGATGAGCCTGCAGCAATAGATGTGTAGAAATCAGCTGCAGGTTTGGCTTAACTAAGTAGGAAATGCAGCTCTTTATTGTATCTCTTTTCATCCTGAAAAATTAGTTTCTTGTTTCTTTTTGGGTGGTTTCTTTTGGGATCGAGAGGGGGCAAAACGGTTTTCAAAATATTTCTGTTAAAGTGTTTAGTTTGGCTTTCAAGTTCCTGTGTTGTATCTATCATAATTTGATTTGTACATTCTTCTCTCTAGAAAATCAAGCCTTGCTGCTGTTTTTGTTCTCCTTTTTTGATAACTTTTTTTTTGCCTTCACGAATCAGGAGTTGTTTGTAAAGTCAAAAGACCCTTTGGTTCTTGATGTACAACCTCCAAATATTGACCTTGGAGCTTGCAGTACTCCTAAAGATCTACAAAAGGCTCATGCTCCCCCCTTAAATATGACTTTATTGTTAGAAGGAGAGTCTTTAAATCAGCCATTGATTGATATGAAGATGAAATATTTTTATAGTATAATTTTTATAAGCTGTTTCTAAAATCAGAGTAATTGACAGAGTCTTCAGGTTCTAAGAGCTTTAAATGTTTTTTTGGTTGTGGAAGGGTATTTTGTCAAAGTCACGTGTGCCATTCCAAAGTATGTGCTAAATAAATCTTTCCTTCACAAACCACATGTGGAACAAACATCAGTGGGATAAAAGCACGTTGGAGTAATCCAATCTGTCTGGAGAGCAGCACTGCTCTCGCAGTGTCTCACAGCTCTCACTGGAAGCCCAAATGTGCCATCTCCCCGTGGCCAAATAGAGGATAGTGAACAAACACGGAAATATTTGGGGGTAGAAGTAAAAATAGTCTTTTGTACATCGTAATCTCTCAGGCCCTGAATGATACCATGGTCCTTCGTTGGTCAAAAGGCAAACCTGAAAACCCTGAATTTCACACACTTTCAAGGAAACTCATTTTGTGTTTGGACAACTTTGTCTCTTTCTGTTCAAGGCTGTGATATCATTCACTGGGTGTCAGATCTCGTGTGGGTAATTTTTACTGGCAGCTTTGTCAGCTCTGGTTCTGCCTTTAGGTATTGCCTGGTCTGTAGCACATCTCTGTTGGCGCTCTTGTGTTGAACACTGTCTGTGGTTTCACTCCCTTCTAGCTTGCTTATGAAGTTTATTCAATGTGTCTACAAATCTAGGGTATGATTATGCAAAATGTCTCATTCCATATGAAAAATGAACTGTTATGATTAAGTGAATTTTTAATTCAGACTTGCTGTATAGAAAGCGGGCATGATGTGTAAAATAAACAATTTAATAGAATTTTTAATCTATAAGATGAGCATTTAATTGGTCTAAAAATCAGCTTTTGGGTAGCAGTTGCTCTTAAGGGTTTTCTTGGGTTTTTTCTGTGAAACTGTGCTTTCCAAATGAAGAATTTCTCATGCTACTTCTTTTTCATGTATTGTTATCTAATTAGGGCAGATTTTTAGTTAACAATTGCCTTAGTAACCTGTAGTCTTTTAAGGTAGGTATTCTGTGTTTTACCTTCTGCGGTGCATTTACAGTTTTACAAGTTTGTCTTTTTCTTTCCTTAAGAACTTACAAATATTTATTGAAGATGAGTCATATTTGACAGAATATTAAACACCCTTCCAAGATTGCTTTTTCTCAGGTTTCTTGTCTGCTTACCTCATGTAATTTTCAGATGAAGTTCATCAATTGTGGAGTTCTTAGAACACAGACAATAGGATTATGTTTAATGAATATGCAAAACTATTTTGGTGCTACATTAAGGGCTTGCAGTTGGTTTTGGCTTCTGCCTCTGGTTGAAATTGCTCTGAACAATCTTCTAGTTTCACTTACGTTTATGTTCAGTACAGCTAGAAAAGAGATGCTGGGATTTTTTTAAGTCAGTCACATTTGGTTTCTTGGATGTCTTCAGCTCCTGTTTTTTGCCTTATATTTTCCTGGTAATACAAGAAAGACTTTGTTTGGTTTTTTTACATATTAATTCCTTAAATCACAAGCAGTTACAAGTTGTAAAATGCTGAAGGTACAGTTAAGAAATTTATTGAGTGATTTTTAAAATGCTTGTAAAATTGTTTAGGCTTTGTTCACGAGCTTAAGCTGCTTTATTTTTTATCTGAAACTTCAGAAGATTGTGCAGTGCCCAGCAGGATGGTGTCTTGAGTGCTTGTGCTCTATAGAACAGCAAATCAGTCAACCAGGTGGCAGCTGCAGGTTATTTGTGTTGAATGGAGTGATGCTGATAAATTGTTGCCTGTGTGAGTGCTGCAGAAGGAAGAGCACTATTTTAAATAATGTTGCTGGTGTTGTATTCTGTGCTCCTGATATTCTGTCAAATATGATAACTGAACATGAAATCAAACATGCCATCAAATTTTGATTGAAACTTTGGTGAATCAAAGTTGTACAAATGCTTGGAGTAGTGGGCCACAGGAGTTTAGTCTCTTGTGTTTAATTTACTGCTTGTAAAATGTATTTGAGAAGTATCTTCTTTCACCAGTTAGAATATAAAATGTGTGATGTGGTATGTTCAAAAGTGCATTTTTGTCTGTCTGTTCATTAAATTGTCTGTCAGTTTGTCAGTCACTCGAGTATTAAGAAGCTGGTCACATACATTCCTGTACAATAGATCCATTGCTGAATTGTTGATCTCCCATTAGTGGTACTTGTGTCAAGGCACTGCATGCAACAGAGCTAAAGAAACAGCAGATTTCTGACAGAGGTTAACTTAGAGGATAGGTTCATTAGGTTTGGATTTCCTGCCTTCTATTTTCCACCGTTTCTCATACAATCCTTTAACACTGCTGAGCCCAGAACGATGTTTCGTCTCAAGTAATAGTTTGTCCTCAAGTGAGAGACACAGTGAGATCCCACCCGAATCAGAAGCTGTGACATCTTAGGTAGATTTCCTGATGTCTGAACATGTAGCAGTGAGGGATGAAGTAGGTTGTAGATCAGCTTTGCCTTCCCCCAGGTCCAGCCAGTGTGGATATTTCCCACTGGGTTTCCAGATGAGCTGTGCACCTCAGGGCTGTGCTGGAGTGGCCTCAGGCTGTGCTGCAGCGTTGCCTTCACCGTGTTTTCAGTGTGCACAGGCAGCATTCGGAGTCTCCTTGAGGCACAGTATTAAAACCTTAGTTGTAAAACAGGTGTATAAACCTCAGGTTGTTTTAGTTCATAGTGATGGAAATACCTGTAGCCGTGAGTAAATTGTTAATTAGGTAGCAGGCATGAGGAGTTGGCATCTGCTTTCAAAGGCCTGAATGAGTTGCAGGTGTCTCTATGAAATCACTGGATCAGTCTTTTAAAGAGGTACATCTGCCTAATCTCAGCACCTTTATCTTTTGCTTTCATAGACTTGTCTCCTCACCCCTAGACAATAAGTTCCCAGTCAGCCAAACTTTTCTTTTATTGTTACTTTAGATCATGGAGTTCATCGGATCCCTTCTATGCCAACGACAGAAGCATCTTGACTCTCTCCACAATGGACTCAGCCACTTGCTGACAGGGACATTGTAAATGCCTTGTGGAAGCCCTGAGGTGCTCACACACCCGCAGGCTCTGAGGGGAGCTCAGTGTCCGGCGCTGCCCTAGGAAGGAGCAGAGTGACTCCTGAGCACAGCCCGTGCCTGGGCTGTGGCCTGGCCTGAGTCATCTGCACAGCAATTGCTTCCAGGGTTTTTTTCTAATTACACCTACAAATTGCTAAGGAATTTTTTTTTGGGGGGTAAGGAATGCTTTTACCTCTGACCACTTGATCTTTTTTGTTACTGTATGAGCAGATGGGAATCCTGAATTTAAGATTTGAGATGTCACTGTGGCACAGTGGCAAACTCTTTCTCCTCCCAAATTTGGGTGATCCAATTTGAATTTGCACAATGAAACTTCTAAAAGTTGCGTTTTTTCTATGATGCCCTTTCACTTTAAACACTCACCTAATTTTGAGTTGTCTTAGATATTCTCTTAGCAGTTTGCAAATCAATTTTGTTATTTCTGTGGGCAGTTACTGTATCTATAAGCAATCAGTTTAGTAATTTCTGAGAGTTAAATGTAATTCAAATATTTATGCTGGTGGCAATATATTGGTCTTTGCCCTGGAAAACACTGTTAACTGTGACAAATCAAATAATTTGGAGTAATAAGGGACATAAAAGTTCACTGTTCTCTTCAAGTGTAGTTCAAAAGCCAGTCAGTCATC
The DNA here is from genome assembly GCA_013390025.1 of Pitta sordida. Lineage (NCBI taxonomy): Eukaryota > Metazoa > Chordata > Aves > Passeriformes > Pittidae > Pitta > Pitta sordida. Next base: position 604,509 of record WEKX01025675.1, on the reverse strand, counting down.
TTTTATTATGCTCTGTATGATTTTTTTTTAACAGTTCTGGATCCTGACATCAGAAAATGTGTTAAGAATTGGTGGACTGTGCAGAAGTCTCACTGGCATAAATATTTTGAATTATTAATCCTTTTAAAGTTGGGGAGTTTTGCATGTTTTGTTCTTTTTCATGTATTTATATTTGGTCATGTTGTACTTTGAAGATATAATTAATGCCTAATTATCTTCATCTATCAGAAGGATCCGAGACCTTGATGGCAATGTTTTGATACCTAAGTATGCCAATAAAACCCAATTGCACCGTTGAAGCTCTGACTGGTGCATCTTGCAGGTACCTCTGCTGTCCCAGGAGACACGTGGCTGCAGCTTGGGGCTGGGTGGCAGCAACGTTTCCCTGTTCCCTCAGCCAGGAGGGTTGTCTGGGATGTGGGAGCTGAAATGGAGGTGCTGCCACAGGGGCGGCTGTAGGGCATTGCGTGAGGGGTGGTTGTTTCTGGCTGGAGGCTGTGGAAGTGCTGCTCCTCTGGGACATCCCACTGGGTCAGTCTCTGACGCTCAAGTCCCATCAGGAACTGGAATGCTCTATTATCTCAGACAGGTAAAAATGTAAAGCTGTCTATTGAAATCAGCTCGGGGTAGAGTAAAAAGTCAAACACAGACTGTAAGGAATCACCAAACCTGAGCCTTGCCCTCTGCATGCAGCAGGTATGAACTTGTGACTCATCCCACGGCAGAGTGTGAAGCCTGGATCCAGTGTGGGGTTGCTGTACTGACTGTCCTCTCTCCAGGCCCCAAGAAAACTTACCCAGCTACTCACTAATAGCAAAACCTTGGGTTCCGCCTATTGCTATAACTTTGTGTGTCATATCTATTTTAAACCTGGGTGTAAAGTTACTGCCTTGAAGTAGTTTCTCATTCCAGGAGTCTTCATCCTGCCATGGATCCCTGGGAAATGCAGCGTTGTGTGTCCTCTAATCAGAGATCTGCTGTTCAGCTGTATCTTTGACACCTAAATCAGTGTTTCACTTTCCAGCAGTACTTGTTTGTCCATGTCCTGTCACTGAGTGTGCCCATGTAACGTCGCCCATCCATGTGGTTCGTGTGTCCTGCACTGAAATACAAACTGGATGGTTTTGTAAGTAGGAAGCAGAGGCCTTGTAATACAACCCCACTCCAAGCATTTGGATTGGCTCAGCTCTGTAGGTGATGTATTTTGGCTGTTACCACACAAATGTGTTAATTATATTTGCAGAAAAGCAGCACAGTCCTGTATTTGAAGAATAATTCACATTCATTATGTGTTTCTTTAAAACCTTCCATCTCCCCTCCTCCCTTTCCCTCCCTCCTTTCCCTTTTCCCAGTGTTTGTAAGGTTACCGAAGAAACATGCATTTAAACAAGTAAGGAGGAACTTAAGAATCCATCTCTCTGCCAAGGTATCTTTTTCTATTTGCAGCAAATCAAGTCAGTAATGTTTCATTCACTACACAGATGTGGTTTGCACTAGGCTAGAGGTTTTTTTAGTGTGACAAATACTTTGGATGGAAGAAGTGATGGGGGTTGTGTCAATGTCACAACTGCTTTAGAAGTGCTTCTATTCGAAGACTTTGTGTATTTCTTTGACTGCTGAAGTGTAGGAACCATCCAGTGTGCATTGGGTGTAGAATTCTTCAAGGACCAGCCAGAACAAAATGCAGTTAATTCCGTGTAACGCGGGCACTGGGCTCCAAGCTGGAGTGTGACCGGGTGGGGGAGAACTCACCACGGGGAGGAGGAAATGTTTGGTGATGATCTTGTAGCCTTGAAATCCATAAAGGGCTGTAGGAGATGTTTGCACTTCACAGCAGGAGTGGTGTGTGTTTGTTCCACTGTGCAGTGGCTCTGAAGAAGCACCTTCTCCATAGCCCCTCCTGAAGGAGGGTGTGTTCCCAGCAGGTCAGTTCTTCTAGGAAAAGTAGGATTTGGTTTTCTTACCTAGGAAAATAAAATATTAGTGGCCAAACTTAAGCTTTTAAAAGGATGCAGTGGAAGAGACTTAAATGAGATCTTCTGAATTGTTTCACAAACTAAAGTGTAAATAGGCTGCTTAAAAATACTCGCTATGTTTTTTAAGGTTATGAGCGGGGATGAGGAACGAAAACACTGAGGGGAGGAATCCTGAAAACGCTGGCTTCACATTTTTCAGATTTCTTGTTTTCAAGTGCAAAAGATGATTTGGGAAAAGCTTATGCACCATAGAATGCACCTTAGGCACCTATAATTTCTTACTGAAAATCTTTGCTGGTACTTTAAAACATGTTTTTATGACAGCATAACTTGTATATTGGAATAAAATATCATTTTCTAGTGCTGGGAAGTGTCTCAAAGCTCTAGTCTAAATTATTTTTTATCTGATACTTCTGTACTTCTAAGTGGTTATGATTTTAGTGAAATTTCATGTTCAAAAGTGCCGAAGCAAAATGTGCTTCTGACTGACTTATTTTGAGCTGGTATTTTGAGAGTCTCATTTTGTTGCTGTAGAATTCCTCATACCTCACCATCCATGCTGCACTTGCCACTGCCTTGTCACACCAGTTGTTCCTAGAGCTTGGCAAACCATTCACTAGGGACTCAGTTTAGCCTTTATTCTGCTCCTAAATGATTTTTAACCTTCTTTGCAGATCTGGATCGGGGTGTTGGGGTTTTTTATCTGCAAATGTTTTTATTGTTGGTTGTTTTGTACGTTCTTTGCTTCTGTTGTTTGCTTTCAGTGGCATGGTTTGTCTGGTTTCTGCTCTCTGGGAGTGACTGTTTGTAACAGGAGGACACACGGGATGCTCGCGGCTCTTCCAGCTCTTGCCGTCACTGTCTCAGCCGCACGTTTGGATCGGTGTTTGCGAGGCTGCTGCTTCCCTAGATTTGTTTTTCCCTCCAGCTGAGTCCTGCTCCCAGAGGCCCCGGGACTGGCTCCGCAGAGCGTGTGGCCGCTGTCCCTGCCTGGCTCCGATGTTGTGCTGCCCTCGGCCCATCCCAGCATCGCTGCACAGACCTGAGCCAAGGCCGAGGGGCCCCGGGGCTGAAGCTCCGCCTGGAACGGGATGACATCCACGCTGTTGGTGGCACAGAGCGTGACTTGGCTGAGAGAAACCCTGACAGGCACCTCCAGGGCCTGGGGGGGTATTAGTTTTTCCTCAGCAGGAAATTACTTCATGCCATCAGCAGGTTCTCAACCTTTTTACAGTTCCAAGTGGGATAAAATACAATCTCCGGGGCATATAAAGGGAAAAATGGTTAAAAATGAGGCTCACCTTGCTGCAGGAGTCTCTTATTTATATCTCGAAGAATATATTTTTACAATTCCTGGTTGCAGTCCCACGAGAGATTTCAGGTCCTGTGCATACAATAATAACAAAGCATCTTGCCTCCTGTTTTTTTTTTGAAGTGTGATCAAATTCTACTTTTCTAAAGAAAAAGAAAGTGGAGTGATACACTCTGCAACAAGGACCATTTGAAAGATGTTGATCCTTAATCTTGGGCAAGTAATGGGCATTGCCAAGTGGAAGGGAGCAATAATTAGTACAGGGGAGTCTGGGCCTCGTGACACTGTGGCTGCCTCATGTTGGTTTTGCTCCTCTGACAGAGAGGCTGTGCTTGCTCCTTGTACAGCTTGGGCAGTAGACGTCGTTTTGAAAATGATTTATGAAAATTATATTTATTAAATAAAACTTTCACTTGGAGCTGACTCAGTGTTTTAATTCTGTAAAATGTGGCAGAGTGAGGCCAGGCTGGAGCTGTGTTCCCAGCAGTCTGGGCTGGGGAGAAGTCCACCAGTAAGAAAAGCAAAATGCAACAAAACCAAACCCCCCAGCTTTCCCCAGACACACATTTACATCTGTGTGTGCGTAGGGACTGAGCACAAACCACTTGGGACTCTGGGGGCCACCCTGAGGGTCAGGGCTGAATTCCAGCAGGGAATTAGAGACAGTCCCGTGTCTCCCACAGCAAATGTAACCAGAGTTCACACAACATGGACAGCCCCATTATTGCTCAGGCCTAACCTGAGTATCCTGACTGCTGCCTTGAAATGTTACACTCTGAAGACAGAATCGAGTTTAGAAACAGCTGTAATTTCATGCAAAACATTCACATTTTCTTAGTTAGAGAACTTGGTCAAGTTAGTGAGGAGCTTCCAGCAGCTGGATGTTGAGTTTTGTACCAGTTTAAATGATCAGACATGGGCCCACGTTAGAGGTGCCTGTTTAAACTCAGGAGCAAAATTCGTGATGTTTTCATCTATGGAGTCTTCTACATCTTGGTATTAACCAGCTACATCTTTACAAAGCTGAGGCCTACTCTGATGTAGATGAAATTACAATTTCATCAAGTATTTCATGCTGTGGTCAACTCCTGGAGAGCCCAGAGGACTGAAGGACACCATGGTTGAAAAACCAGACACAGTCAGTGCACCATACTCAAAATCTACAAAGACATCTGCCAACAGTAATTAAATAAAGTGTGAATGACAAAAGTTTATTAAAGGCATTCTTAAAAAATTATATCCTTCTTAAATAGGGATTTCTCAGCACGGATTTCATTGTAAAACAAGTTTGAAGCAAGTCATAAGTTACTTATTAACAGGTTGATCAGTAAAGTCACTTCACTGCCATAGGATGGTCTGCAGCCACAGCCACACACTGCAGGGTGGGGTGTCCTCCTCCACTGCCAGGGCACAGCAGTGCCCCGGGCTGGGAAACCTTGCAAACATTGACAACAAGCAGTAGCCACGGTGGTGTATTGTAGCATTTTTTAAATTATTATTCCCCAAAAGAAAAAACTCCATGAAACTTACCCCTAAACGCAGAAGACAAGTATTCCATGCTTCTTTCCCTCCCCCCCACTCCTTAAAGGACCATTCCAGAAATAAATCCTACAAATAATACACTGAAACAATGCAGGAGAAGCCTCAGTCATGGCAATTTCACTGGAGCTTTATTGCCTCTGTTGGTCATGAGAGGGATTGTAAGAAGTTACATTTGAACTTACAGAGATATGTAAATGATGCCTTTTTTTTTTTTTACTAAATATAATCTCAAGATTAAGTGTTTTATACCAGGGCACTTCTAATTTTGTACATATTTAATGTATAAAAACAGGTTACAAACTTCTTGTTTGCCTTCTTTTTTTTTTTTTCCTTGACATTTGGCAAAATTAATCCATTTGTGGGGAGATCATCAAATTGAAGACATGAGCACTTACGAATTAAAGCAATCCAAGGAAGCAACTGGCTGCTTTAAAATAAAATAAAAAAAAGAAAAACCACACACATATATAAAGGAAAAACACATGGCCACATCCGAGCACGTTTCATACAAAATATTCCCTGTAACCAGGCATTTTATCCTTAGAACAACACCCTGTTAACTCAATGGTTCTTTCAACTTCAGTCATTTTGAACAACTTGTAAGACAGCAAAAAATAACCCCTTTTCTGCAACATAATAGTCAAAGTTTCATGTATTTCTTTATAATTACACAGTAATTATAAGCATGTAGTACCAAACTGATGACAACACTATTTAGTTGAAAAGATCTTGCATTCAAAAGGAATAGTCTTTAAAACCCCCCCTGCCCAAGCTCAGCCTTTCTGCAAGGCCAGGTCTGGGCTGGGCTAAAAGGCAAGTCCGTTCTCCTCTCCAAACACAGCAATACTTGAACTAATCAACCTGGAACGGCACCAAACCCCTCAAGACAGAAAACAGCACGCAGAGATCCCCTGTCAGGCTTCTTTCCACCCCACCCACCCCGGTCATTTCAAGTCCCCGTTAATATTTACACAAAACTGAGAAAGGAAATACTGAAAGCAGCAACACACACATTTTGGCATAGCCAATTCCAGTAGCTGGAGCGAGTCTGCAATGCTTTTGTGGAACTGTAGTTTCGGGATAAATTCACAACTGGATTTGCTGTAAGGGGAGCCAGCCTCAAGGGCAACTTCAGAGAATAAAAGTAAAAATTTTTGACTGTTCAATAGTCCATTTTTCCCTCACGTACTTTTAGCATCTGTATAAAAGTGTGCTGCTGTTTAGTGCAAGTACCAGTGACACCTCAGAAATAATTCTTATCACAGCACTATTTAGAGCACAAACTGAACCCTCTCTCCTCACTTCCAACTACACTCTGTCTCCTCTTCTGGAGCTTTTTCTTTCCAGGTTTTTTTACAGAGCAGGATTTATCAAATCTCTTCACAATTAACTGAGGAGTAAAAGACCACAAAAGCAGCTCAAGAGGTTTTGTAATATTAAAGAATAATTGCTTCTGATAAAACCTGCTTTGAACCAAATGAACTTGATTTAGTCAAACGCAGCAAACAGTAAGTAGTGATGATCAACAAAATAATTTAAACAAACAAAGCCAGTGTAGTAGTTTGCATCTGATCTGTGCTTGTTTGGGAAAGCTTTAATTTCTGGCATTTGGCAACCACAGAGATATGTCAATTTAAGGAAAACTCCACAAAATAATTTTTAAAAGGGTGTCATCCAGAACGGCAGTACCTCCATGTTGCAAAGATTTAACTTCCTCATTGGGATAATGGTTTCCAAAGCTCAATTCACATCAAACTCACCAGATTCTTGTACAACAGGGCCATGGCTTCGTCAGACTTCAACAGTAAAAGTTACACATCTCAATTTAAAATACTGCATTGTGGAGCAAACAGTTAAGACACAAATTCAGTATACTCAAGTTTTCAATTCCCACAGAAATGAAAAACCTTTCTTTGACAAGACAGGAAAGCATTTCAAATCTGTAATGAAATCTGATTTCTTAGTCCCCTCGGGAATGCTCAGCTCCATGAGGACACACCCTGCTCCCCTCACTGTAAGTGCTCAGCTGCCCTCACAACCAGCTGGGCCACCACCAAACCATCCAGGGAGGCACCGAGAGACCCCGGGAACAACAACCTGGGGCTTTCTTGCTCAGTTCTGCAATAGTTTTTACCAGATACTCAAACTCACTTAGATACCTGCACTTTTCCAGAAGAAAGAACTCGGACCCAGTGCACTGAAATCCATCACTCTTGCAGGAAGTGCTCCCAGTCCAATCTTTGCAACCAGCCCCAAGGGGATATTTAAGGATTCTTTTAAAAATTGGTTTGATGTTGATCTGTATAATTCCGACGCCGTCTGATGATGACCAGCATTGTGCTTTAAGTGAAAGCAGAAACCTCAAAATAATTCTAAAGCTTCTAGGATTTATGGGAGATGAAACTAGGGTGATCCACCAACAAAAAATAAATCCATGATGAACTCCTCAATGTTGGAATATCAGCGGGCAAGAGTGGTCCAGACTAGAAGAAAAGCCCAAACCACCAGTAGAAGAATGAAAAATGATATGGTCCAAGATGATCCTTAAAGGTTTGTCTCAACCCTCAGCCACAGTGTGAGGATTGATCTTCAGTTCAGTCCAGCCAGCAGAAATTGACTGTGCAATTTTCCATTTCAGGTATTTGTACAGACTATGTACATTCTAGAAGGGTCCTTTAGTGCTACACTGTCGTACTTTTTGTCCCAGCAATTTGAGGGCGTGCAAATTCCACAAAGTCATCAATAAGAACTGGCCATGCCCCTAGAAGATAAAAAACACCAGGACATAAGAATTCTGTTCAACAAGGTGTTCTTTTAAAAGCTTCAGATCCAAACAAGTTATTTACTTCCCAGTCTTAGGCAGTTACAAGCAAAAAAATATCATTTGATTTTCTTGCTTGAATTTTAAGAGCTGGTTAAAGATTTCAATGTCCTTTAATTACATATCTCTGTCAAAGGCCATCTTCCTGACCAAATAAAACAACAACAAAAAATGCTCCCCCCCAAAAAAAATCCTGACAAAAATTCTACCTTAAAACTGTCCTGGTTTTGGCTGCTGCTACAACACATCCACCCCTCCACATTCCTTACCAGGAGGGAGATAAAATACATATTAATATTTTATGTATTATGAGCAGCCACATCCAAAGAGTCCCCAGTCCTTGTACATGACAGTCCATGTGAAGGTTAATAATCGTGGGTGGGGTTTTTTCTTCTTCAAATCTTTTTATTCCAAATCTTTAAAACCTATTTTCTGCCTCTAGTCTTTCTAAACTGCATCACTTTATCGTGGTCAGCAGCACATTTCCTCCATGCCAGGGGAATCAGAACTGTCCATAATTATTTAATAAAGTTGCAGCAGCCTGCTCCCCTCTGTTCCAGAGGTATCCCAGGTTTACAGTTTCCTCCCCTCACTGAACTGATCTGCTGCCAAGCACTGAGGGTGATCAGCTGTTCTTGGCTACAGATGGACTGGAAGAGGAAAGATCCATATAAAAGTTTACAAGAAACATGTTTGGTAGGAAGTGACTTGTGTTCAGCAACCCCTGAGGTGCTGCCAGCTGCACTCCTATATCCTTCCCTGCCCAATCCTCCCAGAAACTGAGGCACCCAAACCAAAAGGTTCTCAGCCACAAAATGCCATGACCAGAGGACCCCACACAGAACTGCCAGGCCACGGCTCAGTCACTTGGATGAAGATGCCAAGAACTGCATAAACAGACAATCCCTGGGGTTTAAATGTACAAATAATCGGGGTTTGTCCACATAAGAATTTGTGTCTGAGCTCAGAAAGAAGAAAAAACCAAAATCCATTCCATATCTAATATCTATATCGAATCTATATCTATATATATTCTATATCTAATCTGTTCTTTCAGTGTTTCTCNAGAAAGAAGAAAAAACCAAAATCCATTCTATAATAGTTTCAGTGTTTCTTTTTTAAACCTGCAGTAAGAGATGATTGATTACAATATGCACTAAAGCAGCTCCAACTGGACTTTAGATCACTGGTGACATTGTGACAGATGTGCCAAAGCAGATACACAGTAATAAATGTGGTGTAAAACACAGAAGTCAACGAAAGAAAATGGAAATGTTTACCTTCCTCATCATAGTTAGACATATCATCTGCTATCATTGTACTAAAGTCTAGAAGGAGGTTCCAGGTGTCCTTAGGAATTGATCTTTTATGATGTTCCTGTTTGGAGGGGTAGAAAATTTATATTTAAAATAAATTAAAACCCTATTATGTATTCAATTGTACTGTCACGAACACATCTATATTCCCACTACATCATTCTCATACACACTTAATGCATCTGGGATTTGGCTCAAGACAGGCTACTTCATCTGCTTGGGAATTTAAACATGTTTATCTTCCAAGGTTTGGAAATACTGCAGCCCAGTTTATGTAAAAATTTAAACTTACCAACAAAAATTTGTTCCACAAGTCTAGAAATTTAAATCTTCCATTAAGTACTAAATTCCAATAGGCAATGGCCATTTCTAAATCTGTAAGATTAAAATATGTTACTTTTAGATATACATACATGTATATATATCATATATTTAATTTCCACAAGTATCTAACACCAGGATCTACCATATTCATAAAGGTGAAAGGATTAAACTAATGCAATTGTACTTACGGATCCTTTGCAAAAAGGCAACTATAAATTAAGTGTGACACAAATATTTTAGATTTTGACACTGTTACTTGAATACAGAACTGAAAATTGCCCACATTAATATCTAACATATCCAAAACATACACGGGAATTTCATATGCCTCTTGCTACATAACAATTAAAAATCAAAGAAACATTTTTGGCTTAGAAATGCTATTGACTCGACAAGAAAATCTGTAGTATTTTGTAGTGAGATTCACTTTCATTTTTTTCACTGTAGAAAATACATTTTACATAAGACTGGTTTTTCATTATTTCATTTTTAGAGAAACCTTATTACAGGTGCTGCCTTTGTCACGTGGCTTTTGTCAAGTGCTCATTTCTGCACAGATTTCTCTTGGGAAAAGTGTCTTTAAGCAGATTAGTCACTGGTTGGTTGGTTTGTTGTTGGGTTGGTTTTGTTTTGGCTTTTCCTTTGTTTTGTTGGAGGTTTCTACATTTTGGTTTTTTGGTGGTGGTGGTTTGGTTGGTTTGGTTTTTCTCCTCCCAAAGACTCCTGTTAAATTCCTGCTTGAATGGCGTGGTGCCCGTGGTTCCACGCTCGTGGGCCTGATCCCTGGGTGGGTGTTCACTTGGGAGCTGGACTCGATGATCCTGTGGGTCCCTTCCAACCTGTGACCCTGTGAATCAGTTCCTCGGGACAGGCGGGACCCCTGACATTTCAGAGCAGTGACAAGAAGAGCCTGGTTAGTCTGGCAGGGAAGGGAAAAGAAAGACAACTCACCTCCCTGGTACGTGCCCAAGGGCTCAACTGAGGTGCATTCACAGTTTAGCTGTGGCAGACAGGAACTTGTTGGCTGATAAAGGAAAGACAGAACCAAGATACAAAACCCTTTGCTCAGTCACCTCCACTACCAGGAGTTACCCAGGAATTCCTCTGTGCTGCACAACCAAACACTACTCACTGTGAATTACCAAATCCAGGATCCTTGGCCAAGCACTGACAGTGACCCAAAAGGCTGCCCAGGTAAGTGGGCTCGTTTTTAAGAAAAGCTCCCATGTATTTTGCACTCTGCCAACTTTTTCCCGTGAGCAATCTTCTTGAGAAGGCAGAGAGAAAAGGCACAGGATCAACTGCACCTCAGGAAAAAAGAAAAACCAAAAACCAAACCAACAACCCAACACCACCATTCTCTTCTCCCAGGATACCCAAATATTATTAAAAACCTGGGGAGGCAGATCTTGGAGGTAAAACACCACCAAGCATGAAATCTGCATTGCTAGAGGGAAAACAGGTGATGACTGGGAGTTCCTGGATATCTGATATGAAGAGCTCTTCTCCAACTCCAGACCCACATTATAATGCTTCCTGACCAAAGGAAAGAATAAAATCTGTGAAGGATTTTCCAGCAGCTGCAAACGGCTGTGATTTCAGATAGAAGTGTAAGTTTAAATCTCAAGAAGCAGAGACAAACTAGACAGGAGTCACTATTCCTCAGTAAATAAACTGTGCCTGAAAATGGCAAGTCGCTCAAGCCTGTAAAGGTGTGGGTTCTCTCTTTAACAGGAGATTACACTCGATCTCACTTTTCCTTAAAACTCCTGTCTTTCTAAAAACTAAAAGATACAAACTTCAGATGAAGCTGATCATTCCTCAAGAAAACAGATTAGAAAAGTAAGTTTTATTTACCTGCACTGCATGAGTTGTATGCAAACAGAAATGCAAGGTCACCCAACTGCTGCATTTACAGGGGTTGGTAAACAATCACTCTAAACAAACTGTGCATTCTGACATGCTTATACAACTCCAGATACATTCTTGTGGGTAGGCAAAGGCTGTTCAAATACAAATCTCAGGATGCTGCAACCTCAAAGTTATTTTATGAGTCCAAACATGTAAAGCACAGAGGCACAGTGCCTTGGGACACACTAAAGGTTTGAAAAGAAACAGTATGAAATAACAAAAGTGGAAGATAAAGTTTTAGGTTTTCATAAATACAAGACTCCTCAGGAAAATCATCATGGATCAAATATGCAAGTCTCAAAATACAAACACACTGGGAGTTTTATCCAGAGAGATGCAAGGGAAGCTAACAATGTTTGGGATGAACATCAGCTACAAGGTGTTCTCCAATGATGTGCAAATATCACAAGAACTTTTAAGACATCCACAGTACTCACAGAGTGGTAGGGAATTACGCAGAGGAAATACATTTCCAGAATTGTGCTTGAACTACTGCACAATGTTTGCAAGATTAGAGACCAATATACATTAAAATCAATTTGCAAGCTCCTACAAGCAGTTATTTAGACACACCAAAATTAATTGCCTAACTAGGAACACTTACTTTGCAGCACTTGACTACTCCCAGTATTCTTTTGCTTCAGGGCTTCCAGAATCATTCTGCCCTGTTGTAAATTCATGCCTAGAACTGTGTATTTATGAGCACCAAAAGGGCTGGAAAGGATCCAGGTTTTAGGCTCAGTTGTACAACTTAAAAACCAAAACCAACCCAAACCCCCACCTTATACTGTGCATGTGCCCTATGGATCTGAGAACAATGTACTTGTCTTTGTCACTGCATAAAGAAACTTTATAATGAATGAGAAATAAAGCAGGGGAACTACTTTTCCTGGTAAATCATTTCTCTGGAAGTCTATTCCACCTGGGACACTCAATAGATTCATTTCTATATAGGACTGGAGAGGGATTCAGGAAAGAAATGCAAGTCTTCCTTATACCTTAGAAATATGGCAAAGAAAATAAAAGGTAAGTACTAAATCAAAGAGTTCTGAAGCTTTGAGAAAACTAATTAAAAAGGGTCACGTAATTATGACATTACTTCAATTCTTCATTTCATTTTTACCACTTTAGAGGGATTCTGCAAAATGCTCCTTGTCATGTAAAACTGTTTAAAGACTGAAAACAACATGCAAATGTTACAATGGTGACCATAAAAACCAAAAAAACCCCAAAACAAAAAACCAAACAAGCCAAAAACCTGCAGCCATTCACGTTGCAGAACAAACTCTGCCCTTCCCATACCCTCACATCCATCTGCTCCCACCTCCCTTGTTGTAGCAGCCCATTCCTCTATTTGCATGGCCCAGACCTGACTACAAGCAGGCACAAGTATTTTCACAGGGCTCAGCAACATCCTGAGCTTCTTCAAAGACAACAAAAGCCCCAATACAATTGCAAACAAAAACCAAGACACACACAGATGTTAAACAGTGATAGAGCTGGAGCTAAGGCAGAGCTTCTGCTTATTTACTTTTCAATACTCATTTTAAGGAAAAGCTGGTCCATCTATAAAAGACAATACAACTGAAGCAGAGACTCATCTTGACACTGTGAGTACAAAGCTGTGGCAGTTTGGGGCATTTTCATTACTGAGAAAAACAAACTCACCAGCTGCCCAGGAGGAACCTCCCAGTCCTGCAGTATTTTACTTTCTCTCAAAACTTAACAAGTTAACAGTTCCAGCATCAGGAAACACTCGTTCTGCCTGAGATCTCAGTTACACTGCATTGAGAGTGTGGATGTGTATTCTGGCAGTTTAACATTACTGCTTGAAAGCAATTTTTGTTCCCTCATTTTTGCTACAGTTTATTCAATTAATTCCATCTGAAATGTGGTGCTCTGGAATTATTTTTAATAAGTGACTCTTCCACTTCACCTGTTACACTAAGCAAGGCCACAGACAGCACAGAAGGTCTGAAATAATGACAAAAGCCACTCGGTGAGAGGGGGCAGTGGGGGAGAGCTGGAAGCAGACACCTATTGCCAGCAGCACAACAACAGGCATCATGCCCAGGATACAGCAATTCTTTTGTACTATTCCAATTCCACTTTGCCAAGACATTTGTGAGCGGTTTTGGTGTTGCAAGAAGCTGCACAAGTGTGCTTAAAATGGTTTTACAGCTTGAATTTATCCTAAAAGTAAAAATTCAATTAATCTGTTCAGTGCCTCAAATTCTAAGTGGTGCAATTATGTCTTTAATGTAAGAACATAATCCATTGTGCTTACTGAGAACTGCACACACTCCCAGTGAACGAATAAACCCCCTCAGAAAATTCTGTAGCCTTTATTAATGATGTAGATATTTCTGTCAGTATCAACACCTTAAACTGACACCTGTCATTCACAACACAGTGTTTCAGCCCAAGGGTGATTATCTTTGAGACCCACTGGATCACAGTAACACATTCACCTCCTGCTTTAATCACACATATGAACAAATGTTATGATAAAGAATACATACCTAAACCTTTCTGTCCCGGGTTCTTTGCAAAGTTGAAAGTAAACTGATAAAAATCCTTAAATCTTCCCGGCTCTTTCAATTCTTGTTCCATTTTAGGAATCTGGGCCTTCAGTTTTTCTATGCTGTCACATCTGCATTGTACGAAGAGTGTTTATTCATGTATCATTCATTTCACCATAAAAACATGAGTTACAATGTAAACAAAACTGTCCCTGGAATACAATACCATTAGCAAAACAAAATTCAGGAAACCTTTAAAGCATCTGCACCTACCCAGCAATATTTCATTTCTTTATTTTTTCACGCTGCATTTGCACATCCTACCCTGACACACCAGATTCTGTAACCCACAAGGTTTTTAGAAAAACATGATAAAGACTATTACACTCTCCCAAGGCAGAGAAAACTCAGCTGTGCCTGACTGCAGACCAGCACCCCTGCTCTGCCAGTCCTGAGCACCTCTGGGCAACTGCCTGAAATGCTCCCACAGCTAAGGCAGGGGGCACTCAGAGCTCCCTCCCTTTTCACTCACTGAGCCTCCAGCACACAGAGAGAAGATGCATTTTCACAGAGGCAGACGAGTGATGCTGGACTCTGAAAAGTCTCTGCAAGGACAACATGGCTGAGGATTCCCCAAAACAAGACACTGGATCACACTTTGAATATCGAACACTTACTGAACACTTACCCCAGCTCAGTCATCCCGTCCATGAATTCCAGCTTTGAGAACTCACACTGCGTTGCAGCTCGGAATTTCCACGCAATGATGAGAACAGTAATGCTGGCTGGGTCAAGAGCTAGATCATCACAAAACTGCTGTATGCCATCTATACCGATCTTATTCTCATCTTGAGGATCTTTGGGTCACAAAAGTACAGGTATTTGAAAAAGCCAATTTGTTCAACAAGTCTGTTTAAGACAAGACATCGTTTTCGAGAAGCCACTTTTGGAATCAGCCTTTATAAGTGAGACTTTTAACAACAAAATTAAGTTGGTTTTCTCAATGGTTAAGCTTTAACAATGGAGGGAGTTACTACAATAAAGCCTCCCATACAATGAACCTCATGGCATTTTCACTGAGAGACAAAAGCACTACAAACATTTGTTTTCTGTCTAATACTGTGTATGATATTCTGACACATTCCATAGAGAGCACAGCGGTTCTCTCCCCCCAGAACACTTAATTAGTGGTATCTTTGTTAATTACATTACATACAGCTGTGCAGTGTCCATGTACAGGCTGCACTGACACAATCCCCAAATCTGCTCATCAACCACGACCCCAGCTGCAGTTGTGTGCATTTCCTGGCACCACCAGATGCATAGATTGGACACGACAACTCCAAGGGGGAAGTTCTGTCTCCCCGTTACTGATTCCAAGTCAGGCAGCCACACTCCTCCTTCCAGGAAGGAATCAACATCTGGTCTGGAAGTGAGATGCTCACATTTCAACTGCACTAACAAAGATCCACTAATGCAAGCCAACAAAGACCTCAGGAAAATGGTATTTGGATAATGCAGACATAAGAGAACTGACAGAAAACATAGCACTCATTTTAGATTCTTTCTAAGAGCTAAAATGCAGAATTTGTTTACTGTACTGAATCCATGTTACTATTTGTAGGATGTTGGGTATCACCAGTTCAACACTGGCTCTATAACAGATAAAGAGGCTCTGTTTTCTTTTACACTCTTTGCAATTATCTGATAATAACCACAAGGTGAATAAATACTAAGGTAGACCCCATCCCTGGTATGCAATCTTCCCTTTGTCAGGATCAAGTCTTGAGATATGTCATTTCCCCAGAAGAATCACCTAAAATCCTTGTTAAGCACCACAATTACTCACTGCACACACAACCCCAGCTCCAGACCCTGATCTTGTACAAATGTACTAACATTCAGAGCACATAAACCAACTGGATGTAAACCTTGTGAAGCAGAAGCCCACAGACATTCCCCTTCTAATCTGCAGTAATAATAGAAAAACAAACTGAAAGAGTCGTTAAGGTTTCCCAGCACAAGAGCACAGCACCATTAATACACTTTAATTAAGAATATATACATACAACAAGGAAATACGGCTTAAAATTCAGAGCACTCACCTTTGTATCTGTTATATAGTTGTTCTAACTTCTTCCTGTCCAATGCTCCTTTAACACTCTCTCGTATATAAAGTTCAGGATTTTGGAAAAAGTTGTCTGTTGCAACATCTAACTTCCAGTCATTCTGGGAGAGACAACTCACTGCTGTCTTTTCACTAGACTGCGTGAAGACCATAAACTGACGCACTTTATCCTTTTGTGATGATTTCAACTTGTTCTAATGAAAACAGACAACACTGTAACTAGAAATGTTTACTGGAAGAAAAAAACCCCAAATTAACAAAAAAACAGTCCTGTTTATATTTTTAAAATCAGAACCTTTGTAATTCTCCCAAGCAATTAGGGCATCACAAGGTAAGTGCAGAGTTCTGAATTCCACACCCACCCCTCTCTGCTCTAGCACAGAACTGAGCAGGGAACTTGCTGCCAGTGACTTATCAGCAGAGAGGGACTCCCAAGGATATTTCTGATGAGAAGCACACTCAGTATTACACAAACAAACTGCTCATCAGGGGAGAGCAATCCTGTCAGCTCCTGTGCTACATCCAAAGCCAGTTCTGAAGGTCACTCAGTATATTCAAAGCAAAAGGACTGCCAACATTACAACGTGGTAAATAAGTTCTGACAAAATTTTAAGTCTGGATTGAATTTCTTACGTGGCACAAATATTTCATTTTTAGTTTACCTGGTATTCTAACTCAAACTTGTATATTGTGATCATTACTGTAACTAAATTTCACAGCTCCTTCTCAAAGAGTATAAGGGGAAAGGGTAAAAAAAAGCCCCAAACATGATAAACTACCCTCTGTCAAAGAATGAATGGTTTAGGAGCAGTATGAGCTCAGGCTCTTCATTCCAAGGGATAATTAAGTGCCCAATCACGTTATCATTGGAAAAAAGAATTAATGCTTCAGAACACAAATTCATCCATCCTAAAAGTCAGATAAAGCTTTCTGCAGCTTTATAACAATGAATGTGAACACTATCATTTGTAAGAATAGTTACCAGCTTCAGGGTTATACCATTTAAAAAAAATCCAAGAGCATCACAGTTGGTTTAAACCCCCAAACACTAAGCAGAACCCTTTAAGATCCCATAAAAAAAAATTCCCCCCAAACCAAACCCACCCTGTATCTACAACACTTTGCTGAAGCCAAAATTTTAGCTCACGCTGCAGACTTAAACACAGCAATCTTAGGCTACACCATTGTTAGTGTCAGGATGTGCTGCTGCTTCATTTCAGCCTCTTGAACAAGTTTCTCACACGGGACCTTTTGCTACAAACTGAGTTTTGAAACTCAGATTTCCCAAAGTGGTTCCAGGTAAAGGCCAAGCCACCAGAGCAGACTCTGAGCAGACCCACTGCTGCCCTGTTCCCACTTGGCTTCACAGCAGACATTCAGCACCTTGCAATACTGAGCTCAGACTTCCACAAAAGTCACTTTGCTGACAAAGCCACGTGGAATGACTTCCAGAAATGACTAAGGGACTTTTCTGCAGTTTTAAAAAATCTGTTGTAAACTCGGATATACATATTAAAACAAACCATTGAATGGAATCCCAAAAGGAAGGTGAAACAACTTGGAATTTCATTTTCTCTATCAATTACCAGCTTCCTCTAATCAGTTCCACACAGCCAGATTGCTGCAGCTCCACACTCAGCTGCACTATGGGGCAGTTACGCTCAATTACCTCAGCTTTGCTTTTTTAACAAAGCTGATGCCTTTAATCATTAGTTTTTGTTTGGGTTTGGTGTTTCGTTTTTGTGTGGGGTTTGATCCTTTTTTTGAACATGCATACATAAGTATGAGCAGAATTCTGTAAAACCTCAAGAGGCTTTGTTTTGTTCTGCACTACTCCTGCCCGCTGAACTCCAAAAGCATTTCTGTGACATACCCCAGAAAGTCAAAGAACAGGTTTGAAAGGGCTTCACCAGGAGTGCCCAGGACCAAAAAGACGGTGTGTTGTCACATAAAGAAGAATGGAATTTATTAGATAAGAAGATTGCAGCTTAAAACCCTTTTATGGTAAAATTTATATCCTACATATGCACATGAGATTTTACAGTGCTTGGGGCTCCCTAAGTCATAATAACAACATAAAACCTTTTTAAAAGAAGATCAAAATTGCCAAGAGTCAAGAGCTAATTACACTAGTCACTACAGCATTCAGTAATACTATATTAAGATGCAATAGATCACACTATTCAGCCATAACCTTTTTCTGGAATAATCATATTTTTACAGGTCACATATGAGTTTATTTATAGTGAAGAAATGCCAAAGACCTCTCCTTAGATTTGATGGATGTTTCTGCAGAAGCTCCACATCCAAAGTGACTGGACACTCTTTGAAGGCCTAGCACAGGACAGCAGGAGATGGAATTACTGCTGAGTTTTTATTATCCTATTATAGCTCTTCCTTTAGCACATTAAAAACCCACACTACAGGCAGGAACAGCTTCCAAACCTTGTGCACTTTTAAGGACTTTTCCTAGAAGCTGAGTGCTAAGAGTCTGTTATTGTTTTAAGTGCAATCCAGCAGCCAGGGCACCCCATAGGCTTCAACCCCACAGTCATCAGGCAACAAACACCTGACACGGAATTGTATGTGCTGTAATCCAACTCAACCCACCTAAAACATCTCAGCTGTAACACTAGTTAGAAAGAAAGACAGAATTTTATTTAACGTACATCTGTCTTGCTAATATATACAAATGAAAAACAATGGAAAACGAAATGAAACAAATTTCTAGTCTTCCTCTTTGGGCTAAGGGGAAAAGGAAAAATTCAGATCTGCAAGCCTTTGATCAAGTTTGTGTGGTATTCAAGCTCCCTTTCATAATACACACCTCATAAGAGCCAGAAGGTGACCTTACTTTCACAACACAGAACAACTTCTCCAAATGAAAAGCTACATTATGTAGATTCATAAAACTACACTCTTTGTAATTAGCCTCTGATTCTGTAACATCGATGTTAAAATGAAAATTTTCCTCTTACCATGAAGTACCAAATTTGAATATTCTAATTCAATAACCCTTCCTTGATCAGATACTTCAGTTAAAGATTACAAATTTAAAAAAAACCCCAAACCCACAAAAAAACCCCTTGGGCCTTTATTTCCCAAGGTATACTTTTCCCCCAGTACAGGGAACAAAAAGTGCTAGAACTGATCTACCAACACTGATGGCAACTTTGCTTTTCTGTATCATCTCCACTCAGTTTTTAGTCTCGCCAGATTCAAAGATCACCAGTATTTTCTGGATAGCCAACAGCTGAATGAGGGCTCCAATCTCCTGGATAGTGTCCGTGGGAAACAGCAACAACCCAGCCCGGAGAGCTGAGGATCTCAACCAGAACCTGCTCTTGGACTTGGCTCAAAGGCCACCAGCAAGCCAAGCAGTGCACAGGTAGTTCTGCTGCCCCCAATTCCCTGTGGTCCCCAAAGAAGCCATTCACTCTGTCACTCCTGAATGTGTAACTGCTTTCCACCTTTCCCTTCCCTGCCACTGACACAGATGATCCTATTCCTACGAACTTCCCTGAATTTGAACAATGTGACATCTGTGCTTTTGTTTCAGGCAGGACTCAAAGAAAAGCCTGTTAAGTTCTCACACACGTGACAGGTAAAAGCCTTTTCTAAAATAGCATCAACCTGTGCAAAGTCGAGGCCTTTCTACAGCCAGCACTCCAACTCCAGGGCTCTGGCTGTGGGAAGCATCCCTGCCCTTCCCAAAGGCCCCACTGCCATCACTTGGATCGCAGAGTAACTTCAGAATGGGCTCCTGCATCCAGAAGCTCACACAAGTCACCGGCTCTGTCCCGCCTTTGTGCCACACCAGCGGTCAGGGGAACTGCTCCCTGAACCATTCCACTCCACCTGGGGCTGTATCCGTGAAAAGAACTGACAAGGCACCTGCAAAGAGCCCGGTTTATTGCTTTTATTCAACAAATACATGGCTAAAGGTTAAAAGGCAAAACCAGAAGTATTTCTCTTTCTTTGGTAAGGAAACGGAAGTTAATCACAGCAGAAATCTGTGAATACACTGAACTGCATTTTAATCCACCAACAGTGATGGCACACGTGTATGTGTACTACCACAAAAAAAAAAAAAAATCCAAGTTAAAGACAAAAGCAATTAGATAGCCACAGTTTCTGCATAATGTAAACATGTCCTTCCACTGCCTTTTATTTTTCTAAAGTAGTTCCTAAGAAGTAAGATAACCAGGACGTTTTTAAGTTTCAAGTTTCAAACTGATGAGAAATTCATTCTTCTGCAGTGGAACAGAACAAAACTTAAACCCTTATAAAGTCTGTTGAGATACAAAATTCAAGGAAAAAAAATCACAGATTAAAATTGCTTTCTATACCCTGTAAGGTTCTTTTAGTGGATAAAATCATTCTAGTACTTGCAGGCAGGCAGGTCAATGTGTTGCTATCCAGAAGATTGCAGGACATGTAATGGTAATTCACATTAACCTGATCAGTGAAGGAAACACCAAAAATCAGGGCTTTTCCAAATAAAAAGGGTCAAAATAAAGCAGTCAGTTGTTTAGAATTCCTAGCTCTAGTCTGGGGCAGAAGCCCCATTCAGCCACTACAAGCTGCATTCATACCATGTATTTGCCTTGGCACCATAAAACATGAGTAAAATATCAAGAGCTCCATAATAAATTTCACACCTTATTCTCAGAGTAGTTCGTGTTCCTGAATAACTTTTTCATGGCCTTTATGGCTCTAGTTAAAAGTGATTTTACAGGCCGAGTTCAAAGGGATCTCTGGTGAGCTGGGAGAGGAAACAGGATCATGCACCATCTTGTCTAGCACTCCGACTGCTCCGTCCTGAGTGCAACGCCAAGAATCTACAAGTTTTACTATGGGACAACCAAGCCCAAAATATTTAATATCAACAAAATGCTACAGACATGAATATGCCCCACAGAAACAGCCTTGCAGCACAGCCTGTGGAGTTAAACACTGCATAACAATGTCATGAGGTACAATAACATTACAAAGCACAGCGTCAGACGTGGAATTCTGGTAATACTGAATTTTACAACTTCCTGTCAGCTGAGGTTTGCAATAAGAAATTATGTATTTATCAGCATACAAATATTCTTCAGCAAACACAAACTGGAAAATACAATAAACAAGGTAAATAGAGGCAAGGTTAGCATTTGTCTCTGGATGAAGATATGGATACTCACACACAGTCCTACATGCACTGAACCATTCAGAATGGCACTGGCAGTGACTCCCCTCACAGTAACACACACCAGCTCACTGCTCTGCCTTGATTCCTGGGCACAGCACTTGTCCTCAGGGTGACATGAGCAGTAACACACTGACTGGGAAGGTGAAGGAGCAGCTGCTCAGCCAGAAGTGGGGAACAGAGGCAGGTTGCTCTCAGCAATCCAAGAAACACGGCCAGGCTGTTCCTGAGCACTGGACAGGAACACTTTCCAAGTTACCTAAAAGACCAGAGCGAGCCCAACAGGCCATGCTATCAGACACAGACTGCTGAAGGGACTGGCCACAGGGCCATTGGGGACACCCAGTCGAGCCAGCAGTGCTGTAACTGGCAGTGCTGCACGGGCAAGGAGGAGCCAGGCCTGCAGGATCCAGCACTGGAGGAGCATTGACTGTGCTGGATGAGCTGCCTGGCCCCAGGAACCGGCCACAGCCACTGGAAGGACTGGCCAGAGCAGTAGTGCACAGGGGCAGGAAAATGGGACATTGATCCTGGTGTTTCTGGATAGACATCCTCAGATCTCTGTGGAGAAGCCTCCCTGCCTTCCCCCTAACCAAGCAGAGGATTTTGATATACCACAAGTACAGCTACAGAATCCTACACCTGGGCACTAGAAACAATCCATAGCTGCAGTTACAACTTCTAAACGCTGCAGCCTGTCATTCAGTCCTACATCAGTGTCATCCCTTCACCCCGGGTGTTGGAGTCAACAAGCACAACCTGGAACAGAAGCACAACCTGGAACACAGCTGTTCTGCACAGGCTGACCAACGCTGCTCAGGGATATGACCAGAGCATTCACATTCTCCCTCCAATATGATAAATACCAACCTATGAGAACAGAATTGCTACACTGAATGTGTCTGCTGGTTCTTAAGTATTTCCAAGAAGATGAAGCATCAGATAGGGTTCTGCTGCTTCCCACAAAAAGCTGATCTCAGAATAATGTCCCTCACTACTTCTGTTACTTGGCCACTTACTAAAGCTCTGTTCAGTTTCAATTTCTAACCACGTAGCCAGCCAATAACATATTCATGTCCAAGACATCGACTGCGTATTTATTTTCCCTACCTTCACTGGATATACTGAAAGACAGCTTTAGGTGATTTTAATGGAAAAAAGTTTCCATAAAAAGTTGTGTAACATTACCATGTAGGTACTATTTGAGACAGGCTCAGATATGCAGAATTACAATAAGACACCTTTACAGTCTGAACTTTACTCAGATTTCAGTCTCAGGCTCTCATAAAAAACACAAGTGAAGATCTACATCAAAACACTCAATTAAAAATTACGTGACAAGTTTATTAGAGGTCTGTGCACCACTAATTTAAACCCTGGCTAACCAAATTTTTATGCCAACATAACTCCGTCAATTAAAGGTGACACTGTAATTTTTCTAATATGTTTTTAACACTACTTGACAGAACAATATTAACAGAAGGTATAATATATCTTTATACCAGTTAGTGTACACCAGTAGATCTTAAGACTCCCTCCTACACCCTTCCACAGACAATACTGCTGCTCTAGAAAAGTACTCCTTTGAACAGTATGGGTATAGCTGAGGCTATACAATGTTTTTATACAGAGAAGGCCCAGAAATACGGCTACAAACATTCCCTCTGGTGCGTAAGACACTGTGAAAGAAACCACTAAGGACCCCTCTTATTTAAAACAAAGGAACGTATTTTTCTTTTGTTTAGGCACACAAAAACATCACATTTTGTTCCAACCACTGCGGTTTCCCTCCAGAAGCAGGAAGGGCGAAAATCAGCCGATTTGGGAGTCCACAGCAAATCCTCAGCTATAAGAAAAACAGCATTACAGAGAAAACCCAAGACAGGCCTGCACAAGGTCCCAAGACCTTCACGGGGGGACCTTTGCAAGGGCCTCATTTCCAGCGCTTCCATGAGCAGCAGCTTTACCTAAACACCGGAACAATTATCCAGAATTTCTCCAACGTAATCCCAGCTCAAGAAGCACCAAGACACCCAAGTTTCCCCGTGAACTTGACACCACTTAATGTGACCCGAGACGCCCGGAACCCTGACGGAAAACCCCGGGCAGCCCCCGGCAGCTCCCTGCACTCCCGCTCGGTGCTGCTGCGGGCACAGGGCGGGCTCAGGGCACACTCCGACCTGCCCACAACTCGCCCGGTCCCGTCCGGCGGTGCCCGAGCCCCTCGCTCCGAGCGGGGCCTGACCGAGCCCGGGGCCGGAGGCCTNCGGCGGCGGCTCCCGGCTCCTCTCGGGCCCTTCCGCCGCCCTGCCCCGCACATGCGCAGTGCGGGAGCCCTGACGGGGGGCGGCCCCGTCCCGCTGCCCCGGGAGCGGCTGAGGTGGGCACACAGCACCGGCGAGGGGGAGGGAAGGAAGGGGAAAGCTCCTCCGCGGGGTTGTTGCGGACTGAGCTCCGGGCTCCGAGGGCGCACTGCGGGGGTTCCCAGCAGTTCGTCACACCGGGCCCCGCTGGGTGCGTCCGGAAAACTCCCTGTTTGTTCTTAGGACTTAAATCAGAAGTTGAGAGAGTCCGGTGTGAGCGCCCGGCCCGGCCCCGCCGGTCCTGGGGAGCTGAACTCGGTGAGATACAAAATTCAAGGACCCCTCGGGCTGTGCGGGATGGGTTCGCAGAGCAGCGGGAGGAGCTTTGCCGAGTGACCTCCGAGAGCCGGGGAAGGGAAAGTCTCGGGGCAGCAGCTTCACAGGCACCCCCACGGGTTCGGGATTCCCCTGATTCCCCTGATATCCCTGCTCGAGGCTGTGGCTCCCGAGTGGCTCTGGACGGCCCTACCTGCAGTAGGATGGATGTATTTTTCACAGAGTTTCACAGGCAT
The DNA here is from genome assembly GCA_013390025.1 of Pitta sordida. NCBI lineage: Eukaryota > Metazoa > Chordata > Aves > Passeriformes > Pittidae > Pitta > Pitta sordida. The sequence goes on along the minus strand of WEKX01025675.1, from coordinate 580,591 downwards.
TTTCACAGAACATTCTGAGTTGGAAGGGACCCACAAGGATCATCGAGTCCAACTCAACACTGTGTCCCTGGTGGGAATCGAACCCGGGTCTCCCACACGCCAGGTGGGGACACTACCACTGTGCTAAATGTATTAGCAAAAGAGGTTGCAATGGTTAAGTCACAGTTTGTAGCAGTGTTCCAGACAGTTGTTTTTTTCCCCAGGAAAGCTTACTCTACCTACTGCGGGCTTTTGGCAGCCGAGCAAGTTTGTGAAAGCAGAGTATTTGCTGATAAAACTCACAGCAGTGGCAAACCGCTGTTGTGAAGGACAAAGGTTTGTGATCTGCTCTTGTTCTCTCATCTCCTGCTGAGCTGGGAGCTCTTAGAGTAAGCTTCTGTATTTCTATTACGTGATTGGTACGATGGCACACACCACAAAGAAATTAAGACTTCAGAAAACCGTTCCTCATCAGGGATGTCCAAGGTTTATGAATGTGTTCGTATGGAAAAGGGTCTGAGTCACTTTTTGCTTACTTTGCTGAAAATCAGAGCAACCCTTGGATGGAGTGGGAGGAGTTAAATTGTATTTGGTGAGAAAAATCAGGCCTGGCCTGTGAAGTGTCCAGTTGTGCTGGTGTTCTGAAACAGTAAAACAGAGTTATCTTGATATTAAGTGTATGGAAATACACGGGAATTCAGCTATCCTGAGAGACTCTAGTTGTCTGGATACTTTGAATCCTACCAAAAGGCACGTTTTTGAAAGTGAGGATGGATGCAAAGTGGCCAGGGTGAGCCATGGGCGCTTGTGCACCATCCCAGTCCATGTGAACCACGGAAGCGAGACAAAGACAAAGCTGAAAGTTACCTCTCTGCCATCACTGTACCGTGCTGTGACATCCCTCCTGCAGTCTGGAGACACAATTTAGACCTTCTGGAGAATTACTGTGACATGTAGCAATAATCTGAGAGATGAGTTGTGATTGCAGTAGTTTCCTTCAGGACAGAGGCAGGATTTTTAAGTGGTTTGTTTTTCCCTAATGCCTGTGAGTCTTGCAGGTTTTCTCTAATGCAGGGTCTCTTTGTGGGTTAAGTCTGTCTGGAGGCAAACTATGTTTGTGTTTAGTTTTTTGATTGACTTGTGATTTGATCTCCCTAACTCCCTAAATTCCTGTGTTATGAATTCCTGTTGTATCAGGTGTGGAAAATCATACTTAACTGCTTCTGAGCAGGACAGATAAAAAGAAATGAGTGATTGATCTGCAGAGAAATGTAAAGAAATGTGAAATGCAGGCTGGTGCTATTCCAGTGCCCATGCTACTGTTTTGTGATTGGGTTTTATTTTCCAATTTAAGTTCACTTACAAGGTGAAACTGAGAAAAGGAGTGGCTTCACACATTTAAGTCCAGTGTTACTGATTTTGGTGGGAGCTGCAGTTTGGTCTTGGGTTTGATTTCCATGGGTGTGTGTGAATTGCTGAATCTGACATTACCCTGCCCAGAGCTCTTGGTCAGGCTCTGTGGTGCCTCTGGCTGGACTGAGTTACCTCCTCCTTACCTGGCACAGTGCAGCAGGACACAGCCAGACTGCCCCTGTTCCACTCATGTCCACACGCCTCTGCAGATGGAGATCTGCACTCTGGGGTATGTGTGCTGTCTGAACCTCACCCTCACCATTTCTGAGCAAGAATAGATGCTTTGTAAAGCAAGAGGCCACCAAAAAAGTCTATTTGCACATATTCAGGGTAAGTTGTCTGATCTGGGTGTTGGTACGTGTTCCTTTTTGTACAGCTCCCTGCAGGATGAACCCCAGGTCAGAGCTCTGCTGCTTGTAAACATGACTCGTGCACTCAGCAGTAGAGATGAGAAGGAAATATTCATTGTGCAATCTGCACACAGCATAATCACTGTGACCACAGTAACATGATGCCTTGTTTAATTTATTTTAAGGCTGACACGCTTGCCTTGTTTTGTTGTGTGAGCCAATGATGTTTTATGATCTCATGTGAACCCCGGGAGAACCAGGCAGGGATCTTTTTTTAAATCCAAGTGTGTCAAATGCTTAACTCTGAATATAACATCGAGCTGTTTTACACCGACTTGAGCTCGAGCAGACAGGAGCAAGTCTCATGTTCAGTCAGTGCAGAATCCAGTTAGTGTAATCTCCTTGCTGAGAACTTCTGCTTAGAGCACTTTGTGAGGAGGAGACCCAGAGCTTTGTGAAGTACAAAAACCTGGAACAGCTTGGCCTGGAAATGTCTTTCTAACCCCCACATCTTTTTGTCAGCTACTACTAGAAAGTGAAACCAGGAGTTCACCTTACACTGATGGAGTAGCCATGAAGTGGTTGTGACTGTGGCTTTGTGCCTGCAGACTGACCTCATGTTTAACCAAGAGAACAAAGTCCCATGAACTAACCTGCACAGGGAGGTTTCATGCCACTGGGCGGGCATGAGGTTCCTTGGCATCCAGTGGACTGCTCCTGCTGTGCTCTTCAGCTGATACAATGGAATGTCTGTACTAAAGAAGCACACAGGAAGTAAACAGTGAGTCCTCCTGCAGGTGTCTGAGCAATTTATCCTGCAAAGTGACACAGTGCCAATATCAGATTGTTGTTAACAGGTTGCAGGGAAGGGTGTTCACCTTCTATTAAGTTTTTCATCCTTCCTGCATTACACAAGAGGTTAAGAAGTTACTGCACCCAGTCCAAGGCATTGTTAGCAGCCGTGCTGCACGTGTCAGTATCTCTGGGAGGGAGCAGGGCAGATTAATGTGACAAAAGAAGCAAAGTCAGGTCAGTGAGCCAAAGAAAATCTGAGAATTTCTCACCCACCCAACCATACTCTGGCAGGCCTGAATAAACTGAGACTTTCCATGACACCTAAAAGGCAACAGACTGCGAGGCTTCTGTATTCTTTTTTAAACTCATTAAATGTACTGAGATAAATATATTAAAACCAAGGCATTTTAAGCAATATGAATTAAGGAATGAGAGGGCAGAATTGACATAGATAGTTGATTTTTATGAGATATGGACATTTTTTAGCTCAGAACTCCTGTAATACAAAGTGTGATCTTTGTAATAAGAATGAATTGAAATTTCCCAAGCTGTAATCCAGACAGCACCATCACAGCTTCACGATTTAAACCTACACCTTTGAACTGTAAGCAGCTTTCCAGTCTAACTACGAAGAATTACTGGTGATTCTTTGAGACTGAGACACTCGTATTTCCCTATGCCAGTGATTTTCTGTATGTGCCATCTTTAATTGTTCGACCTAATAAAGATAGGCCATCCCAATTCAGAGCACATCTTTTGCTATTAAATTACTGTTCTGTATATTAAGTTGCATGGATGGGGTAGAGCCTTTTGCCTTGGAGACAGGCAGGCTGCAGGATAATGCAGACACACAAGCTGCAGTGTTTTTACAGGACACTCTTTGGAGCTTTGCTGACTCTGGTACTTCACATCTCCGGGTTTCCCTGCTTTTTGAAATGAGTAGGTTGGCTGTCATTCACAGACACCAATTACCATTTCAAGAGCAACTTTTTGGCACCAGAACTGTTTATGGAGAACAGCCGGTCATGGTTGAACCCCAGCTGGCAGCCAAGTACCACCCAGCTGCTCACTCACATCCAGGGGGATGGGGAAAAAGGGAAAGGGTTTCTGGCCCTTGATGGCACTGGGGTGCACTGTGCCTGGGATCTGCTACAGCCCCCCACTCCTGGGGGGCTGATGTGCCAGACCCTCTGATCCACACAGTCACATAAACCCAGATGTCCCTCCCAGGATCAGGAGTAAGGTTAATGCTTCCTCTCTGTGTGGGCAACTGCCCAGGGGAGGCTGGAGCAGCAGTTTTCCTGGAGAACCTCCATTTGTGATTGTTTTCCTTTGTTTCACAACCAGCAATTCTATCATATCATAAGCCAGTGTTACAAAGTGCAGCAGAATTAACCTTAGCCCAGCCCCCAGAGGTGATAAACAGCACAAAGGGAACACACACACCAAAGAAGGCATTGCATGATGCAAACCTGGAACAAGCACAACAACTCTGAGAACAAACAAATCAACACTGTGACCACTGACTATTAAATTAATATAATGAATGCTTGTAATAAATGTGTTTTACACACTCTGGTCAGATGGGTTGTTATCTCCACCCTTTGTGTCCCACACTGGGCACCACAAAGGACTGTCACGGTTCAACTCCAGCCAGTGACCAGGTACCCTGTGCACCACACAGCTGCTCACTCACCACCCCCACCTCCCCCTGGGATGGGGAGGAGAGTGGGGAAAAAGACCAGTTTAATAACTGAAATAAAAGATAATAAATAATGAAGCTGTAATGAAAAGCAAGACAACAAAAAGAGAGCAAGAAATAAAACCCACTAGAGACAAGTGACACTCAGTACAGGTGCTCAACCCCAGCTGACTGAGGCCCAGCCTGTCCCCAGGCAGCTGTCAGTGGCTCCTGACCAACTTGTCCCATGGAATAGCCCTGTGGCCATGCTCCACCTCCTCACTGCCAGAGCAGGGGAAAGAAAAACCCTTGACTCAGGGTAAGCACTGCTCACCAACACCTAAAACATGGCTTTGTTACCAGCATTAGTCTCACACTGAATCCAAAATACAGCCTTGTACCAGGTCTAGGAAGAAAGTCAACTCCCAGCTGAAACCAGGAAACAGATTAAAGCTAAAATCCAGCTGCCATTATAATTTTAAAACCCAGCAGGACTCCAGATATGTGTTCTACTTGCTTATTACTGCTATAATAAAAAGTAGGAGTATTCAACCAGAACATCCATGTTTATTTTAACATGGATTCATTGTATAATCAACAGGTTTTAAGATAACGTAAAACATCTCAAAAATCTGCTTCTGGAATCCAGGCTCTCTCCTTTCAAGAAATGCAATCATTCCACATAAATACCAAGGCTGTTGGGGGGTTTAATACAGTGTTCATTAGTGTTGAACTCTCATGCAGAAGGCTGTGCCCCAGTATCAGAGGTACTGAGTGATGGTTACCTGTGAAACAGTGTAAAAATCTACATCTGGAACGTGACTGTCCCACAGAGATAAAATCGTAACAGCTAATTTTCAGAAGTGAGGGCAAGTTAAAACTGGTAACATTATTTGTCTCCCTTCATTCCTAAGGGAGGACATTTTGTCACCTTCCAGGGAACATATTCCTGTTCCACTGGCTGAGTGCAGGAGCTGTGCAGGACTTGGGGAGCAGCAGATCTCATGCTGTGAGTTCTGATGTTCTGGTACAATTCAGTGTAGCAAAGCAGGTCTAGAAACAGCCGTGTCACAGAGGGAGAACAAATAAATGCCAGGCTGCAGAGTCTCCTCAGGACTGAGCTCATGTTTCTATATGTAGATTCAATTTGCAGATAAAACACCCCACTAACCTGCAGCAAAACCCATCCCTGGTAAATGTGATCTGCCGACTGTGGTCATCAGCAGCATCAGGTGATGCAGAAACAGCTGCTTACAATCTCTAATCTAATGCATCAACAGAAGCAACCAAGGAAAACAAAATGGAGAAAAATGCAAACAAACATTCAAAGTTAAGATTCATTTTTATTTGGCGGTAAATAAAAACTGTGGCAAGTTTGTACAAGATGATCACTGTAATTTTCATTAGGTGGCACCAGGATTACAGGGAAAATTGAAATGTATTGCATCATGCTTTTAATGAAAAGACCATCCAGAGCCATGTCTTTTGTACAATGTTTTTCTGCATTGCAGGCAAGGCTGCACAGTTAAAGAAGCAGATCAGAGACTTCTCCATGATTATGCACATTGATTCAGGGATGAGATTTCAGGTGGCTATAGGAGCTTATTTGCACAGATTTAACTACAAGTTTGGGATCACTGCAGCTTCTGATTTGTTCCTTTCTGCAGTATAAACTATATTATTGAATTAAATTAGCATATCAAAATTTCACATGACAAGCAGAACTTCACAGTAACTGAAAGGTAAAAAGATTTTGAAAGTTTGCAACAATTAAAACATGTTTTTTCTTTCCCTTTTCTTGTTTCTCTGAGGTGTTTTTTAAATAAGTTAGATTTATGGCAAATGATCAGTGTGCTTACTCTGAGTATTTTCTTTGCATATCCAAAAACCTACCAATTTTCCCTTCTGAAACCCTGCAGATACAGAAAAATCTATCACTGTTAGTAATATTTCATGTTGTTACAAACACTTTGGTGTACTTCATTCAACCAACAAGTACCATAACAGAACATGAACATCATGGGAACAGTAATGAGGATTTTGAAGCCAGTACATGTATTTTATTTTGGCACATTTTCTAAGTATTAAACAAGCTTATCTTTCTAGGTTACTACTTTATGTTTAAAGTTCAAATGACATTTTTAGAAACAGGTTCTAATTTGATTAGTATAGCAAAAGTATTTGAAAAATCAGATAATTTGAGGTACGTATATTAAAATAATTTTTGAAATGCAGATTTTCACTACTCATTGAGGTAAACAGGAAAAAAAGATGTAACAGAAATGACCAAGAGGGATTCTGGGCTAAGGAACAATCCCAGATTCCCTATTAAGGCAAAAACATCAGCCACAAACAGGGGGTTTGCCAGCAAGTGAATTCATAAAACAATTGTCCTAATTCAGATTTCCTTCAAATCAACCCCCTTGTACCCCAGGGAGAAAAGGCAGCTGTGAATGAAGGAGGAGGCAGAAGAACCCACCCTGTCTGTACCTTACAGGCCTCACTCACCTCTCCCATGCTCCGAGAGTTCCATGGCAAACACCCACTGAACAACAATCACACAGGTCCACAAGTTATAAATATAATTACAGTATAGTGATACCCACATTGCAGTGAAGTCAGCATAACTTACAGCATAATAACTGTGCAGGAAGTGCAGAGGAAACCAATTCCCCAATCTCTCATACAAAACAGTTTGCTGAAAATATGAAGAAATCTTCTCCTGGTAGAAAACCGGCAAAGTAGAAAAAATAAAGAGCACCTTCCTTGAGTTTTATTTTGACTCGGCCTCTTCCTCCATGAATTCCACCAGTGGAGCGTGTCTGTTGGCCTGGGCACCCTCTTGGAAATTCACCTTTTTTATCACTCCTGCCTTGGGAGCCCTTATGGTGTGCTGCACAAAACAGAGCAAGAGGGAACCAGCTGAGAACTTGGGGTCTTCTCTTCTTCTCCCCCTCTCTCTCTGCAGCAAATTCTAATACTGCTCTTTGGTGCAATGAGAACCAAACACATTGAATTCCTTTCTCTGAGATGCGTATTTATTTTAAACCTTCTTTTAAAACATTATCCTAGTCCATTTTCAAGTTTTATTTTCTCATGAATATTTGATACTGGGGACAAAAATGTATTACAATGTTCTATAATGAAGTATGAAGAGCTGAATGTTATTTCACTTCACTAGTACTTTTTGTTATTGCAATAAATATAAAGCAGAAATAACAGTTTTAATCCAAAATGTTAATTATATAGCAGATTTGTTCCCTTAAGAGGAATATGCAGATTTACTAAAGTTATTTTTGTTTTCTGGCCAGGAGGGGTCTTTATTGAGCAGATATTTGGCAAAATCCAGATGAAATACAAATGCAGCTACTAATGACAGTAAAGGAACCCCATGGATTACACAACAAAGTAACAGCAGATATAATCCTCTAAAATCTCGTCAGACACAACACTCCTTTTACAGCAGTTGAAGTGATACTGACATCTGCAGCTACATCATACTTCAACAACACAACCAAAAATTAAATTCTGACCAGATTTTTATGTTCCCAGTAATTAAAACCTTCACATGTCACTTACCTCCATTTTCATAGCTATCATAACCACGAGAGGGTCTCCAGCCTGAACCTTGTCCCCTGCCTTCACAAACACCTACAAGTGAAGACAAAAATGGGGAAAATCATTCATGTCTGTACCATTAAAACTCATCAGCTGGATCTGGACTAGCACAACCCACAGGGTGACTGTGGTTCTGCCAAACAGCCTCACATTATCTTTGTTGTTGCTGGATTGGGCATCTGAGTTCTCTAGACAGCACTCCAGGGAAGTCAGAGCTACAGAGAGGAAGACATTTACCTTATCAAAGATGAAACACTAGAAGGGACAATTTATATTCCACCCTTTCTGGGCTTAAGCACTTCTATTTTGAGAAAGTGCAGAACCTCCTCCTGGAGCCACTCCCTGAAGCCTTTAAAACAACATCCAGAAAGAAGGTGGCAGAAGCCATCTTGTGTTTCAGCAATAACTGATTTAGAGTGTTCACTCACTATGTGAGAGATCCACATTCAATGTACTCTGAAAGGGTTCATGCTTTTTATTGGAACAGAATCCTTTAAACAATAAACTCCCCTGGAAATCTCTTTTCTGTTGAAACTTTGTCACTGTGTGCAGATAAACACACAAGACTTGCTGAGCTAAAGAAATAAACACACAGCTTAACAAAAAAAGGCATTTCTGAGTATTTCTTTCCTTGCAAGTGCATCTTACTCTTTTTTTAGACGAAGTGAATCAAACACCCTGTAACACTTCACAGAGCTCCCACTTAGAAAGTAATTAAGATGAAGAACAATTGTTTAAGCAGTGGCATTAGCTAAACATTCAGATCTTCCAGAGTTCTAGAGAAAGAAGATTGGAAGCCTTAAAAACTCTTGGGTGGCTGCTGAAAACTCAGAGTAAACAAGGCTTTTTCCAATCAGGAGAATTCACACAGCACTGGCATTCCTGGCCCTGATCCTTTCCTGGCAGTAGAGAAGCACCATTTCTGGAAGAGTGAACCTGGACATATATTGCAGAATTCACTTCCACCCACATTATCATCATTACCTTTTCCACTGTGCCTGTCATGGGCGCTACAGCCCCACTCTGCTCTGCCCCTGAACTCACTGCAGACAAGTACTTGGGCACAGGGAGGCCAACCTGGGCACTGCCCTCCTGCAGAGAGAAAATACAGCACAGTCAGTTCACAACATCAAACACCCCCACCAGGACATGGGCTATTGGTGAGCAACAGCACAGGAGGCTCTGGAAAATGCACAAAGGCTGTTTGCACGAGGGGCAGGCAGGTTGCTGCAGCAAGAAGAGACACTGGCATCTTCATTACCAATGGAGCTTCACGATTCACACGAAAATAAATTCAGTGCTAATTGAGAGAAAAATTCTCACCAATATTCAAAACCCCTCAAGTCCTCTCAGACTTGGTGCCCAGTTTCCCAAAGACTCGTTCCCCTCCACATCCTACTCACTCTCTAGCCCTCCTCCAGCTTCTCCTAAATCCCTCCCCCAGACTCCATCTGCTGCCACAGGACAGCTGAGCTTCGCCATTCCAGCACTGCAGCAGCAAAGTTTGCTCTGCATTCTGCTGGAAGTCTTGAAGGGCTCAGAGTTAGAGGCTAATTACTGACACCATGACATGATAATGTAATTATTTAGATTTCATTTTTATGGTGTTACTTTAAGACCTCGCAATTTTTTTAACTGCACATAAAAAATGACCAGTCTAATAATGGAAATTAGGGTACCTCGTCTTTAAAAGGCTATTTGCATATATGCAAGATATAATGCCATGATAACTCATCATCCCATTCTTTTAATATTAGGTGCAGTTCTCTTTCCTTGGACCAGTATCCATTTATTTCTTGCCATATATATAATTTTTTAAATGAAATTAGAATATCAGTTACAAGCACTCCCAAATAAATTGCTACTGTTCAATGACAAACTTAAATACCTGACAATTTTAATATTTTGTGTTCCCTCCTCTTCTAAGCCATCATTTCCAATTCACCTAATTGTATTTTATCTTTCTAAAAGTAATTAGTTTCCTCACACACTGACCACAAGCAATGAACTTCTAATCAGAGCTATAAATCCTGCAAGTATCAAAACATTATAGGTCAAAATAAGAAACTGAAATCATGATTCTCTTTCACATTCTCTTGCATTTTATACTGACATTTTAAACTTGTGATAATAAAGAAAGGCACTTTACCGGGAAGAAGAGGTAAATGGTGTTGTCCAAAATGACCAATTTGGACTTACACACTGTTCCATTTACTGAGGACCTCAAGTAAACTGAGTCGCCTTCATTCAAGATCTCTCCAGAAATCAGGAACGTTTTATCTTCAATCTGAAAGTTAAATGCTTTTGTAAGGACAAAGTTTAACCCTTCATGGCATTTGCACACTCATAACTTAATTCTGGCATTAAAAGGTATTTTTGAATCTTGTGTATTTTGCTGTGTTGTGTATCCAATACAAACAGCTCAGAAGATTATCAATATGTTCACTCAGGGCAAAACAAACACTATTTCTCAAGAAAAACAAACAAAAAAACCCAACCCAGAGTACTTAGTTTAGAGATGCTACTAAAACCCAGTAATTTTAGTTTGTCCTGGCATCTTGACTTTCTTCAAACTGAAAAATCCACACAATCCAGCTGACATCATATGCCAAAATGCTTTCCAAAGGCAGGTAACTTCCAGTGCCTTGGAAGCTTGAAATACAAGAACTACAGCACATTCAGTAAACCTTCACAGGAGCAGAGCAGTAATGGAAACTGTGTCAATTAGGCACCAAAGCTGTACAAGAAAGACCAAATGGAAAGGTCATTTATTTGTGAGTAACCCTTCATCTCCATCCGTGGGAACAACTCAGCATATGAAGACTGTAAGGATACAAACATACATTTATTTTACATTACATTTAACAGGCAATCCTAGTTCTAAATCTAACACCACTGAGCAAAGGATCAGAGCCTTGCTCGTCTATCAGGATGGTACGAGGAGAAATAAACCTCAGCCTTCATTTATACAGTCACATACTTTCCACTGGAAGGATACTGGTTATTTGATACTGATCCCCGAGAAGAAAACTGTGTGTTTGATGAGTATCCTGAGAAGGGGCACAAATTAGGGCAACACCCTGGGAAGCACTGAATGCTCCGGCTGCTTGGCCTCAGGACAGGTTTTGGAACACTCCAAAGCCACTGTCCTCCTCATGATCAGCTCCCAGTTATGTTTTTCCATTCTTTATCTCCTGCTTCTCTCCATTTCCATCCCAACCCCCACTCTTCCCTCTTCCATTCTTCCCAGTTGCCCTTCCCTTCACAAATGGCCCCTACATCCCCTCCAGCCTTTGTATTTTTGCTGACATTACTTGTATGAGAGAAGCCTCAAGGGTAAAGGCTCTCCAGCATTATGTGTGTAATCAATGCACTCCAATTAACCCTGTGTTACCTGGGGGATGGGGGTTATCTCAACATTCATACCAGTAGAAATAAGGGTTTGACTTACCCAAGATGTGGTTGTATCATTATCAGTAATTTTCTCACTATTTTTCTAGCACACTCATCTCTATAGAGGTTAAACAGTTCATAAATACCCACTTATTCTCCTAATTCCCCTTTTCTGAGTATTGGAAACAAGAAGCTGAACTACAGAGGGATTGCATTCTTGGCAACCATTCTGGGGTGCCAAATGTGAGAGAAAAAACATTTGGCCCCAGGTGATGCAGGAAGGATATTGAACAGCAAAACACAACCCCCATAAGCCACACAACTGGAGACTATCACATGTTCACACACAAAATTATCTACGTTTAAAGCATCTGGAGCTGCATCCTATAGGAGCTCTATAGCATGGACAAAGCAGCCAATTCTAGGGGGTATCATCCAATTATCTAACCAGAAGATTCCCTGTCTCATTTGGGAATCACTTCTCAATTTCCATTTTCAAAATAAAATAAGTGTTATCTTACAGATAATGCTCTAGAAAGCTTTTATTTATCCCACAGGAGATCCATTTCAAGCACAGAATAAAGCAGGAGTCCTGTGGAAAAAAAGTCTTTTTAAATGCAGATTTAAATCTAACTTCCCATATTCGAGAAATACAAATTTAAGGAAAAGGCAAATAAAGAATAAGACCTTCAAATACTGAAAATACAAACATTTTCCTTAGCCTTATTTTCAGGTGCATTTGAGTATTTCTCCCATGCCAATCCAGAATCTAACAAAGTTAATTTCAGGCCAAAATGAAGTCTACAGCAATGGCTGAAAGAAAACCAAACCCAGAATCCTCTATCTGTCATCACCAAGCAACTCCAGTAACAGTTAATACTAAGATAAATCTCCAAGAAAATGATTCATTCATCTGATTAAATATCTGAAAAAATTGGACTTGTACCTGCATTTTGTATGACCCATCTTGATTGTAACTTACAGCTACATCCACTTCTGTTCAATAAAACAAAATATGTGTATGTGAGTAGATTTAATTATAGTATCTAGAGAATGATAACATATAATATGTATTTAGTTTATTTTTCTTGATAAAAATCAAGACCTAGCAATACTAAAAGAACAAGTCTTTGTAGACACTGCAGATTTCATACTGAATTCCAGACAATTTGTTTTTCAAGGATGAGCACCTGCAGTTGTGCTCTGAAATCTGTACTGTGTTACCTGGACAGAAAATCCTTCCTGACAGAAAACGTGCTGAGCACTTTCACACCAAAATGAAGCAACAAAAAAAGCCAATGGCACTCAGCTGTTTTTAAATGTCAAACTTATTGATTTCAATGATGAACAATAGTGTCATTTGAATCTGGTTTGCATCTCCTCAAGATTTAGCAGTGTGGATTAAGTTGGCAATTCTGAGAATTCTCAACTTAAACTGCATTAAACTCATACTGGTTCTGTCTGGCATTTCTTAGCCTGAATTTTCAAGCATCAGTTGAAACTATTTTACCCATCAAGTACCTCCCTTCCCTCCACACACTTTTTATTAACTTACTGTTCTCCCCATCCAGCAGAGACAGCTTTCTAGTATAACATATATTTATTCTTCTACCACTGCTGGATGCAAATGGTGAGAATTTATCTAAAACACAAAATACACAGATATGTTACTTTTATTGTACTTTGGCAAACCACAATACTCAGAATTTACACAAAAATCATCATCCTACTGTTACTGCCATCATACTTTTATAAGTAAAAGAAGATTGGGGAACCACTGGAGCCCCAGAGTGACAATCTCTCAGTGTTCAACACTGAACAAACTGATGCTGGGGTACCTACCCAAAACATGACATCAACAACAGCACTGGGGAGGCACTGGCTGCTCTCCATCAGCACATCCTTAAACAGCACAAGAAAGCCTGGGAATTCAGCTACACCACAGCAGACTCTGGGTAACCTTTGGGTGAAGTTCCATCAAACCCCACTGCCTCTCCCACTCTCAGCAGAGTCTATTTTATGTCTGAAGACCTTGGAATAATAGAGGCAGATGGTGACTGTGCTTGTCAAGAGCAAAGACAACCCAGTGTCACTGACCAGGAATCCCAAGGTCTTCCAGATAGGGACTATCTGCAGTGCTGTGGGAAGGACTCTGCACATTGCAGTGCTGATATGTTCCATATCTGTCCCTTCACAAAGGTTCTAGTCTGCTCTGTGTGTCGGTGCCTGAGAGATGCCAGAGAGCAGAACCTTGAGCAGGCACAAAGTAGGTCAGAGAAGGAGTGTGCAAATTAAAGAACTGCATGTGAGCAATCAAATGAGCATGAAATAACACAAAAGAATGATCCTTACCATCTGACTGGTCTCTAAAAGCATCTGTCAGCATTTTCTCTTTCAGTATGAGCCCAAGAGCTGCCTGACACATCACTTCATGTGGAGTTGCCTTTTTGGCTGGAAATAGTTCATCATGGTGCTGAGGAATGAAATTAGTGTGCACATTTCCAGCCTCAAACTGTGGGTGTCCTGACAGGCTCAGTAAGAATTCAATGTTAGTGCTTAATCCTACAATCTGTAAAGAAACAGAAGTGTATTTCCAAACTGAAGTTAAGAAGGAGTATGCAGCTTTCTGCTCAACTTACGCATAGATATGAGGGGAATTTTTTTCAGAGAGCACCATCAAATCAAAGTTTAGCAATAAAATATAATTCATTCAACTAGTCTGTTTAATTAGCAGTTAAACCAATGGCTCTAAAAAGAAAAAAAATCAAAACCAAACCAAACCAAAAGCCCAGGAGTTGCTTTCTCAAAAGCACTCTGTTTTCTAAACACTACCTTTGTCCACTGTAAAATGGAGGGAAGGTTCCCAGCATAGTAGTGGGAGGTAATTAAGGAAAAACTCTCCTGTTTTGGAAAATCATGGTCTGAGTATTTAAAAGAACATTCCCAACTTAAAAATCTCTGTGTAAAACTGGACTTCACACTTGTTTCTACTCACACCACTGATAAAACCAGTTTGCAAATTAGGACAAAAAACCCCCAACTTCAGCAAATAAATAATGAATTTGAAATGGTAGTGGCAATGCAGGTTCCCTCTCAGAAACCACTTTTGTTTCAGTGTAAGATTTTGTGCATATTTTGTTATGTTCAGATGTTCACAGTCAACTCAAGGTCTGAAATCACGCTGGGCTCCTTCTACTCACATTGTATTGGTGCAAACTGTATCTCAGCTTCCTCAGCGCTGCCTGCCGATCCTCAGCCCAGACCACCAGCTTGGCAATCATCGGGTCGTAATGAATAGAAACCTCATCACCTAAAACATGGAAATATCAAAAAAATGCTGTAACCACAAACCAGGCACTTCTGAAAGTTGGTAATGCCAAGGACTGGACACCCCGTGGCACCAACTCGGGCACAATTCATGGCCACATTTCCCTGAAGATTAAAGTTCCTCAAGGCCACGACGATGTGACTGGGCATTTCAATGTCAAGGACAGCTTCAGAACAGGCTTTTGGAGACATAACATCGCTCAAATCTGATTGTCTTGGTTGCAATCAGAAAGCAGCATTGATAAATTGGGAGGCATGATGCAATGGACATTAATATGGATCCAGGTAAACAAAGCATTCAGTGACTGACCAGAAATACATGGACAACACAAGGAAGAAAAACTCTGCAGAGGTTTGCCTTTGTAACAAAATCCTGTCAGACAAACTTTTTTAGGCCAAAGAGGAAAATGCTTACAAAGCAAACACTTTGATGTTAATTATTTGTTATTACATCATTGCCTTCAGCTTTACCTTGTCTGACTCCCGTCTCTATCCTGGTGAAACGATCAGGTGGGGGAGTGGATAAGTGCAACAATGGCCCAGCTCCTGGCATGAAGTTATTATCAGGGTCTTCAGCATATATTCTGGCTTCAAATGCATGGCCCTGCAGCAGGATCTCCTCCTGCATTAGGGGAATCTTCTCTCCGGCTGCAACCTGAAAACAACATGTTTTATCTGTAACGTGGGATCAATATCCTGGAGGGCTGGTGTATGAAATATTAATGTCTTTCTTCTGAACAACTAGAAAGCACATTTAAAAAAGAACAAGGGGAAAAGAAGTGGCAGGTTATAAAAGGCTTATTCTGAAGTCACTCCTTTCTTTTCCAGAAGTCACCAGCCAAAAGATTTTTAATTATTATTGTGTAACTTTACCACCTAAGATTTCAGAGAGCAAAAACATAATAGAAAAAAAAGTCTGAAGTTTTTCTACTGGTTACGTTTAAAAAAAAAATTAAATATTTAAGTTAAAGCCTGGTCAAATAAGATAAGATTTTATTAGACAAAAATGACTCCAAAGCAGACAATAAAATGGGTTACTGGCAGCCAGCACATGCAGATTGTTCTGTGGGACCTGGACATTTCAAGGGAACGTTTCTCTACTGGGTTTCTAACAAGGAACCTTTAATAGGGAAGGAAACAGTATTTTATTTCTCAAATGAACTCACATTGCAAATACAATCTGAGCTGAGTTTAAAGACACACACAGCAAGAACCAGTAACCCAGATAATCCCCAGCACAGACACGGCCGGGGGCAGCACCGCTCCTGCAGGGTTTGTGTGCTCGGAGAAGCAGCGCAGGGGCAAAAGCCGGGATTGTGGGGCTGGGAAGGGGCAGAAGGCACTCCCTGTGCTTTCCTGAGCCGGAACAGGGCGTGGGGCAGTCCCAGGAACGCCCTCCAGAGCTCCAGAGCTGATGGGGGCAGGGTGGGGGTTACCTGCACATTCCTGAGCTGGCCACCTTCACGATTCACAGACTTTAGAGAGCGAACACAGACCTGAACACCCGCGAGACTCGGGGGGTCACTGTACTCTGCTTCTTAAAAGTGTTTTAAATTGCTGCCTTGAGGTTTTTCCTTGTATTTTCCATTTACCATTGACCCCTGACCTCTGAGTAGCCTTTGACCTCCAGTAACTGTTGACCTTTCACCCGCTACCTCTGTCCCTTGACCTCACGTGACCTTTGACCCCTGATACTTAAACTATAGTGAGCTCTGCCCCCCCGATCTCGAGTGATGGTTGACCTCCATTGACCTCGACCTTTGAGCTCAGGTGATCTTTCACCTCTGAGCTTTGACTTTTGCCCTTTGCATTCCAGTGACCTTTGGCTCCTGACCATTAACCTCATATTTCGTTTGACCTATGACCTCAAGTGACCTTTGACCCACTGTCCTTTAATCTTGTGGCCTCTGACCTCCAGTGACCTCTGCCCCCAACTGACTGCTGACCTTTGACCTCATGNAGGTGATCTTTCACCTCTGAGCTTTGACGTGCATGGTGACCTTTGACCTCATGCGACCTTTTGAACTCAGGTGAACCCTTGACCTCAGGTGACCTTTGGCCCTCAAGTAACCGGTGACATTGGATAGCCTTTGACCTCATATGACCTTTTGAACTCAAGTAACCCTCACACTTTGTGTGACACTCTTGACCTCGAGTGACCTTTTGAGCTTTTCCTATGTGCTGTTCCACTTCTCGCTCAGCAGGTGGCTCTGCGGTGCATTTTGCACAGATAAAACGAAAACTCTATGAAATTGATGCCTTCAGGTGTTTCCTTACATCGTGGGGCATTTTAGCCTGACTGCATAACAGTCAGACTATTGTAAGTCTTCTAAAGGCCTTACATTCTGAATATAAAGCATCATTCTTCCTGTCCACACAAGTATACATTCATTTTAGAATGGCACTATATTGATTTAATTTCAGACACACGTTTTTTGTGAAGACTCTTTCCTCCTACAGCCTGATCCAATAATGATTTTTGGACCAGCGACACATTTGAACTAGTGTTTTAAAAAAGTTTCAGCATGGCAAGGGAAAGCTCAGGATCTCACTCCTCTCACTCTGTAATGTCTCCAAACACACTTAAAAAAACGTTTTTTCTCTTCACAACTGGGAGAAAACCTGGTTGAAATTCAGAGCCTGTACACAATTACCTGGGAACCCACCTGACCTCTCATGGTACCACAAAGTCCTGCTCACCAGTGAGGAGGAATCCTACAAAAAACCAATTAACACTCACCCTAAGCTGCCATTCCACCAAGTCAGTGCCAGTGATCATCTCTGTAACTGGGTGCTCTACTTGAAGTCTGGTGTTCATCTCCATGAAGTAGAAATTATGTTGGGAGTCCATAATAAATTCCACTGTTCCTGAAGTATGTAACAAAAAGACACTTCACCAAATAGTGTCTCAGGCACTTTCAGAATGGACACCTAAGATACTAATTTAATTTTGCCACGACAACACTATTATTTCCAAATCAGATACAATGAATTTCATTAAATTTTATACGATTTATTTTAAAGGGTTGCAAAATTGATTCTCAAAACAGAAGGGTTGTTTCCTTGTACATTTAAGTATCCTGTGCTGTTTAGTAAACATTCTCTGCTACAATAAGAGCCGCATTTCATTAACACTTTAAAAAGTGCATCAAGACTCTTCAAAGTATTGTTAATATTTATAGGGTGTGTCATTATGTTTTAAAAATAAGTAACCAAAGAAAGCAGTGAAAAGGCAAAGGAGGTTTTTTTCATCTCAGAAATAGTGTAGATTTTACATCAAGTTGTGGTTTTCTTCTAAAGGCTTTACTGTTTGAATATAAAGTATTATCCTTTGTACGGTGTAAGAGAAATTATTTTTGCGTTGCTCTGCTCAGACTTACTAATTCTTAATGCTCAGTGTCCAACAGTCAACTTCACTGAAATATCTGCTTTGAATTTTTTTTCTTCCTGTTCTTCAGCTGCCACTGATCTTGAGCTCAGGTATTTAAATGTGTGCTTACATACATCGGAATTAATTATGTGATTACTTGCACAAACCTCAAAAAACGAGGGGATGTGTGTCATACTCTAAAACAATCAGATGCCATTTGCTTGAGACTTAAAGTCTCATTAAGTTAAGAGCAATTTTTGGGCAGCAGTCACATCTCCACAGACTCACCTGCTCCCACATAATTTACTGCTTTAGCTGCTTTGACAGCAGCTTCTCCAAGTCTCTTTCGAACCTCTGGATTAATTCCTGGCTGTAAAAAATAACCATGGAATAGATTATAAATTAGTGTTAAGTTTGGTGATATTAAATCTGGTAATACATGAGTATACTGCAGTATTTAACAAGTGTAGTGAAACCCTGATCAGTGTTACACATTGAAGTCTCCGTGATTTTTCCTAGAGAATCGTTCTCCTAAAGAAAGGTTGGGTTTTTTTTTTCAATTAGGAGATTTTCTGCAGCAAAATTAAAACAGCTCTGGGACTTGCAAATAAATTACCACTCAATAAATTTGATGGGGGTTAGCAATTAGTTTAAAAATATGTTGGCTCAAGAAATATTAGTAAGAACTTTCTGCTCACCCCTGGTGCCTCTTCAATGATCTTCTGATGCCTCCTCTGCACGCTGCAGTCTCTCTCAAACAAATACACTGCATTGCCATGCTGGTCACCAAATACCTGCACTTCAACATGCCTGGTCCAGAAAAAGAAATGCTTCCTTTCAGCACAGCCTGTGACTGACTGCACCCAAACAGACTTTGAACTTGTACACTTCAGTAGAACTTGTGATAGGTTTCAATGTCTGCCCTCAAATAATGCCACAAATGTAGAAGTAAGGCTGCTATCATGCAATATTTCAACTGTTGTAGGATTTCATCGATCTCCTAAATGCCAACCACTGCAGAGAAATCTCACAGATGTAGGATAAACATGATGCATAACTGAAGGCTGCACCTCTTTACCAAATAATAGTGGCCTGATTTTATTTTTATTTCAATAACTAATAATGAGGATTTCCCTCAATTTACTGTGTAGCAACACTGGCTGCACCAGGAATAACATTTTTTTGTTTCAACACATCATTTCACATGCCACATTAGGTATTAGAATTGTGGTCTATGTATAAAGCTAATAAAAACATGTCACCATTATGACAATCCTCTGGTGCTGGCAATAGAAATTCGCTGGGAATTTAATGAGATTTTTCTCGTGCCCATCTGACAATATTAGGAGGCCCTCAGTCTCTTCAGAATAAATGCTTTTCTTATAGCAATGCTTCAAGAAAAACAGACACAATTTTGACCAAATCAACAACTGACACAGTGCAAAAAAACCCATAAAAGACCAATTCTCATCCTACTACTAAACCAGTTATGCTCATTTAACTGCAGAATAAGTGTTTATATTGAAACAGCTATTTCTCACCTTGGATTATCTATGAACTTCTCAATCAGCATTGCATCATCATTGAAAGACTTCTTTGCTTCTCTCCTTGCTGACTCTAGTTGGTCCAGAAACTCCTTCTCTGAATGAGCAATTCTCATGCCCTAAAATGCAGAAAAAGCCTTTGTAAATGTCTAAAAATATGGGACATAATAAAAATCCTTGTGGCACACAAACACCAAGAAATGGGCTCAACAGTAACACTTTCCCTCCTTTCTTAAACTTCAGCAAAATTGTGTACCAACTTCCAGTAAGAGAATCCTCCTAGGCTCCACTGGAAGTGCCATAAAAAGTGTAAAAAATAGATTTTATAGACATTTCAGAGTAAAATCAGATTTAGGCTGGGAGTTCACCATACATTCAAAAGTGTCTAAACACAAAATATTTAAATGAGTTTTCTAATAACTTCTTGTACATTTAAAACAAAAGAAGTAACAGCAGCTATCACAAATCAACAATTTAGAGCCATGTAACTTCACACAAATCCACAGGACAACTTTTCTGCCTGTACGAATTACTGAAGATCCACTGAAACAAGCCAAACCCTTTCAGTTCATTCCAGCTCCTCATCCTCTGCCTGACCGCCCAACAAAAGGAAAAGAGACTTCAGTTACAGAGACTGAGCCATGAACAGGTACCTTTCCTCCCCCTCCACGAACAGCTTTAATCATCACGGGGTATCCGATTCTCTCGGCGTGTTCCTTTAGGTGCTCATCTGATTGATCTTCTCCATGGTAACCTTCAACAACAGGAACGCCAGCAGCAGACATTATAGCTTTGGAAGTGCTTTGACAGAACAGTTTTATGTTTAGAATGATAAAAATATTCTTTTTCTTACTTTAAGCTCCAAATCTGTGTATGTTCCCAAAGTTAACTCTCTTCATACAGGCAGTTGCACACTGGACCTCAGCAGGACTATTTGCATAGGTGGGTTACACAGGATTAGACTCTAATTAATCACATGCTTCAAACAGGGGCTTTGGCTCTCCAAAACCTCCACAGAAAAGCAGGAGTAAGTTTCAGCTTTACTGTTCTCCCCTGTCCTTTGGCCCACATTATAGAGGCCAAAACCAAACATTTTCCAACAACACTGTATCCTGCCACAGCATCACAGGCAAAACTCTTCTCCTGGTGCAGGAGGGATTCACAGCACACAAAACACTCCAGCACAACAACTGCAACTCCAAATACACATGCAAAGCTTGTTGAATTACTGAGGTAATCGACCCTCACATTACAAAGTGATAAAAAATTAATTCTCTCAAATGAGTATTACATAGTTCATATGTTTGTAATAATCTCATTTCCATATTCTTGATTTATACTTCATACCTTAAAAGCATTTCTTTGATCCAAGTAATTAAGGTCCTCTGTGATGAACTAAACTTACGAGCCTGGTTTTACATGAGTCACAATAACCCCAGTGATGACGTTTGTTTTCCTCTGCTCTTCTGACCAACAGACAAGACACTCTGACTATGGAACCCTTACCTACATTACACTGCAATGCCCCAATTCTGGAAAAGCAGAATCATAACTTAAGTACTAAAATTCTAATAACTGAACAATCTCAATTGTTTCTATGTCTATTGGAGTCCCACACCTACAGACCTTAAGTTTATTCCTCTGAAGAAAGCCATAAAAATAAAATACAATGAAAATTGACACAATAAAACAATCATGACACTGGTCATCTGTTAACAAAATAGCTTTGCCAAGCTGTAAATTGCATACCCACATAACAAATCAGAAATAGATACCTCTTAATACCCATATCTCTGATAGCTGATGAAGGTGGACCTATGAAGATGATTCCCTGTTGCTTGCACAGCTCTGCAAACTCTGTGTTTTCTGAGAGGAAACCATAACCTGGATGAATAGCCTAAAACAGAATAATGTTACCAGCCTATTTTTGTATCAGTTTAGCTTAGAAAACTCAGAAACTTCAGCAGAGTGTTAAGGGAACTCATGGTGGGTGAAAATAAAGAAATAAAGAGCATGGAAGTAACAGAAAATTAAAGGTCCTGAGCTACTTACCTGTGCTGCTGAGACCTTGGCCACCTGCAGTATTTTCTCCATGACCAAGTAACTCTGCTGTGAGGGTGCAGGACCAATACAATATGCTTCATCTGCCTGGTACAGAAAAAACACTTATAAACACAGACTGTTTATTAAACAAAAAAGCAAATTGAACTGAGTTTCTGAGGTAATTGTATTCTTCACCAGACTGCTGGCAGGAGCAGTTTAAATCACTGCCTCTCCTCACAGAAAGGTTCAACTGGGTGAAACAAATTGTGACTTTCTTACCAAAATCAATGCATTCTCTAACTCCCTGGCTACTCTGGAGTTAAGAGAGCCAAACATTAAAGCACTTCCTGTAAAGCTCTCAGGTGTTGAGACAAAGACCTGGCAAACTTTTCATCAGTTCAAGGAAACCCTGTCAGTAACTCTACAGAGGTGAAAATCAACTGCATGAGCACCTGAATCTGCCTTCCCATGGAACTCATCCCTGAGAAATACTGCTGTGAATGAAGGCCAGTCACAAGGATAATGAATATACTTCACCATTGCCACGTGCATGGAATTCCTGTCAGCCTCACTATAAACTGCCACCGACTTCACCCCCATTTTCTTGGCTGTTCTCATCACTCTGCAGGCGATTTCTCCTCGGTTTGCAATAAGAATCTTCCCTATGCTGTGACCTCCTGTTTAAAAGGATGAAGCACGGTAAGAAACATCCATAAAACACTTCTGGAAACACAGCAATTTTAAAAATACAAATCTTTTTCTTCATAATTTAGAGTGTTTATGCATTTCTTCCAAAACATGAAAGTTGTACTTCCTGGACTAACTAGAAAACAGTGAAGCCTGTGTTTTGTCTCCCCTGCAGCAGGTGATTCTCTTTTTGAGAGCTCTGCTCCCCACTGATACACAGTCACAAAGAAAGAACATGGTACCAAGTTATTCGTTGTTTTGCTTTTTTTACACAGTAACTTACAGTCTCATGGCAGCAGCTACAACTTGACAGACGCACAAGTCACTGCCAGAGACTTCACAGATAGAACTAAATAGCTTAAAACTAACTAATAAAATGAAAATAGATCTCTGCATTCTCAAACCTGTATTTTAGATAATATGACAAAGCGAGTTTCAATCGTCCTGCTGAATACTTTTACTCTCCTTCATATTTTGTTTAAATAACATTATGACCAAAAAACCAATTCTCACAGACTCTACAACATTTGTATCAGGAACGACTCAGAGGAAACCATCTCAAAAAGTACAGTTTTCATTAATTTTAGCTGTAATATTTAGGCATCCTGAATTTATTTAAAATGTTTAAACATTGACAATTATTTCTGTTGGGTTAGCTACAGCCTACTGCTTTCAAAAACCATGACAATATTGAGTACTTATTAAAATACCCTGCAATTTTTCAGGACCTAATGCTGTAAAACTAATCATAAAACCATCCGCATTACACAGGCTTTAAATCACCTGAAGTAATTTAAGATAAAGAAGTTCATTTTCGTACCTATTGTTGAGGCCCATTTCACAAATCTTTGTACTTGGTTCCATTGCCTGCGCAATTATAAACACACAGAAAAGTTACAAATGCAGATGAGGAAAGGAAAGGAAGGAAAGAAAGGAAAGAAAGGAAAGAAAGGAAAGAAAGGAAAGAAAGGAAAGAAAGGAANGAAGGAAAGAAAGGAAAGAAAAGAAAGGAAGGAAAGGAAAGAAAGGAAGGAAAGGAAGGAAAGGAAGGAAAGGAAGATGAGCTGCTTTTATGTGCAGGTGAGAGAAGCACTAACACAGCTCTGACGTTTTGGATAAAATTATTTATGCAGGACACACTCAGGTGCAACAAAGAAAGTTGTACAAACTTCACCAGATCTCTCCTCCAGCGTTTTCATAAAGGCACAATAAAAATCATCCCTTTGCTCTTTCAGCAGCNCAGCCGCCTCAGCGCCCCGAGGCCGCCGCGGCCCCGCTCGGCCGCCGCCGCCAGCGCCATGTTGTGGGCGGGCCACAGTGACTGCGGGGGAGGAGCGGGGAGAGCCCTGAGGGAACGGGGAGAGTCGTGAGGGAACGGGGGGAGAGCCCTGAGAGAACAGGGGGAGCCCTGAGAGAATGGGGAGAGAGCCCTGAGAAAACAGGGAGACCCCTGCGGGAGCGGGGCCTGGCGCGGGGAGAGGCCCCGTGTGCCCGCTCCGGGCCAGCGGGGAAATGGCTGTCGGGAGGCGAGGTTGGATGACGCCGAGGAACTGAAGTGGCGAATCGAATAAAGTTCATATAAACGCGAACCGATGTGCGCCGCCCCAGCACTGACGGCTTTATCGTGGGTGCGGGGGCTCCGAGCTGAGGCACAGCCCTGGCTGTGATCTGAGGGTGCCACCACATCCCTGTGTCCCAGCCCAGGTCCCTGGATCCGAACTGCAGGTGGAGGGGGGTCACGGAGTGGTGGGATCAGCACATCCCCCCAGAAAGCCGGCAGGATCGTTCTGCTCCCTCAGGCCTGGGAGCTTTGCGGGTCATAGAATCATAGAATTGTGTTGGAAGGGACTTTTACGGNCAGTGGACAGAACAGCCAACACCTGGCATTTATTACAGAGAGGAGAGCTTTGAGTATTTGGGAAGGAAGATGCGAACGGCCACAAAACAGGAAAGCTCCCAAAGGGAACAGGAGCTGTTTCTATAGAGCGAAGGGGCAACAGGAAAGAATGTGAAAGGCAGCAAGAAAGAACAGCCACGGAGACTTTAAGAAACATGAAGTCAAACGACTAACACTAACAAAATGAGATAGCGAAAGCGGAGTGGATGAAACCGTGAAAGCAAAGCTGCTTTAATTAGTGCCTAAATCAACTCTGCGATTTTGGATCAAGTCCAGCAATTCTTAAGCGCCGTCGGTCAAAAAGCCACGGGACGCCCCCGGCACCGCACATCTAAAGCTCAGCTTTAATTATATAATGAGGGCGAATCGATTTATTTCCCGAACTTGTAACACACGGGTGTCGCGGTCCCCGCCGCCCCCTCAGCGCCCGCGGTCACCGAGCCCCGGGGCAGCTCCACAGCTGCTACACCGACCCCTGGAGCCCCGGCTGGGTTTATTCGCCCTTCCGTCCCACGGAGCAGCCGGGGGCACCGATGTCCCCACACACACACGCCCAGCGGAGCCCCTTCNGGACTTTTACGGTCCCATTCCAGCCCCCTGCCATGGGCAGGGACACCTCCCACTGTCCCATCCAGCCCGGCCTTGTCCTGCAGGGATGGGGCAGCCACAGCTTCTCTGGGCCCCACCCGCTCACGGGAAGAATTTCTCCCCAGTATCGGTCGGTTTGTGGCCCAGCTCAGCCCGGGGCAGGGCCTTGCTAAACCAGCACAGGCGAAATAAACGTTTCTATTTCTTGTTTACAAATGGCAAACACAAGTTATCAAGTGCAGGAGTAGCAGTCATTAACAGGTCTTGTGTTCTCTGTACTCAGGAGCATTGACGGTTTCTTATATAAAAAGCATTTTTAGTACGCAGACAATCTCTGGTTGTTCCGCTGTTGTGATGTTTTTATTTGGCCGTGGTGACCCCTCACACCAGGCACCGGGTGGTTCCAGCAGGTTAAATGTCCCCGACCAGCCGGTGGAGATCACACAGTCCCTGGGACCTCCCTGCAAGGGATCCCTGGCGGGATCAGCACTTGCTCTAAGGAGGAGATTTTAAAAAAACCTAAGTTATTAAGCAAAGCTTCAGCTTTTCCATAATTCATTCACTTCAAACCTCTTCAACATAATGTGCTGACAGTGTAAATCCTATTTTGCCTTTTGAAATCCAAAGTTTTAAGAGTTCGTGTTTAGCTTGTCTCTAAACACGAGGTGGCAGCATTTTATTAACTATTTTATTAACTACTGAACATTGAGAAGAGCTACAGGTACTTTACAAAACCTGTATCGGAGGTGATGGAGGAGTCAATGCTTTAGCAGCAGAACCAGTGGAAGTGGCAAACTCGTATTTCAAATCTGCTCGTGGAAGGCATCCTGCAATTATGGCTTTGAAGGCTTGCAAAGTCAAGCAGAATCACCAGGTTGTACACACAGATGTTTGTTAAGTGCAGTGCAATAACACTGAAATGCAGAAATAATGATTTTCTGACACCCTTAATGTGCTCAATGTGCACATACAGAGACAGAAACACTGTGATGAGCCCAGTGATGTGTGTAGGCTGGATGGGCAACATTTTAAACTTTCTTGTGAAAGTCTGGCATATTTTGAAAGCTTCTTTGTTTAATAATTTGAGTAGTTTTCTCATCATCATGTTTTTCTGTGAGCAGCTTGTGAAAAACATAATTTGATATATGAAATTATTTTCCTTGAGCAGATGAAAGAAATGTCGTTCCATGGCAAAATAAATGAGGTTAAACTTTGGCTAGAGTGATGATTCGTAATTTTCAAAAATTTTTGTGGTATAGGAAAGCCCCAGCAAAACTGAAGTTCAAAACCAAGATCTGTATCTCTAATAAACACAAGTATTCTGACTCTGATTGAACATTTTCCTTTTTCCCAACAGTCATTTATTTTGGTTTTCCATGTTGGAAATGCCAGCTACTCCTTTTTAAAATTGTGAAGAAAGAGTTAAGGAAGAAACCGAGACAATTAGATTATAATTTAATGAAGTGCTTGGGATCTACCCACTTCATAGGCAGTAAGACTTTCAGAAAAAGAGAAATGTAGGGTTTGTGACGTTTTGTGGCCAGCTGGGAAAGCCCAGATGCTGGTGAAAGGCCAGGAGTGTTGTGTTTCTGTGGCTGATAATCTTCAGATGCAATGTGTCTGCCTTGTAGGCATGCAATTCTGATGGATGTGAGAAAGAAAATGCAGTCTCCAAGTGTCCTGTCACCTTAGTCATGCAGGCTTAACTCCAAAGGAACCTTTCTGTCCTCACTCTTCTTATTTTGCTCAAATCAATGCTTTAAAAATACTCGATTTTCTTCTAAACACTCTGATATGCAAAGGTTCCATCAATCAATTCCAAATCTTTGTGCTTCTTGGACAGTCCAGCATGTGGCTTATAAATGGGAGCTTTTGGCCTTAAAAGTAAAAATGGTTGGCTCTTCCTCCATCTGCTGCTGTACTTTGTCAAGAAACAGAATTTTGAGACATCCAGCCTTTGAGGGTCTACTCCCCACACACAGGTTTGTATTTACCAGCCCAGCTTCTGAAACTTGTCCACTGAATAGGTGTAAACCTGGCACCAAATGTAACATTGTACCAGGCCAACCAAGTGCTAAAGAGCAGAGCCAACTGCTCCTGCTCCCCGGGCAGTGCTGCTTTTCTACTGAAGAAAAGGAACTTTTCACCTTGTGGCCCACAGCCATTGAGTTATCCATCATGTAGGGATATGCACTGACATCAGAAGTGGTAACAGCAAATTAAACATAATTCTGGTATTTTATCACTAAGGGAAGTTATGGTCTCTCTGTTGCCCTCACTGGCACTTCTCCAACAGCAAAGTTCCTCAATCAGCTGCCAGCAGCAGAAAGGTGGGGGTTTCTGCTCCGTCTTTACTATGTCTTCTGCTTCCCTGCAGTCCATCTACAACCTTTGCTTCTTTAGCCATGAAGGAGATGACCTGTGAGACTCACTCAGCCATTTTGAGCCTTACCTTGCCTTGAGAAGGCAGAGTCCTCTTCCACTCTTCTCTCCCAGCCAGCCCAACTCTAGGATGCAACCTCCCAACAAAGGCCTTAGAGGCAATACAGGAACCTGACCCAAAACAGGCTCTGGTTGCTGTTATTCACCAAATGTAGATCTAGGAAGATTTGGTTTCACGTTCCTCTAGTCCATCCTGGCTCCTCTGGGAAATTCCTTTAATCAAGGCAGAAGCTGTTGAATTCTCAAGTTTATATGTGGTATTTCACAGGCTCACAGGATATTCCAAGTTGGAAGGACCCACAAGGATCATTGAGTCCAACTCCCAAGTGAGTGCCCACCCAGGGATCGAACTCACAGCCCTGGAGCCGTGGGCACCACGCTCTGTCCATCGGAGCACCCCTTTATCCAGACCATCTCACTGAGTTCCTCATCCAGTCTTCTCTTAAACACCTCCAGGGATATTTCCAAGTTTTTATTTCCTCTAGTTTCCACAACTGAATGCTGAAAGGATGCATTCTAATCAAAAGACTTATCATAATTCATAAGATTATCTGTGAAACAGCTTAAATGTGAAGCAACAAGCATCCATCTCATTTTCTGTGAGTTGTGGTATGTGTTCATAGGAAAGAAAAAGAGATCTCATTGTATAAAGTGAATTCAGGTCTTCTAGAAGTTGTCGGGAGATTAACAGAAAACCTCTTAATATTCCAAATGCCTCGGCCCCCTTCTTTTTTTTAAAAATGCTAATAAGACAATTATGGAAATGTCCCAAGCTGCAGGAGAAATAATCATCAAAGTTATGGTTGGGACATAAGCATGCCTTTGTCTGTAGCTTGTGACCAGAGACCATAGGACCCTCCCTGTTTATTGGCTTGTACTTGTATTTTAAAGGTGAAACAGCACTCAGGAGATAAAATAATTGCACAGCAATGCACATTTTAATGACTAAATACAGTCTTTATTATAGAAACACCAATTCCCCCTATAGAGTCTCCCCAGTGGGAGAAAGATGACAAAGTAATTCCATTAGATAAAAAAGTACCAGCTAAATATCTACCTAAATTCTGGCAGAAAATAAATACAGGCTTTAAAAGCAGCACATGGCAGCTCAGGGAGCAGCTGGGCTGTCTAATTGTAATTCAGCATTAAATTTGGAGAGGCAACACTCCCCTCTGTGCTGGTGTGCTGACACACAGCCCTGCTACAGGCTGGGCCACAGCGGGGAGGAGGGTTGCCCTCGGGGGCTGGGATCTCCTGCTGCAGTAAGGAATCCTCCAATGGATCTTCTAATACTGTAAAGCACTAACTCCATTGGATTAATTTTGCTGCATGTTGGCAGCATTTCCTGGGAGCATCCAGTTGTTTCATCAGTTTGTACCGTGCACTTCCCCTGTGCCATTTAGAGCAAGCCCAGAGTATCATTCATCTGGAAAGGGCATATGCAGCTTCATAAAAACAACAACTAACAGCAATAAAAAGTGTAAGAACAAATCAGGTAAACCTGAATCCAAACATTGTTCAATGCCAGCAGGTTGATTCACTGCAGAAACAAAAAAGGTTAGGGAAAAAATGTCTGATGTTTCTCCAAGGGCAAAAGTGGTTCAAAATTGTCTTTATCTTTCTAATTTATTGGTTCATTGAGACTCAAAGGGAACATTCTGGAGACTGTTAATTTCTTCCACAGCTACATATTATATTGATTATGGAGGAGTATAACCATGTTTCCTACTTCACACAGATTAGCATCTCTTATTAATTAATGGAAGAAGGATTTATTTTCTTTCTTAATTTAAATAGTAAACTTTCAATCTTTACATGCTAATAAAATATCAAAACTGTTTAAAAATACTGAAGTAAAATTAAACTGACAAGAGATAATCATCAGTTTTAACTAGAAAGAGGCAAAATCCAGTGAGGTTCCATCACCACTAATAATTGCACAGGATTTGGGCTGTTACTCACAGGAATTTAATTAGCTCCCAGCACTTCTGTTTTGTTTAGACACAGATGAAACTATCAAGGTATTTTTGTATATGACTTCCTTATTTCTTTTGTTTAATGAAAACCATTCCATAGTTCTTTTCCTGGTGAAACTTTTATTAGGAAAATTTGAGCCATTACCCTAATTTCTAAGAGGGAAATGTGCTCTTATTTAATATTATTTTCTCTTTTGCAAATGTTTTTATATATAATTTCTTATTACTGGTATGTCATTTGCTTCAGTGAGCAGATTGTGTGGTGTGTGCACATGCAGGTGTGTATGTGCACCTTTGTGCATATATTTTAACTTTGTACCTCTTTTGTGACAAGGAGTTTTTCCTTGTTGCAATAAGGAACACAAGCTGGACTTAATCTCAAAAGCAATTACTACTCTCATGCCTTCAGCATTGGTTTAGCAGGAAACAGACTACAGAGTGTATCAATTAATGTGCTTTAAAGCAACCCCAAATTACTGTATCCATATGAAAATCCAGCTGCTGAACTGTGAGCTCGCTGGGTGACACTCACTTTGGGTAGAGAATTTGTGCAAGTTTTATTTCCCATAGGCCACTTAATCCCAGGCATTTCCAGTGAGTGTAGCACCTCCCCAGATCAAGAGATCCAGATCCCAGTGCCGCTGTCTCAGAAGAGGGGCAGTTACTGGGCTCAGTGGTGGTCACTGCAACAGGCCCATGTCTGGTTCATGAACTCTCCCAAGGCCATGACATGCTGAACTCCAGAGTAAGAGTCCCATATTATCAGTGTCTTTGCAAAGGGCGTAACAGGAAAAAAGCCAAGCACTTGGGAAGGTAACTCTGGTTTAGAGCTGAAAAGAACTTGCTTGGGTATGGAATCACACTGACACTTACCCTGAGATTTTGGCACAGTGATCCCACAAGGCTTTCATTGAACTCTGATTTTACAGGGTTGTCTGTGGCTGTAGAGCTCTGCTTTATTCACTTGAAGGTTGTATCATCAGACTTACGTATTTTAATAAATCTAAACACTATCATTAATAAACTTGATGGATTTTCTGAGGGATAGTGATACTGCTTGCTTTAAGCTATTTTTGTGAAACTAATTTAGGTGGTCTGAATGGCCTTGTTTGTTGATAACAGAGGATTTTGGCTCCTCATTTTGGTCATCTGGACTACATTTAAGTCAGGTGTTAAGAACAGCCTAAAGTAGAGGGTGTGAATTCTCTCCTTTCCACCTTGGAAATCCACTTCCAGAAATATTCATTAGCTTTAAACACATGGTGTCATCTCACTTAAAAATGTGGCTTCAGAGCAGTGAGATTGCCAGGCAGAAGCTAAAACTCCTGTGACTTCTCTGCTTGGTACACACATTTGGAATTACAAAGGCCCCCTCAGATGCGTTCATATCCTCTATATGACTTCTTCCTGGAAATCAGGAAAGTGGCAAACACAATGACAAACAATCCCAGGATACTCAGGCCCACTGCAACGGGAGCTGCTTTGCTGTTTCTATCAGGAAAACATTCTTCTTCTGAAAAGAAAAGATCAGAGAATGTGTTATAGCAGAACATCATGCTCCTAGACTACACATCTATATTCCAGAAAAGTGAGTAAATACAAGATAGATGTTCTCAGAACCTTGTTTTCCTTTGCTTTTTGCTTTTTTCCTGAGCTGTAATTACGACATTTTTATTTTTGGTGAACCTTATCTCAGGAAAACCATCATTGCCCCTTTCATAGCAGCATCATGTGTCAGTAGGGAGTGACTCTGCTCCCTCATGTTTGCAGGAGTTGTTTCACCACCAGCACACCCACAGCAGGAGTTTTCTTGCTGATAGCAGATGGGGGCATCTTCTATCTGATCTACAGGAATGTGCCTTCCCTGGCCTCTGTCATGGTGGGGTGAGTGGCACAGTGTGTCCCAGCTCAGCAGTGAATGAGGGAGATCCAACACCCTCTGCCCCTCTCACTCCTGACTATTCCAAGGCAGGTTTGGACAGCACTCCAAGATAAAAGCCCCTGTGGTTATTCCAGTGACATGCTGGCACAGATTGTAGCTTGGTTTGGGCTTCTCCCTCATGGGAATCTTGACACTGACAGTGGGCAGTTTGCCCAGGGAGCGTGTGGAATGCATGACATCATGTCACAGCTCCAGAGCCTCCACATGGCTCGCCCCAAAATCTGATCTTCTTCTCTAATCCAGATGGTGATGCCACAAAGCCAAAGGCATCAACATTCTACTAAATGTTGCCTTTTAAAAGCTTTGTCTTGTTAATGTAACCTGCTGTTAAATGAGCGGAAAAATATTTGCATTTAAGTATTGTAAAAGCCAGAGAGGTTTGAATTGGCTTTTTTTCTTTGATGAAACCATGAGCTATGAGCTCTAGAAATTGTTTCTCATACCCTGGAATGCAGTTCAGAAGGCATTTTAAGCTTTCCACACTCAAACAGGCCAAGCTATTGATGTAAAACTGCTGCAGTCTGTAAAAAATTGTAAAGAACTTGAAACCAGTGATAATTAATGTTTTCTTTTTCTTCCCTTTTTAAAGATGAGCAAATCAGAAAAAACAGAAGTGAAACTATGAGTCTTGAGGCATGCAAGGGGAGGGTGAAGTGTTCAGAGATACTCGCTGGGGATTTTGCCTTTCACAAACTGCATACACGGGCAAAGTATGTAACAGTTTCAGGACTATTTGCTGAAAGTGACTGGGGATTTATTTCAGACCGGCTTTCTCAGGTCTCTGATCAAGAGCAAAACTTATTTAAATTTGTGTATGGTATTCAGGAGCAGAGATTAGCCTGACCTTGGGAAGAGAGAGAGAGAGAGAGAGAGACTCAGCTCAGAATCTGCCAGAGGTGAGGCCATACCAAATCCCATAACTGAAATCACTCATTGTACAAGTCTGAATGGGAATATGGGGAGCAAATGGGATATCATAACTTGTTCCAGCTCAGAGTTATAGATAGGACTCTCAGTGTGGCTTTTAAAAGATCCATGTCTTAAAAAAAAACCCCAAATGTTGTTTCCCATTATATTCCTTTTAGAATGAGAAAAGGAGCCAAAATGGTGACCTAACAGAAGAAGAATTGGTGAGACAGCCAAATGGAGCCAAAAGACTGATCTAAAATAAAAAGAAAAATACAGGGGCAACATTTTGTAAGCATGCAGGAAGGCAAGTGTCAGAAGAGAAGGAGGGGTTTTCAGAATCACAGAATCACAGAATGCATCTAAAGGGCTGGAGAGCTGGTAAGCCCCTCGCTCCACCAAGTTCTTGCATGGAAACACCCTGAGAGAAGTCACAAAAATGAGAAGATGCACAATTTGAAAGAGACCTCAAGGTCTCACCTAATCCACCTTTCTGGTCTGTCTTTGCCTTTTACTAAGAGACATGGTTGCCTCTGTGGCACTTCTCCAAGGAAAGATAAATTACAGAGAGGATATCACATTTAATTCTGAAGCTGGGAGTGTGCCAGTCGTGCTTCTCCTCAGCAGCACATTTCATCATGTCTAGACACAGCTGCTCTGAAAGTATCATCCTGCATTCACAAATATCCCATATTACTTGGCAGTTTTGCTGCTGCAGCTGTGGGACAACATGAGTGTCAGGAGCCTTTAAAAATAGCTAAAATCTGACTATATTGAGAACAGTGACCTGGAACTGAACTGTAAAGATGAGGCTTTGGGCAGTGCACTGGTGCTGAACACACCTCTGCTTGCCTCAGGAGAAAATGGGTAAAGAATAAAATTATAAATGTAGAACTGTATATTTTTAATGAGAAGGTGAAACTGAATGCAGGAGGGAAAGATGCTTTTCTGTCCTCCACAGGTATTAGCTCTGTGTTGGAAGTGACACAGAAGAGGCTGAGAATACAGCAGTGGGCAGGTTACATTATTTGGGAACAAATACAAAGCTGTGATTGTGGTGTGGGTGTAGCAGGATCACCCCGTATGTGTGGGTGTAATTTAGCAGATTACATCTAAGGCTGCTGGAGTGCTGACATGTAAGTCCTGGAAGAGTAGAAAGGAATTCTTTTACCTACCTTTTCCAAACTTGTTACCAGCAATATCAAACGCCTGCAGCTGCGTGTGTACAAAGAGGATCTGGAAGTCCTTCTCCAAACTGAAGGTTTGCCTGCTGGCACACTTAAAGGAATTCCCCAGCCTTGTTGTAAACAGCCTCTCATTTATGGCTGCATAGTAAACCATACCTGGAGGCCAGAAAGACTAATGAGAATCCACACTAACTCTGTTGCAGCAAACATCTCAGATAAAATGGAGGATCCCCAGTGCTTTGGTAGAGCAGCAGTCACTGATGTGACGTTTTCCTCGTAAGTTCATTTATATTTCTTCCATGTTTAAATGAGTGCTTTAACTATCAATGACTCAGGTGGGCTTGGGTCTGAAAAACTGGCTAAAATTGTAGATGCTTCTCTAAATCATATTTTAATAACGGGAGTCTGCAAGAGGGGGATAGAATTCTCTTGGGAGCAGACAAATGTCTCGGGTCTCCAGCACAGCTACAGAAAAGAGATACCATGTCAGCAAGGGAATTTGAGATAACTAGTCTGTATTGCCTTACATATAAACTGTGCTTTTAAAGATATTTATTTCATTGTAGTACTTTACAAAAAGTATGGTTTCAGCTCCAAGCATCAAAAGATCTTGTCTCCTGAGTATATCCTTTATTCACATCCTCCTTTGAAAGCAGCATGTCTTATTTAAGAAAAAAACACCTGTATTGCCATCTCTACTTTGCTGTATCTCAGCCACATCTGCCAGCACACCATGTGCAGAACACTTTCGGTTCTCTTCACTCAAGATCAGTAAACCAGGGTCTACTGGTACTGTTAATTAAGTAATTTTTATATTAGAAAGGTTAGGACTTGCTTGAAAAAATACTGCTGGTGGACTGTGAAATGGCAGCATCTCACAGAGAGGCAGTGACAGACATCCAGGGAGAGCAGTGTCTCTTGCCAGCTCCTCTTTAGGCGACAGAAAGTACAGCTGAGGATTTTAGGAAAGCATATGAAAGCATATTCCACATTGAGTACCGTTTGATATGAAATTAAGACTGTAAATTCACTGACCTTCAGAAGATAGCTGTATTCTGCTCTCAATTTTACTGACAAAGTAACTTGGAGCTTGCTGCAAAAGAAAATACTATATCTTTATTCATAATACATACTCATATCTGTGGGGAAAAGAAATACATTTCACCACAGAAAAATGACCACAAAGAATTTCCCAGAGAAACATATTTTAAAGGATCCCCTTCAAGCCCCAAGAACCCTCTTGGATGTATTTTGCTTTTGCAAATCTCAGCTACATCACCAATTCTGCTCAGTTCAGTGAAACGGGACCGTACAGGATGGACTGGGAAAATTTAAGAAAGAAGTACACCAGAGAAGAGGTTCTCAGTGTTACTCCAACTGCGAGACATGACTGGGTCAAATGTGACCATTTTCTGGGGGGCAGCCCTGTGTTTTGTTTGGCCACAGTTAAAAACTTTGCTTGGGGAAAACACCTGCTCCTACTTCACATCTTGTGGGTTGGTTACACAACTTCCTATTTTCAAGCTCTCCTCAGAGGCGCTGGCAGTGGTGAGCACTGAGCCACCAGCACTGCACCAGGGCCTGAGCCAGTTCCTCTCACGCCGGGACAGCCACAAGTGCCACGGCTGCAGCACTCCTGGTTCAAAGCACTGAGAGAGGCTGTGGGGGCCAAACACATAAAAACCAGCAGCAGCATGATTTCTTATTAACTTGATTTTCAAAGCAGTCCAAGCCGAGCCCTGCTGTGCTCTTGAGGCTTATCTTTAAGTGAAGGGCGGATTGTCTAATGCTGTGCCAAAACCCACCTTTTTCAAGGCAAGACGGGTCAAGCACCTCCTCAAGGTTCACACCACTCTCCTTAGCACTGCTGCTAACCGGGGCTTTCATGGGTACTTGAATCCCCAACCTTTCAATACGGATTCTTGTAACGCTGAAAATGCTCCCCTGGTTGCAGGAAGTGCACGTTTTAAAGCAAACACTCACAGTCTGAATTGATCCTTTGTTTAAGAACAGCCCCTTCATTTTTACCTCACTTTTCCTCTGTAGCTTTTAGAAAACTTTTTGTCATAACCTGATTTGATTATTAATTACAATACGTATTTTCTCTGTTCAAGAATTAATGACTCAGGTATAGTATAATTTGCTATTCCCTCTTGGACTATCTATGAAAATGACTGAGTAAGCATTTGTACTTTTTTTGTCTCTAATTTGAACTTGGAGCCAGGCTGTAAGACTGACACTTTGGCTTGATTAGTTGAAAGATAGCAATGATGGCTCTGAGCTGCTGTGGAGCTCCAGGACACGGCCTTGATGCCTGTTACACTCCCCAGAGTTTGATGGGGTCCAATCCATGCTGTGTTCCCCCCTGCCCATTAATCACTTTATACACAGTAGTAACTTCTGTCTTTAGCCCTGCTGGCATCACCATCCAGCCCTCTTACCTTTCATATACACAGTGCTGCTGCTGCCTCCCAAAATGTGCAAGAGGATGGCTGCACTCCAGGATTTTCTCCTGTGGTTTTAGAGCTGCAGCACACTTGGCAGCTTTTATTGAAGCCTCATCCTCGTGGGATGTGATCCCAGTGGGGAACATGGTATCAATAGACACAATGTCAGAAAGAAAGTTCATTTTCCCACTGTGTAAGCATGCCCAAGTTTCTGTGCATACTTGCAGGCCTTCCTGGTGTGCTGCATTTTAAGGGCACTTATCTCCAATTTTTTTATTGTAGTTCCCTTGTTTGGAATTTTCCCACTCAGAAATTAGATGAAATTAGGCTCCTTCAGCTGGGGATATGTCGTGGCTCCTGGGCACTTAAAACTACACAGGCTGTCCTTGGAATGTAACAGCTCCAGCTGGCTTTTATGGGAAGAAAATGACTAAGAGCAACTTGACAGTGAGTCAGAGCTCCCAGCACACACACCTTGTTCCTGCACAGGGACTCCAGTCCCAAACCCTCTCCCTCTGTACCACTGTAATGCAAACAGCAGACCTGACATTCCCTCCCATGAGATTTTTACCTACCTAAAAAAGAGAGTCAGATTTTGCTCGAGGTTATTTGTAGACTGTGTTGCTTGATGGGAAGTCTCAACACTGTTCTCTAGCACTTTCTGCCAAAGTGTGGCAAGGCACTATGCTTACCCTTCACTGCATATGGAAACCTTTCCAAACTGAAAGTTCAAACCGACAAGACCTGCTGGGAGCAGGATGTTGGACCAGGTAGCCTCCAGAGGTCTTTCCCAGCCAGAATTCATGTTTGCTTCTAT
The DNA here is from genome assembly GCA_013390025.1 of Pitta sordida. Classification (NCBI taxonomy): domain Eukaryota; kingdom Metazoa; phylum Chordata; class Aves; order Passeriformes; family Pittidae; genus Pitta; species Pitta sordida. Next base: position 544,189 of record WEKX01025675.1, on the reverse strand, counting down.
GATAATAGTTCTTTGGGAAGGACAGGAGTAACAGTGCCTTAGATATACAGCCTAAGTTCTGGGTCCCCAGTCCTAAATACTTCTTCCCTCTACAACAATTACCTTTACAAATGTGAAGTTTACAAATCCTCCACTGAAAGTTAAGTTCAGCTCAGACTGCACCATCCCACAGCTTCCAGATGTCTGTGTCGCATTGGGGTTGACAGACACATATTCCATCTGCTCCTGTGGAGACAAGAGACATTGCAGGGCTGCTGATGAAGAGGAGGGGCAACTTAATAAGAAAGATGCAGAGATTTACAGCAGCCTTTCCCCCCCCCAGACAGACTCTGTGTGGCAGAATGAACACACCAGTGGTGGTGGCAGCAGAACTGCTGTCTGCCATGGTCGTTCCCCACTCAGGAACCAGCACTGGTGGTTGTCTGACACATCACTGAGCTGTTCCAGTGTGTTAAGCTGGCGAAAAATCCTGGATTTCTGTTAGTTTAGTCAACTGATCTGATTCAGAGCAGGGTCAGATTAGTATGAGTGGTACATAATTTATAAAGAGGGAACAGCAGGAACCTGTGGCTGAGGACAGAGGAAAGATCAAGACAGAAGCAGGCAGGGGTTAGTTTAGATTCAACAAGCTTTTCTCCTTATATCACCCCGTCCTCCTCATTATGTCCTGCACATCATCTCTAGTGTCTGACAAACCACACTGAGGTCTGAAAGGAGATCCTTGCAGCCCTGACTGCAGTTTGGCTCTCTCAGTCTCATTTCAAACACACCTTACATTACTACAAACCCACTCTGATGAGTTGGGAATCATGCTCCCTGCCTGGCTTCTGCCAGGATGAGCGATGAAAATTACTTCTGCCGTTATTAGATATTCATCCCACATTAGAAACATCCAGACTCCAAACAAGAGTATCTGGATTTGTAATGGGGATGGGTCATGGCATATAACTCCAGAGCCTGGGGAAGGCAGCCCCACGTATTGTATTAATGGAGGCTACAAAACTGTAAGCCTGAGGGACATAATCACCATTTGGGGTTGTATGACATCTCTTGCAGAATCGTTCTTGGGGATCACTTCTAGGAAAGGGTACGAGTTCCCTAAGAACTGTGGTTTCTGTGGTCCTAAAATCTGCATGTGTCAGCATCAAAACAACCCACTTCTCAATTCAAATCTCTGAATTGAGAATTTCTTGCTTTCATTGGAACTCACAATGTCAAGATGTTCAGATTTTAACTATTCTCCCATTCTAGGAAACACAAATAATGTTACAGGCTGATCTACCACCCCAGTATTGCTTCCACACACATCACTGAAATCAGAAGACACCCCTATGTCCCCCTGGCATCATCATACAAGCCAAAGTACAGCAGCTGAGATGCTGTGGCACATGAAGGGCCTTAGATTGGCAGCAAACCACTTGTTTTCATCATAGAAGCTAACTTCTGAAGATGGCTTGGAAAGAATAAATTCCAGCTAATGAAGAAACAGCTATTACAAAGCTCAGCTCCCACCTCACCCTTTGTGTATTTTGAGCCATCAGTTGCAAACCCATCACTGCTTTGATGCAGGTCCTGTTCCCGCTGGAGACGGTGTATGTACCAGTTGGGATGGGAGAAGGCTGCGGGGCAGGGGTGGGTCTCGCTGTCGTCGTAGTAGATGTGATGGTTGTTTGTGACCCTGGATGGGTGGTGGTTGTGTTGGTCACAGCTGTGGCTGTTGGATTTCTAGTTGCTGTTGTTTGTTTTCCTGACTGTGTGGTGGGTTTGACAGTCTTCATGGTGGTGGCTGTCACTTGGGTGTTTGCTGATGTGTGGTTTTGGGATGTGTTGGTGGCTGTCACTTCTGTGCTCACACGTATGGAGGACAGAGGGGTTGTGGTGGTGTTCTCCCCTGCAGGTGTGACCGTGTGCATTGTCTGGGTTGTGGCCTGCCCAGCTGCACTTGTGTTGTTTGCTGCTGTCGTGGATGTGGTGATTGCTCCTGCCTGGGCTGTCGTGTTCTGGTCTGGAGCTGCTGTTTCCTGCTGCTGCTCTGTTGTCTGCACAGTTGTTCTGTGACTCTTGGGTGTTGTTTCAAGAGAGACTGTGCTGTTAAAATGAACTGTGGTGCTTTGATGGGGTGAAGAATGGGAAAGTGGCTGAGCAGACGTAGCCATATCGTGCAAGGACGTGGTTTCTGGAGATAGTTCAACCCCCAGGGCCACTTCAGCAAGGCAGGTGGAAAATGCTGCAAAGAAAGTAAAATCAGTAGTCTAGAAACATTTTTATAACCACAATATAATTGCATTGGTTTTGTCATCAAATGAGTGATGTGATACGATTTTAATTTCCATATGGCTCCAGTCATGATAGGAGAGTGAAAGCAAACACCCTGTGGCACTATACAGAACTTGTAACCACTCCCTCAAGTTTCACACCTCTGAATACACCCATTGCAGTGCAAACACATTGGCTCTCAGCCCTCCACACACTGAAGAAACCAGAGAATGCCGAGGTATGAGCCGGCCTTGCACATTCCCCAGGCAGCACAAGAATTCCCTGCAGGCAGTAGTACAGCAGCATGTGCTGGAAGCAAATTCTCTACCATCATCGAGGTCTAGGGAAGATGCAGGGCATGTAACAAGCAAAGGGGCTGCAGCACAGTGGTGTTTCAGGGATTTGCAATAGTCTGGGCCTCAAGGAAATTCCAGATATTTATTTATGGTTTTGTTGTAGCCATGTCAGCTTGAACCCTGAAGTTCTCACTCTTGGAAGAACCCAAAGAAAGGCCATTCCTCTTGGCGATGGACTTCCAGCAATGTGAAACAAGTTTTAGGGTACAGCATCCAGAGGCATTTTGGGCCACATGAGAAAATAGTCACAGTGTCAAAATTACACTTTCATCTAATTACATTTACCGAAACATGTCCCTTGCAGAAGGGAAAATAAATTATCTGGCTCCTAAATGCGAATAAGGAAGTGACCAAAAAGTGGGAAAGTACACTGTAGAATAGATGAAGGTCACTGCTCTTCTGCTTGAACCTTTGATTGTGAGTATGCAACAAGACTCTGGAAAGACAAGGTCAAATTAAAAGAAATCATAAATCACTGACATGAATTCCTTGATGTGCATGAAGCTTTAGGTGCAGTTAAATGCTTTACTGCCTAATTTAGTTGGAGGACAGAGAAGAATTCTCCAGTTTGGAGACAGAAGGGGCCCAAAAGTCCAAGACAGCTCATATTCCTGGCAGTGCAGCTCAACAGAAAATGCCACAACATGTTGTCTGAGTTTATTGTTCACTGGTTCTTTCAAAGACGTTTCTCATGAATCAGTGTCAATGTTTGTGGCAGGCATGTTGCTGCGATTTGGATTTTAGGATACATTAAGGCCAGGGGCACATTCAGAGTGAAAATGGCTGAAATCTCAAAAGTTCTTCCTTTTATTTATTTGCGTTAATTTATCATGAGATCTTCAATAATAGCTGAATTCACACAATCTCGCCATTCTAGGATACATAGAAACTAAATAAGAATAATAAAGCCTGCCAAGTTGTGAATGAAATTCAAGACAAAAATCAAAGAAACAAGAGCACATGTATAGATCTTAAGCCATGCCACAATTTTCCCTTAAAAATTCTATGCCTGAGAAGAGCAGAAGTGTACATGTATATACACTCCATATTCCTAAAATTGGCTGGGTATCACTCTGTGCTGTACAGAATATATTTGACTGCCAGTGTAGCTGTTAGCATCAAAGAAGTGCAACTTGAGACAGTTGAAAAGCCTTAAAAAATAATGAGGGTTTTTATCAAAATAAACCTAAAAATGCATCATTAATATGATATTTTAGTTCAGTTTCTCACTTTCCCCTAGGCTTGACCACAGCTGCTGCAGAGCTGAAAAGCAGGTGACTGATCTCCTTCTCTGTGTGCCAGTGGAAGGTCAGAGCAGTTGCCATATACCACCTATGGGTAGTTGCATGTGAGTGTATCAGCATGATAAAAACAAGAAAGAAGAAGTTGCAATTTTCACCCATTTTCCCCCTGTAGAACGGTTGTGAAACAATATACATTTAAATTTACTCAAGTCTTAAATAAAGATGGTGCTCAGAAGTTTTTAGTTCACAGATTGGTTTTGATGACTGACCAGGTAACACCTTGTAGATGTGGAGAGGAATATTATTTAACTGACACTGAAATGCCTTCCATAGCATTTAAATGATACTTTGTCCTTCCTAAAAGGTCATTTCAAGCCAAGGATTTTTCACTATTTAACCTGATGGGGTCACTGAGGGGTAAAGCAAGAAATGTCTTTGGGGTGGCCCAAGGCTCTTGGTCTCTGGGTGAGCTATCACACTGCTCCTCCAGGCTCTCCAAGCATTTTGGAGCTTCTGTCAGTGCACAGCCTTGCTGCTAAACCCTTTGGCTTGGACTGTCTTTTCAAAAGGCATTTGGCTCCCAGGGATGGGCAAGGATTGCTTTCCAGTTGCACCTAATGGTCTGTTTTGGTGGCTGTGGTGTGTGAAGGGGCAGGTGAGCCCATGGGGTCCCTGCCCTCCCCCATGGCTCCCTCAGCACTGCCACATTCCCCTGAGGAGCCTGGCACAGTTTGCCAAAGGAGCTCCATGGCTTTGCTACCACAGCCCTTTCCATGGCTCTGCCAGCAAAATGGGCCACAGGACTAGGAATGGCAGCTCTACACCCACCCACCGTTAGTCTCCTTTTTTTTCCCTCCCAAGAAACCAACTCAAAACTTCGTACAGGCAACATTTTGCCAGTGCTCTGGGGTTACTGTCCTAGAGCAGGCAGCCGCAATCCCTTCGTGCCACTTCAGCATTAAAGTTCTATGTTACAGATGCTGAGGATTGTGTTTGAGGCCAGGCAGCCTCCTTGCAACGTGCCAGCACAAAACTCTCAGAAATGGCTCAGGGCACCTCTTGAAAATTCACTGTTGCCAGTCTGGGCCTGAAGGTCCCGTTTTCCTGCTTTGGTCGTAAGGAACATCACTGCTCTGCTCCCAGGCATTATGGTGGGTAGAGGAGTGTTCTGTGCCATGATCTGTCTGTGACATTGCCCAGCCTTGCCATCCTGTAGCAGGGTGGGTGATAGAAACTCTTGCTGAGGATTTTTTCCCCTTTTCATCTAACCACACTCATTCTGTTCAGCTGCCCAGCAGGTTTGTTCCGCTTTCTGCTGCTAGAAGAAATGCTTTTGTTTAGCTGACTGATTCTGTGTGGACACAAAACCTACCCCAGCTTCTGTGATCATTGAAAACTCTCTCACCTGCTCTGGCTGCTTTGGTTGCCACGAGGAATTGGAAAAGCACTGAGATTTCCTGGGGGGTTTCAGTACTGTCTCAGCCGCCCACCCCAGACTTTTATCCCTTAAACTCTACTTATGTTGAATTCCCTGTCTGCACAGGAAAACTTGACTTTGTAATATTAATAAAACATCACAACAAATTATTAGAGAAAAGATAAAAAATGGCTGAGAAACTGAGGAAACTAGATCTTTTTGGTCAGAAGTGGTTTCTGACCAGAGTTATTAGTGTTACTTCTCAGTTTGATCTTGCTCTCCTTTCATGTCTATGTTTCGGGGCTACTTCAGCAGACTGGCTCTGAAGCAGGCGTGGGAATGCAGAGATACAGCAGGAGCTGCTCGCGGTTGAGCCCCTGGACAGTTTCCCTGCTCATGCACCGGGAGGGAGCCGGGGGTTGGTAACTTGTGTGATCCCTGTGTGCCCAAGGCAAAATACACCACAGAAATCCAGTGCCACAACAGGGAGTTCACACTCTTGGCCATTACACAGATTAAATCACACTCTGATCTTCTTCACTGGGCACATTTTGTAATGCTGCAGATCTTGAGGGGTGACTTAAAGCAGTGGGAGATGTCCTTCATCTGGCTGACTCCACAGATTTTCACAGAGCAGCATTAAGGACCAAATAGTGACTCTGATGTTTTTTGTCACTGAGTTAAATCCCAGTCTATCCTCTCCAAGCTCCCTGCCTCACTCCTGCTTTCCTGATCCTGCCCTGCATCTTGCAATGCAAATGAATCAATGACACAAGCAATGCTTCCTTAGATTTTTCTTTCTTTGTTGTGTTTCTTGAGTTATTCCATCAGTTCTGCTGGTCTGAAAACTATTTTTAATTAAGAAAATCAGAGCCAAAAATGTTTGCTTCTCACACTACTTTGAGCTGCCTCCTTCACCAAGTCAGAGTTTATATCACCACAGAGTGCAAGGAAAAATACAAAATAAAACCTCTGACTAAATCTATACCAGCTGCAGTTAACTGTAGTTATGGCTATTTCTTAGCAGTGGGACTTTACGAAGAGTACTCTTAGTGCTCACAACAAAACTGTTCAAAGTTTTCAGTCAACAAAAGAGGCATGTTCTGTCTCATTTTTCAGATAGAAACATTGATGTTACTCACCACAAGCAAAGATCAGCGAGACGAGCTGCTGGGCACTCCTCCCCATGGCCAACACAGCTGCAGGTGTGAGAGATGCTGCTTGTCACTCTGGAGCAGGCGGAGAGGAAATTGAAGTTTCCTGGGGACTGAAAAGTCACTTGATGCAAGAAGTGCTCAGTCACATGGCTGGGAAGGAGGTGGAGAGGAGGAGGAGGGAGACCGATGCTTCTTGTCTGTAAACTACCACAGAAGGAAATAGACGATGGTTAGGAAAGAAAGTGAAAACAGAAGTACTGGGCTGACTGAGGGGAGGACAGACTCACATTCTGCAGATGAGACCTGGGGCTCTGCAAGGCCAGGCAAAGCTTCATGCACTTCCCTCCGGTTCTGAAAACCCGGTGCAAACTGCACCAGCAGAGGATCAACCTGTAAATCAGTAACCCCCTTCATTCTTCAAAAAAGTCCTTTCTTTAGGGCCAAATTCCTTTTATGTTAAGGCACAGAAGGGAGAAATGTGACCTTGAGCTGTCTCCACAGAGCACCTGCTAACAGTGAGACAGGGCTGAGCAGAGCCCCAGATGGGCTCTTGCCTCAGGTGGGGACCATCAGCAGCCTTTGCTGGCTGACCCAGCCGTGCTCCAAGGCCTGAGCTGCTCGAAGGTGGATCAGATGCAGGGGCTCACCATTACTGATGCATCCCAACATACTCCTCAGCAAATGGCAACACCTCACTATGTCCCACGAAGTGCTCCCACAGACCACGGCAGGCTGCAGCTGGAGTTGCACAGGCAGGTCCCGGAGCTGCACACCCGGGATGTGCCAGAGCTCAGCCTCACTCACTCCTGCTCACGGGTGCAGCTGCACTCCCAGCCCTGGGCTCTTGCCATGGGGCCTGCTGGGGGGGAACAAAGGCATCCGGTGTGCTCCAAGTTCTTCTTTCCTCATACCAATCCTGCACTGCAATAACATGGTAAGGCCAATGACTTAAAAAGTCAAGTTTGCCCCCCGAAATCTGGATACTAAAGTAACGCCACAACTTCCTCTGGCCTGTCTGTGTGAACCTTTGCACTCTCCTAAGAGTCCCAGGGGTTTGGGAACCTGACTGTGTGTTGGACAAATGAAAGTTATATTGGACAGATGTGTGGATTTTTTTTTAGCTCTTATGATGTGCCTTTACTGATATTCATTTATTTGGACTAGGAAAAACCTCGTTTTATTTGTTACTTTGTATAGAGACATCAACCACAGGGTTTTGTACTATAGTTATAATTTTTATAAATTTCAAACAAAATGTGGTTCTACACAGGTCAGAATGGCCAATTTACAGGAATTTTATTTGCAACTTTTTTCTTATAATAAATTCATACATTCTGTCTTGACTGGAAAAAAGGACTGGTAACTCTGTGCTCTTTCCCTGTCTGATTATCTCTCATCAGTCACAATATACAAATACATCATTATCAACACCATGGAACTCATGTAAGAAAAACAAACTGTACCAATTCTCAGCTGGGAAGAGGAAATCTTAGCAGCTATTTCAGCTCCAGCTGCAAGAAGAAATACACATTTTGGCTCCTTTTTTTCTTATTATTCTTATATATTTCTCATCATATATATTGGAAGTCTTTGAGTTTTTTTGGAAAGGAAGAACATATCTGATCCTGTTTGAAATGTCAAGAGCATAAGAAAATCATAGATAATAAAATGGCTTTTCATCACACACACCTCCAGAACATAAGACACACACACAGCTTTGCTGTCACTAGCAAGAAGAACCAGAGCTCAGATGTGGTGGTTTGGCCACAGCTGTTTGATCAAGACAACGACCACCGGTGTGATTTTCCACCCTGTGGGGTTCAAGGTGAGAGAAGAGGATCCGGCCTGATTATACTTTAGCCTGGTTTACTAAGAGCAAGGCGTGTGTGTCATGGCACCTGCCTGTCTCTGCCATTGCTGCTGGTAAGGAAGGGCTCTGCTGCACACCTGCACATGACTGAGCAGAGGGCAGTTCTGAGGATATGACATTTCTGCAGGTTTCACAGAAGAGCAGCAGGGCAGAGGGAACCCTCGCCTGTAAGGCAGGCTCACCAGTCCAGGCCCAGAGAGAAGAGCAGGCAGCTGGCACAGACTCACTGGTCCAGCAGCAAGGGCACTGCCTGACCAGGAGTGCTGCTACAGCCCAGATTTACCTGGGAACTTGTGCCTTCCACAACCAAAATTTAGTGGCAGCTGTTACTTTTAAAGGACTTTCTGGTCACTATATTGTCTCAAAACAACAGTGACATGAAATCTGTATTTGAAAAGTAGGGGGTTTAGGTGTGTCTATTGGAAAAGGCTGGTTTCAAAGATCTACATCCAATGTATACCTTAACATACACATTAGTCTTGCTGGTCATTACAAAATTGTATTCTAGACTGTACATTGAGAGTCATTGCCTTAATTATCACCTTGCTTGACAGAAATATATTAATTAAAAGACTATCCTGTCTACCATTTAAAAACCCAAAAAGTCATCAAACCCCATTTTGTCTCNGGAGGACAGACTCACATTCTGCAGATGAGACCTGGGGCTCTGCAAGGCCAGGCAAAGCTTCATGCACTTCCCTCCGGTTCTGAAAACCCGGTGCAAACTGCACCAGCAGAGGATCAACCTGTAAATCAGTAACCCCCTTCATTCTTCAAAAAAGTCCTTTCTTTAGGGCCAAATTCCTTTTATGTTAAGGCACAGAAGGGAGAAATGTGACCTTGAGCTGTCTCCACAGAGCACCTGCTAACAGTGAGACAGGGCTGAGCAGAGCCCCAGATGGGCTCTTGCCTCAGGTGGGGACCATCAGCAGCCTTTGCTGGCTGACCCAGCCGTGCTCCAAGGCCTGAGCTGCTCGAAGGTGGATCAGATGCAGGGGCTCACCATTAGTGATGCATCCCAACATACTCCTCAGCAAATGGCAACACCTCACTATGTCCCACGAAGTGCTCCCACAGACCACGGCAGGCTGCAGCTGGAGTTGCACAGGCAGGTCCCGGAGCTGCACACCCGGGATGTGCCAGAGCTCAGCCTCACTCACTCCTGCTCACGGGTGCAGCTGCACTCCCAGCCCTGGGCTCTTGCCATGGGGCCTGCTGGGGGGGAACAAAGGCATCCGGTGTGCTCCAAGTTCTTCTTTCCTCATACCAATCCTGCACTGCAATAACATGATAAGGCCAATGACTTAAAAAGTCAAGTTTGCCCCCCGAAATCTGGATACTAAAGTAACGCCACAACTTCCTCTGGCAAACCTTTGCACTCTCCTAAGAGTCCCAGGGGTTCGGGAACCTGACTGTGTGTTGGACAAATGAAAGTTATATTGGACAGATATGTGGATTTCTTTTCAGCTCTTATGATGTGCCTTTACTGATATTCATTTATTTGGACTAGGAAAAACCTCATTTTATTTGTTACTTTGTATAGAGACATCAACCACAGGGTTTTGTACTATAGTTATAATTTTTATAAATTTCAAACAAAATGTGGTTCTACACAGGTCAGAATGGCCAATTTACAGGAATTTTATTTGCAACTTTTTTCTTGTAATAAATTCATACATTCTGTCTTGACTGGAAAAAAGGACAGGTAATTCTGTGCTCTTTCCCTGTCTGATTATCTCTCATCAGTCACAATATACAAATACATCATTATCAACACCATGGAACTCATGTAAGAAAAACAAACTGTACCAATTCTCAGCTGGGAAGAGGAAATCTTAGCAGCTATTTCAGCTCCAGCTGCAAGAAGAAATACACATTTTGGCTCCTTTTTTTCTTATTATTCTTATATATTTCTCATCATATATATTGGAAGTCTTTGAGTTTTTTTGGAAAGGAAGAACATATCTGATCCTGTTTGAAATGTCAAGAGCATAAGAAAATCATAGATAATAAAATGGCTTTTCATCACACACACCTCCAGAACATAAGACACACACACAGCTTTGCTGTCACTAGCAAGAAGAACCAGAGCTCAGATGTGGTGGTTTGGCCACAGCTGTTTGATCAAGACAACGACCACCGGTGTGATTTTCCACCCTGTGGGGTTCAAGGTGAGAGAAGAGGATCCGGCCTGATTATACTTTAGCCTGGTTTACTAAGAGCAAGGCGTGTGTGTCATGGCACCTGCCTGTCTCTGCCATTGCTGCTGGTAAGGAAGGGCTCTGCTGCACACCTGCACATGACTGAGCAGAGGGCAGTTCTGAGGATATGACATTTCTGCAGGTTTCACAGAAGAGCAGCAGGGCAGAGGGAACCCTCGCCTGTAAGGCAGACTCAGTCCAGGCCCAGAGAGCAGAGCAGGCAGCTGGCACAGACTCGCTGGTCCAGCAGCAAGGGCACTGCCCGACCAGGAGTGCTGCTACAGCCCAGATTTACCTGGGAACTTGTGCCTTCCACAACCAAAATTTAGTGGCAGCTGTTACTTTTAAAGGACTTTCTGGTCACTATATTGTCTCAAAACAACAGTGACATGAAATCTGTATTTGAAAAGTAGGGGGTTTAGGTGTGTCTATTGGAAAAGGCTGGTTTCAAAGATCTACATCCAATGTATACCTTAACATACACATTAGTCTTGCTGGTCATTACAAAATTGTATTCTAGACTGTACATTGAGAGTCATTGCCTTAATTATCACCTTGCTTGACAGAAATATATTAATTAAAAGACTATCCTGTCTACCATTTAAAAAACCCAAAAAGTCATCAAACCCCATTTTGTCTCATCAGCAAAGCCAGAAGATTACTTCTCGTGGGCTGCCCTTGGACTCGTCAGCAGCCTGACGTGTCCCTGGACTTTGTTGTTTCACAAACCTGGTCTCTCTGACAAAGGGCCTGTCACTGCCCAGCAGCAGCTGCATGTGCTCCAGGTTTGGAATTTGGGGACAGAAACAGGCAGCTGCCTCTGGTTTGAGGGCACTGCAGGAAGGTTAAAGACACAGTTGGTGGTTGTGGGCTCCCTGCTCAGGTTCAGTGTGGCTGAGTAGCTGTGGTACAGTCAGCTCCCGAGGACCGGAGTGCTGTGCCACTGCTGCACAGCCCCAGGGCAGAGTTAACTGTCATCCTCAGGATGTGCATTGGAGCAGGAGTGACTCAAACTTTGGTGCAGCAGGATAAAACATGATTTGGGAGTAGAAATGGAAATGGACTGGCAATACCTGATTTCTCATCTTCAGTTCAGAGACTTCCCACTGCCTTTTTACCTTTAGAATGTGATTCCTCAAAAAGAAAACTCCAAAGTGAAGGTTTTCATCTTTCCATTTGTCAGTAATGTCACAGAGCATTACTTTGGCAGTTTCATGTACCCAGAACAGCCCTTCCCCATCTCTCTCTCCCACAAACAAAATCTTACTATGCGCAATCTTAATGTGCAATCAAAGCTTTCTACCCCTCTGCTCTCCTGTGCTTAGGGCAGGGGTAGGCAGCAGCACTGTTACCAGGCTATGGAAAAAGTACTGAAACCAGAATGGACTCATTTTAGAGAGAGGATAAAGGAATTGCACTACAAGAAAATGTCACTGAATATTTCCTTAAGAGACTGAAGGGAACCAATTCTTCCCTCAAGATGCTGATAACTACAGCAGACCAAGAGAATTCATGTTTCTGACAGCCTACATGTCATTTCTGAGGTAAATGACCAAGCTCCTATCTCTGTAGGACAAAATTAGCTTCCAAAAAGGTACAGAACTCTCTGGAAAATGTCCAAAATCACAGAATTCAGATATGGATGGATATGAATGAATCACCACAGTGCAACTCATAATCAAGCAACGTCTTCACAGGCAAAATAATTTGAATAAGCCTTTACCTACTCTAAGGCTTTTTCTCCAATGGGGCTATCTACCTGCCTCACAGCTATCCTGACTCACACACTAAGATATCTGCAATGCCAGCCTCCACTGACACACAAACAAAAACATTCAGGTCCCTGCAACGGTGATAGCAGAGATAATATAGAAACCTACCATTTTGCTCAAAGGCTCAATTAGCAGAGTGGGGTTTGGTTTTGCTTCATCACTGTTTTTAGTGCTTTTGTCCCCTTTTTTATTTACATAAAGCCTCACTAGTCTGAGGGTTAAACAAAACATCCCTAAGAGTGAAAGCCACTCACTCACTCTTGAGCTTCTTCGAGGGTCATTTTTACCAGACTGATCTTTGCCTGTTTGCAACCCTTGGTCAATACTTATCTTTACCAGAGTTTTAGCAGCTTTTGTGGGAAGTAAGACCCAATTACCATCAAAATGCCTTCTTGCCTTACAGGTGCTCTAAATGAGCTAATGGCTTGTATAAGAATAATAACATCTCTAATCACTTTATATTATACATTACATCCTTATGTGGCAGAGATTTGGTACAGTCCTTTAATCAAATGTCCTGGAAAGAAGTATTTAGCAACAACACCTTATCCACTCTAATGCTCACTGCCTATTTGCAATGCTTAAGTATATTCCAAATGGGGGGTGAAATGTATCTACTCATAGCCCAGCACACACAGGAAGCATGCAGTCTACTCAAACGTGACAATAAATGGCATTCAATTGAGTTCTCGGGACCAAATGCAAAGGGTTGTGAACCAGCAACCAGAGACTGCAGAGGGGGCAGAGGAATGACTTAGACTGTAAAAAGAGTTCAACATGTTCTTTGTCACGGTAGCTGTTACACGTCTTTACTTCCCTACTAAGCCCTGCACCTCCACATCATAGGCAGGAGCTGCCACCTGCATCATTCCAAGCTGTGGAATGCTGTGTGCAGCAGGCCCTGCCCCGTGCCATCGCAAAGGAGCCAAGTCACTGCTGCACAGAGCCTCTCTCATGGTCCCAGTCAGAAGTTTCCTTTCCACAGCCGCCCTGAAATTGGATGTTTTTGGTGTTGACTGTCAGCAAAAAGGGCACATTTGTGATGATGTATCAGCTGGAATTAAGGAGGACAAGGAAGGCACAGCCAGAGGCAAGCAAATGGAAAAACCTCCAGGCGACCCCATGGTAGAGTAAGAACTTGTGACCATCACGTGCCCCTTGCAGTGACATGGTGCTCAAGCAAAGTTGCCTAAAGGTGCGTGCATAGAAACTCTTCAGCTCTGCTGTCGACCTAATTTAGGCCACATCTTCAAAAACAGTTTGATAATCAGTGCAAGAAGCATTTTTCTTCTCTAATACTGAAGGTAGGATTGATGTTTTCTGGATGCTTTAATGCTCCTTTGAAGTTTGTTTGTCCCCGCTTGCCAGGTAGACAGCACAGTTCTCATCTGTTCATGCTGATAAAATTTTCGTGAATTGTGAACCTCAGAGCTTGTGAGAAAGGCAACTTTGATCCAGTGTCCACCCAAAATAAAGACAGATGGATGGGGTCCTGAGGAAGGTTGGTCCTGCTGTTCAGCTGCCAGCCCTCTGTTCTGCTGGAAAGCTCTTGGCCACCTCACTTTCCTTCGAGTCTGACTCTACTGAGGCTGTGCTGCAGGAATCGTTGTACATGTCTGAAAAGGAGGACATGGGCATTGTCACTACAATATGTCTACAGGATTTTCCATCTACAGTCTTGAGGTTCTTTGTTAAAAGCCTGAAATAAAATAAAGCATAAATCATCGTAATTCTACTGCTCTCCTGATTCCTAAACAAAAGAACCAGTAACTCAGAATAAAGTGCTGGTAGCTCTCTATTGCATATCCCCAGGGAATGGCTGTGCCAGGTTTTGTTGTCTTCTGTTTCCAGAAGGCTGGGCAAAAAAAAAAATCTAAAATTGTGAACCTTTGATGTGCAGGATTGCTTAGGTTGAGCTTTTCCAGTGCAACCTGTTTGGGTGTTAGGTCAGAAACAAAGCTGAGAAAGGATGTGCTGATTTGGCTGAAATCTTGCCAGAGCAGCCCTTCCTCCAGCTTTTGGAGCCAGCTGTGAAATATGATGAAAGCAGTTATGGTTCATGAAATTTTAACATTTTCAAACATTTCTGTGGCCAGAACCACAGCCCTGATGCTGATCTACATCCAAAACGCCATCCATGTCAGGATCAAAGCTATCCTGCAGGCACACCCTGCCACATGACACACTTGGACTAGCTGCAAAGTACTGGGAGCCATAGAAGTTTGGTGGGAGATTCAAGTTCTGTCCAGGAAGGGGAAAAACAATTAAAGCATGCCAAGGAAAGCTGCTGTGCCTAAGTCTGACATCCAAGCACCAAATTTCAGGCTAGCTCAGCCACATCACCAGAGACAGCAGCGCAGACATACATTCAAGTCAGTACTCTAAAACAGACAGGGCACTCTTTGTCACATCTCTTTTTATCACATCCTTTTTTCAGTATGGAAAAAGAAATGCCTGTTACACGTTTTCTCTGTTACCTGCGTTGCTGTTCTTAATTACGTTGTTACTGTCCCCCTCTGCTGGCTGCAATATACTGGAAGGAACCCAGTCGCTTTTCTCAGAGACCAGTTTCTTCACTAACCTGAAACTCAGAGAACAGTCAGTGAATTTTCCTAAATCCTCTTTCCCTGGGTTGTGTTTCTTAGAGGTGCATGTTGGGCAGCTGTTTCCTAAGCTAAGGAAGAAGGCAAAGGACCCATGGCAGTCCTACAGGTACCTGGTGACTCTGTTCCTTCAGTCTCAGACTGTGGCCCCGTATCTCACATCAAGCTCCCTTTCAAGCAGACCGTGTGGAAGACCAAGGGAAGCAGAGCCTTGGCTGGTGTTTGAGACACTGACTTTGGGCTTGGCAGTTCCAGGTAAACGGTTGGACTCCATGATCTTGGAGATCTTTTCCAACATAAATGATTTTATGATTCTAAATTCAGAGCTGAAGAAAATTAATTTGTATTTCATATTATCCATCCTCCTTGCTGTAAACACCACCCAGGGTGGATGGATTCAGTTCACTTCCCAACTACTTCACCCTATGGAACTTTCTCCCTTCTCAGCTGCAGGTCAGTTCTGAGTGAAGGGTCTGATTGCAAGGGCGTTTCAAGGAGGTCAGATCTTCCTCCACATTACCCACACAGGGAGAAACCTTTCTGACTAAGAATGTGTTCAGTGGAAGGTGTGGGGATTATATTCATGTATCCAACAGGGGAGTGCTGCCTTTGACAGTTGTCCTTCTGGCCAGAAGGTGTGAAAAGTCTAAATAATCCCCTCTGTTTCCTTTATGCAAAATTCTGTCCTCCTAAGCTTCATGTAACAAGCATTTGGAATGAAACCCAACCAGGTGGAGTTAACCAAAGTTGTTTGTGTGTTCATGCCTCCCACTGCCTCTGTCATGTTGTGGTCAATGGAGTGAGTGGATTTGGATAGATTTTGAAGAGACTTTGGCATTGTCCTAAATATTTTTCACCTTTTCCAGGAGTTAATGGCTGTTCTCCCTGTCAGATTCTGTCTCTCTGCTGTACTTACCATTGACCATTCTCTCCTTCCTGCACAAACTGCACTAAATCTCCATCCTCAAGAGAAAGAGAATCCGGGAAACAGCTGTCAAAACTCCCTTCTACCCGAAAAAGATTGCTCCCCTAAAAGAAATGAAACAAGACACCAGAAACAGAATTACTGTGGATGGAAGAAGACTGTGCAAGAGAGAGTGAGTTTAGCTAAATACTGAATTAGGCAGAGATTTCTTCTGTAGGGAGTTGTGTCACTCATTTCTTTTATCATGCCCAGGTTAAAAATCATTCAAAATTAGGACAGAACTGTGCTGTGCACTCAGGCTTTAGGATTAAGCAGCCAGATATTATTCTGATATAAAAATTGGGTTTGTGACACCAGGTGAAGTTATCTGAAAAAGTCTGAAATTACTTTTTTAAAGGCTCTGAGTTTTCCCTCACTTTTGTAACAAGTAAAGCAACAGCTTACAAGTGACTTTTTATGCTCCTCACTGAACAAAATAGTCTTGGAATAATCTCCCAATACCACAGATAAAATTCCCATCTTCTGTATTCCCACACATGAATTTAAGGTTGCTGTGAACTCAAATTTTGCAAGTTACATTGTGATCCTCAATAACAATCCATTGATTGTTACATTGAGAAGAGGAGTTTGTTCTCAGAAAGGGCAGTGTAATTTAAAAAAAAGGAATTACATACATTGTTAGGGTTGGTCTCTTCTTCCAAGTCTGAAGAATTGGAGAGTTCATCCATGCTGGAAGGGATGGCTTCAAAATCTTCAAATGTGTCTAGAGAAGGCATTTGCCTGCTGGGCCAACCTTTTCAAAGAAGATAAAGACCAAAAAGAGTTACCTATCAGTCATTAAATTAGACTTTATAAAATAAATGTCACAGGTTCACTTCTCTTACACTTACTGAATTACTCATACCTTATCAGAGCTTATTCCCTGATTCTGCCATTAAAATTATGTCACAGCCATTATTCTGTCCCTAAAAGCCTGTACCATTCGCTGTCATTTGTGGGAGGGCAGCCTGGGTGGCTGCAGTGTGCATGTCCAGTGTTCAGCATGGCTAAATCCCGTCAGTTCAGGAGGTACAAAATGCAAGGACCAGGAATATTGCTGCAGAGTCAGCGCAGTAGCCAATCACACTGTGCTGATGTGACTTGCAGAAGGCCATGCTCATTCCATTTCCAGCTTACCTGCATATGTTCATCTATACATGGAAGTCCAAAGCTATGGAATTTTTGTTGACTTCTTACCTCCATCTCACCCCAAGGCAATACGTATTATCAGATGAACAACTTACAATGAAAACTGTACCCTGGAGAAGGCTGGAAGGGCAGGGAAGGGATGGAGTGAACACCAAGGCACAAAGAAAACCAGACCTTGGGGGTGCGGAGAGAAGATCTCAGTCATATTTCTGCTCTTAGCATGATTTTTACTCAGAACCCCCCCAGTCCAGTGGAAGGGACTTAATGAGAGGTTTTCCAGCCCAAGCATGACAGCTGGTTTCTGTAGCTACAAAGGCATGTTCACAGGATTTATTCTGAAGGAATTTGAGGCTGAGCCTTATAAGACCTGCCTGCCTGAGGCTCCCATGATGCAAAAGTAGCTCAGCCTCTTTTATACAGATGAGAATCATGATCTGCACTTTCCCTCACTTGGTGCCGGTCTCTTTTTGGGTGGGTATGACTACAGTTCAGCTCAGAGGAAACAGACATTGAATCTTAGAAAGATTTCTGCAGCCCTGACAGACACCCGCTAAACAGAGTCAGTCAAATCACCATGTGCCTTCCTAATTAACATTCCTGCTCTCCATCAGCTAATTCACAACCCACACCAAAACCCAGCCTGAGACAACACAAACCCCAAGCCAAGTAGTTCAGGCATTAAAGAAGAAAAGCGACCTGATTTGGAAGAAATAGGTTAATTAATTAATGTATTCAATCCCTCCCCATGCACATCCTCCCTGCAACAGGCACTGGTTGGTGCAACTTGTGTTCATGCAGTTCTGCAGCCCCTTCTCCTCTCTCCTGTTACCCAGGGGCTGTGACTGCTGCAACAATTGCAATCCAATTAAAAGAGATACAGTGACCTTTTTCCACCAGAGCTGCATCCCCAGCTATAACCCCACAAGTATGGTTTGGTCATCTCTAAAGATGTAAACCAGCCTCTGAAGTGACACTATTCTGTATTAGTTTATTCACACCAGTAAAATACCAGGAAGTATCTAAAGCTACAAGAATACATTCATGCTAATTAACTTTAAACTGGTACAGCAATTTTAGCTCAAATTTGACAGCTTGGCCTACAAACACCAGTGGAAGAAGATATCCCCCTTTCCTCTTCGACAAAGTTTCTGTAATCTTTTGCCATTGTCACTTGCAGAAAGCATCCAAGGCAGAAACCTCACCAAAGGATTCCTTACAAAATGCATCGGCCTTCTCTTCCATACAAATTGCTGCTCTCAGAGACTAAGAAATAACCTAAATTTTGCATACTTAATCCAAGCTATAAGACAGATCAATTTCTGAGCTCTCTGACATCAGCTAAAAGGATCCTTTTCAGTTGTTCCTGACCTCAGGAAACAGAATCTGTTTCTATACCTGCTGGTGATCCATGCTTGTTCTTTCATGGCTTTGATGGGAAATAGTATTCACCAAAAGAGAAAAATCTCTTTATGTTTAAGAGAGGAAGTACTATCACAAATTTAGATTACAGTCTCAAATTGAGATTATAAATGCTTTAGGCTTTTTTACCTGTCTGTGAAGCAGATCTAGGTACGGATCTTGTGGTGGAACCGGTATTACATTTAGTCTGGGCCAATATGGTGTTCTCAAAAGCATCTGTGACAGGAAGTACAATTTGTGTCTTCAAGGTGAAATAGTGACCAGACAACCAGTACAAAGTGAATTCCTGCATCACCTCTGCAACTGGCAGTCTCTTTAACAAACAAGTTATGGGTCCAACAGTTATGAAAGAGGAGACACATGACCAGCACAAATGAGTGAAAGGACAGCAGCATTCCACAGAAAAACTGAAAGTCTGAGAAGGACAGAGAACAGCCAAATGAATCAAAGAGAAGTATTGGTGTTAATGAAGGACAACAATTGCTGAGTGAAGAGTGCAGTGTTCTATTTCATTAGAGCTTCCTTACCCATTTTTAACATGTTTTCCTTGCAGCATTTAAAATCATTCAGTAGGTGATGGTCTATGGTTTTGATACAGCAGTGGGAGGGGACCAGAGAGGCCAGAATAGAATTATTTCACTCTTGATGAATGCCATGCAATTTTGTGGGGGACATTTTTATCTAAATATATCGAATCCTTCCTATTACTACCTCTGTCCAAGCCCTGGCAGTAGCAGCAATATCTTCTGGTAAAGGGATGATAAAGTTCATTGTTTCCTACTTAGAGAAACACAGTCTGATGATGGGTGCTGTGCAGCAGGACCTTGTTTTTAACCAATGAGGAGCAAGTCAGTTCTATGCTACAGATAGTACTTGCACCTTGAATTCCCCCCTGCCTCTGCAGCCACGTGGTATGCTGAGATCAGATCTGTCAGCTGGAAAAGTGAGGTATAAACACAATTTGGAAAACTCTGGTGCTGGGTGCCAGGATGATTCTAAACTTAGTGCCACCAGATATATTCTGCAAAGGTAATATTCTGCTGTCTCTGAATGGTTTCTTCCAACTTGTCTGTTCCAGTCTCTTCTTCTGCCGGGAGTGACATAGGAGAGAGAGCTCTGATGTCACTGATTCCATCACTGACCTGTTCACCTGCTCTTTCTACCAAGTTTTTGTGCAGAACTACACAATGCTAAGAAAGCATTCCTGAGCCTACATCTCTCTCGTCCCTGTCCTGCACCAGGGCTACCTGGCTCCTTGTGTCCCACAAAGCAACATGCTCTGGCGAATGCTCAGGTGGAGGAGGAAAGTTGACAATGGAGGCTGATGATCTTTCAGTGTCTGGGGAACAGTGTCCTACCTCAACTCTTTTGTATTGTTTATTAAACAGTAATTGAGGAATCTGCTGCAAAACATAGGTAGAAATTCTGCTTGTCTGAAATGAAACACTGCACCTTAAATGGCTATTAATGCACAGCCTGGCTTCTTCTGTAGTCTTCATGCACATGGCTCCTGCTCCTCTCATTAGGTACAGACACTAACAAGGGAGGAGGGATGCAAGTGGCTAGAGTGGAGGTGAAGGTGAAAAGTATCCCCTTGTGCTGCACCCTATGGAGGGAGGCAGAAGCTAGTCAGAAAATTCAGCTCCAGGTGACAGTCCAGAGCATTAGTTCCCAAAACAGGCAGAGAATTGGGGTTTTAATTTTGGCCCATCCCTATGTAAATATAACATGAGTGCAGGGGACACAGAAGGGAGTGACAAGCTATCTTTACCCCAGTTATACAGATAAATTGATCTCAAAGCCCTAATGGACTCCAGTGTCATCTGCCAGCTGTGATGAGATGTGAATTCAGTGAATAATATCAAATGATCACCAAACAGGTTTTCATGCAGGATGGAAATACTCATACCTTCAAACCCCAGGGGAGTTGGGTCACTCTTTATTTCATGTCTCTTGATTTTAACTGCAGGAACAAGGGGACCTGTGTGAAGTTTACAAAGTCACAAGGCTGTAAATATTGTTAGAGGAGAAACATGCTTTCCCATTACCTGGAAATGACAGTGGCACTAACTGCCTAATACTTTCCATTTCACTCCGAAAAAAAAGTCAACTCTTAAATTCTAGATGATGCAGATAAACACTTCTGTGAAGTGGATAGGAAACAGATCCCTTTGGGCAAAAGGCATCGAGACATCACAGTGTAAGTACCTCCGTCCCATCGGGTCTCACAGCTGTTCCTCTGACTGGTGTCCAGGAGATGGCACTAAGGCACCGAGACTCACAGCCCCAGCTCTCACCCGTGAGATTGGCGGAGCAGAGCCCACAAAAGCCAACCCTAACAGCCCACGGAGGGGGAGGACACCTGGCACAGGTCCACGAACAGCCTTTGCTGTGTCCCAGCTCTGCATGTGGAGGAGCTGAACTGTCAGCAGTGAGGAGCACACACACAGCAGCAGCCTTGAAAGAAATGATCCAAATACCCTGGCTAGACCTGCATTGGGGCTGATGCTGAGACAAGACTCAGTCTTCAGTTCTTTTCTCACCTGAAATAGTTTCTTAAAACACATGCCGTAAATAAAATACTTAATTGAAAAGCACTGGTTTATTTTCTAGCTTTTAAAATTATAACAAAAGTAACTTTCTTAGCATTCCAAAAGATTGGCAACAGTCTTGTGGCAGATGGGATTCTAGGACAGGATTTTTTGATATGAAACTGTAAGGATTAGAATTTCCTTGCAATTTACCACATGCTCTCTTTGATAAACCACACTAAAGAACAAACCTGGGCTGCCCATTTTCTTCTATACCTGTGCTTCTTTCTGTTCCCTATCTTTGAAAATAATTACTAGGAAATAATTCAGTCTTCCCATAATTTAATAACTGATCATATATTTCTGAAGTTGTTGCCAAGGACAGAAAGCTATAAGAACCTCTTCTGCTGGGCTATGTCCATCACTTCCATGTGGAGATGATTTACTGTTATGGTCTAAAGAGGCTGCCAAAGAAACATTTGGAGGTAGTGAGAATATGACATTCTTCTTCTGCCCATCAATCCCACCACAGTCTCATTTCCTGACAGCCTCGTGGCAGTCAGGGATGTGGTTCGTGTCCTTCACAGTTATTGAGAAGGCACCAAATACTGTGCAACTCCCTTCCTGACAAATATAGAGAAAATATTTTTATACAAATTAATTCAGCCATTTTCCCTCCTATTTTGGTTTGTGAAGTGCCCCTGAAAGTCTTAAACCTGCATTCCACTTCATTCCAAGAACTGCCAAAAGACAGTGGAATCAGAATTCCATGTAAGACCATATGTTTTGTTCTCTAAAGTATCTCTGACATCTATCCATAGGTGCCAACAGTCTCACTGATTTTCAACATAACCAGCTTGCCCAAATGCATGGGTTGCTTTTGAGTTAAATGTAGGCACTAATGCAGTAACTTAGAGTGAATTTTGTAAAAGTACCTTTTCTCAAAATAAAGCTCAAACATAAAAATTCCATAAATTCCCACAAACTGCACGGAGTTCAGAGCATTCTGGGCACCCAGCTCCCTTACACATCTGAAAATTTCCTTTCAAACATAATTTCCAATCATAATGATGATACATATTCCTAAACACGATTAAATCTGGCATCTATTGCTCCTCTATTTTTGGCTTTATTTCAAGCTTTCTTAATATCTGATGTCTGCTACACAATGAGGAGATTCTCTCCTTGAAAGCAAAAATCCTGAAGAGTTTTTAGAAACCAGAGAAATAATTTCTATTGAATTCCAGTTACCCCAAACCAGGGAGAAGTTGGAAACGTAACCCTACATCAGCCAAAAATTAATCCAGTTTCAATGGAAACCACCAGAATTTTTTGAACCCTGTTATGGAGAAACTGGGAAGAGTCATTCCATGTGCTGGCAGCACACCTTGGTACACATTCAGTGTCTGGGCCTGCCTTCCTACAGGTGTTACTCTGGTCCTGACTCTTCTTCTACTGTAACCTCCTGTGTTCATAAACACTGAGCCAGATGTACTTACTCCCTCTCTGAAGAGCATTGGGCAGTGACCGTAGCAGCCAGCGGGCAGGGAGAGGGGCAGCTAAGCAAGCAGCATGACAATACCTTTGGTCACAGCAGAAGCATTAACTGTGGTGCTGATGGAGGAGGCTAGGGAAAAGCGGCGGGTAACTTCTCTTTCCTTAGACTCTGGATCTGGGAGAATAGACAGATGCAATGCAGGGAAGGATTAGAGGTTAATAAGCACTAAGGGTAAAAGATGTTCAAAGCAAAGCAGCAGCTGGAAAAGGGTAAATAAAAGGTGGGTTGCTCCTCTATAACAGACAGGAAAAATACCCTTAACAAAGCAAAACGCATAGAAAAGGGTTAATATGAACATATTTTCAAAGCAGTTCCTATTGCACCCATTTAATAGCTCAGAAAGGGGACATGCCAATTATTTTTTTAGGAACCAACTGGTGTCCAAGTACAGCTACAACACACAGAGGAATGGACACGATGGCTAGGATGGGATGTGTGTCTACAGGTGAGGTTTGGATTATTTTAGACCCTGAACTGCTTGTTATGTGATGGCTGACCTGAAGTACACTGAAGTACAAACATGAATGGTTTGGAGTTCACACGTGCCATGTCTAGAAGTTAACAGTGTGAATACCTGAAAATACTCTCTGTGTCTCCTTCCCTACTGGGGCAAACCAGCGAAGGCTACAGAGCAGTTTTTTGTCTGCTCCAATTAAGATCCTACCTTTTCTCTAAGTCTGCTCAGGAGTGAAGACACAATTTCCCCAGATTTCACTATGAGATGTGTTGGAGTTGTGCCAACCCAAAGGAATATGAGCTTGGCTCTGCAAACCAAGATGGCTAATGCTGACCCAAGAGTGAAGGAGAGGCAGAGTTCTATGAGTGTGGGCTTTGATACACTTTGGTTCCAGCTCTGATATGGCTGCCCAGCAGATCTGTGCACCAATGGATTGCAGGGTAGTAAAGTTCCTTCTCCAAACATCAACATTTCTTTGTCCCAAACACTGAGGTCCTTGTATACAACATTTTCCACCCCATCATATCTAGCCTGGGCAGACAGTTCAGCGTTTCTCCCAGCATCCATGCTCCACTATCACTTGATATCCATCAAGCAATCTTGTTTTCACCCTAGTTAGTCTTGGTATCTTATTGTTTAGACCTTTCCCTTTTCTGTGTTCTGGACATGAACAGGCACAGTGGGTCTGAACCAAGGTGTGCTCAGCTCAATACACCGTCCCCTGCCACAGCCAGGAACGACCCTTTAGACAAAAGGAGGAGCAGGACAGGATGATTGCAGACACTTCCCTGTTCCCTTCTCACAGCTTCCAATCTGCCTTACCAGCCAGCCCATGCAGTGCTAACCCAGCTTTGCAGGAGTGACCCCATCACCCAGCCTGTTTGCCAATGGTTCCCCCTAGGCCAGGGCCAGAGCAGCGACAGAACAGCACAACAAAGAGGAACAGAGGCATTTCACAGGAATCTCAAGTACACAGACCCAACAAGCTTTTGGGTTGAGAGTGCCTACAGGTGAGGTGGATATGAACTCTTCTGAGCTGTGCTTCCCCATCTGGAACATTGAGTACAAAGCAAGACATTTCATATGACAATAAAAATTCAGATAAAAAAGCAAGAGGCCCAAACCAAAATTGTAGAACCAAACTCGTGCAAACTGCAGCATTATTTCTGAAATCTGAACTTTGTAATTGATTTCCCCAAGTCACAGGATCTAAAATCCACTGGTTTTTGTGTTCAGACTCTGAACTGGTTTGTGTACCTCTGATGTTAATACCACACGCAGCCTTGCAGCCAGAATCTTATGGCTGTTGTGGGTCTTGCTACATTCTTGTCTAGTTTACAACATTGTAATTTAATGCTTCTTTATTTCTCTTTCTATTCTTTCATCTTGGTTCTTCTGCCTTTGATGCTCACCCTCTCCATCACTACACACCAACCCTTTGTCTCTCAAAGGAAATGTCATTGATCAGGAGAAAAGCCATACAATAACAATAAAAGAAGGAATTACAGTATTTTTTTCAGAAGCTGTTGTAAGAAGTTATTTAGTTTAATTTCTTTGTTCTGAAGTCTCTTCCTTGTAGAAGCATTACAGGAACATGCAATTCTCTTTGCTTATGGATGTTAAATATCCGCTAAACATTTATGCAAAAAGACTCAGAACGCACCATTTTACAATATCACATAAAACATTTAAGTATTTAAGCAATAAATCCCAGATCTCCTGAATTCTGGTTCCCCAGAGTAATCACTAGGCCACAGATGAGTAACACCTGAAAAAAACTAAGAGGTCTGACCAATGAATAATTAACACATGAAACCCTTGTGCAGCACAACACAGAGATGATAATCTTCCCTTCAAGCCTGTAAGTTGCTGGAAGAACTTAGCTTGATCAATTAAAACCACTTTTCAATTTGATCCTTGAGAGAAACTGGAAATTACCATTATTTGCCCTGTGTACCAGCAACAGACCCAACAGACCAACTCAAAGGTTGCCTTTCCAACACTCTGTGGGAGCAATTTTTGGTGACAGTGTCTTTGAGAAGAGGAACCAAACATGTGCTCGGACGGGAATATTTGGGTGAGATGCAGCAGCAATTTAGGAAACAGTGATGGATGGCACTATGGGATGGAGAGAACATTGTGGGAGTGCAGGAGACAGGTGGCCTGAGACCAAATGCTGCATGGGTGATTTTACCTTTGGGTGGAGCTCTGCGGTTGGAAAGACCTTGCAATGTGAATCGCTTTCTAGCAAGCGCTGTGCGCTCAAGGTTAAGGCTGGTGGAAGCATCAACTAGGAGAGAGAGGGAGAGGGAAGAGAAATAAGGAAGGGTGGGTCAGCTGTTCAGCTTATGGGGAAGGAAATGTTAGCACTGGATGGCAACTAAAAATTAAATAAATAAATTTGATTCAGTTCAAGCCTGAGCAAGAAAGGTCACATGAGGTCAGGGTGATTAAATCAGCTGAGCCAAACAGAACCCCTGCGTTGAGTTTGGCTCACTGCATTTTAATGGAGAACAGCAACAAAACAAAACAAAAGAAAAACAGGTGAGGGGATATAGCTCTCATCAAAGGAAAATACAGACTAGCAGCAAGCTCATTAAAAAGGATCTAGTGCCTTTTACTATGAGCACACATCACTGTGGTTGAACAACAAGGTTGTAGGGAGAAATAGAAGAGGCCTTGCAGTGCAGGACATGCAAGTGCGGTGAGCAGTCCTACTTCTGCTATCCAGCACTAGTGCTGAGCAGTCTGCCCTTGTCAGGCCTATGGTTGATATGCTCTCAGCCTTACCTCTTAAAGCCTTTCTAACAGCCTCCAAAGCAGGCACATAGTCATGCAATTGACCTCTTGCTTTGCTAGGATGTAAGGATGCCATGCCAGCAGAGCTTACATCCCAGGCTCTCACGTGAATGAGTCAGCCATGCTGCCTGACAGGCGCCTCTGTAGGGATGAGTCACAGATGGATCGAGGTCCTGAGGCTCCGAGTTTGAAAGATACTCAGCTACTTGCATTGCAGGAAACAGGTGGACCTAGATCAAACCTCCAGATCCAGGCGTTCCTGCCAAATTCTGCATCTGCTCCTCTCTTAGTGTGGGCAGGTAACACACAGAAGTTTTATGGCAAAGGAGTGGGAGAAAAGCCATGTGTTGGCTGCCTGGTTCTCCCTTAGGATTTAACAAATAGCTTTTTCCTCCTTACTTCATACAGTGCCAAATGAAAATCATTAGAAGGACAAACGAAGACTAGAAATACAAAGGGAGCATGAAGAGACTGTGAATCCACACTGATGAACTAGCAACAGACAGAGAAGCTGTGCTTCCAAAGAGAAGCGCATCCCATCACTTCCTGATTTGCAGCCAAGAAAATCTGGCATCTGAGGTGCCTGCATGCATAGGTGGGTGAGAGATTAACAGATTTTAACGATGCAGAAGTGTTATGTCCATGTGGTTCAGCTCCTTCTATCCAGTGCCCCGGCTCCAGCTTTGGCCCAGGCAGGTGCATCTGGTGAGGAATTGGTACCAAGTGGTGGTTTCAGCTCTGGGGCTGCCTTTAGCTTTCAGCCCATCTGTGTCAGCCTAAGAACCATTCCCTGCTCTGGCTTGTCCCACCACAAGGCAACCTTGTTGAGGTACTGTAGTTTATAAAGAAATCAGAAACTGTATACATATAAAAACCATTTACGTTTTGTTTGCTTAGGACCAGAAAATCCATAGCATTTCATTATCCCAGCATCCCATGGCAAATAAAGCAGTGCATGTGTACAGGGGTCAGGTTTCAATGTTAGTTCTTCAGCTCTGCAATTACATGACTTCACTGAGGGACCCCTCAGGATTTCACAAGTCCTCACAGCCTTTCAGCACCAGCAAAACATTACACACTGGTCTCTAAAGTCATGTTGTCTCCATCTGAGTTATTTCAAACTTTTTCCTTCATTCTGCAGGTACACCAAATAACCCTAGAAACCATTTCCAAACATAATAAGGACCAGATCCTGATGAGCAACAGGTTGAACATGAGCCTGCAGTGCATACTTGTGGCAAAGAGAGCCAACAGCACCCTGGCCTGCGTTGACAGAGCTGTGCCAGCAGGCCCAGGCAGGTGATGCTCCTCTCTTCTCAGCACAAGAGAGACACAGTTGGAGTGCTGTCCTGTCCTGGACTCCCCAGGACAAGAGAGACATGGACACTCTCAAGTAAATCCAGTGAAAGGCCATGAAGATGATTATGGGATTGCAGTAGGTGACGTGAGGAGAGAGTGAGAGAGAGAGGCTTTTTCAGCCTGGAGAAGAAAATTCTCTACGGGGTCTTAACAAATAAAGAAGATGGAGTCAGATGCTTCTCAGTGGAGCCCAGTGACAGAATGACAGAGGCAACATTCACAAATTGAAATATGGGAAATTCCATTTTAAAATGTGACAAGAAGTTTTTTACTGTGAAGGTGGATAAAGCCTGGGACAGAATCCCCAGAAGGGTTGTGGAGTCACCATCCTTGGAGCTGTTCAGAACCCAGCTGGACATGGCTGTGAGCAACTGGCTCTGGCTGACCCTGCTTTGAGCAGAGCAGTCAGAACAAGGGGTTCCCACAGGTTCCTGCAGAACATGTAGCTGCAGTGACTCCAACAGTCAGGTCCACAGAAAACATGGGTTTATATGTAGAAAATTCAATTCAACT
The DNA here is from genome assembly GCA_013390025.1 of Pitta sordida. Taxonomy (NCBI): domain Eukaryota; kingdom Metazoa; phylum Chordata; class Aves; order Passeriformes; family Pittidae; genus Pitta; species Pitta sordida. The sequence continues at coordinate 516,564 of WEKX01025675.1, read as the reverse complement.
CCTTCAGAGTTCCAGCCAGAGGTACCTCACAGGGACAGATCTGGAGAGTTCTAGATCTGGAGAGTTCTTTGCTGGCTCTGTGCAGCCTGGTTTGCAGCCCAGCATTCCAAAACAAGAATGGACTCACTGCCCAGCTCTGCAGGAGCAGCCACCCACAAGAGGATGAGGAAACTCTGGGCTGAGCTAGTGGGATCAAAGCCAGAGCCCTGAGGAGCTAACCATGGGAAAGACAAGAGAGAAGAATGACTGTCAGTGTATAGGGTGAGCCCAGTTCCCACACTTGTGTCAAGCTGGACCAATTAAACCCATCAATAATATTCCTGAAAAAAAATTTTAAAGGCGTGTGTGAATTACAAAGGAAAAGCCACTTTTCCACTGCTTTAATTTTTGAAAAAGTATATATTTTAAAAAATACTGAAACAAAATTTTAAGATTGGATTTTTTAATGAAGAATCCATAACTTCTTTTTCCCAGAATGAAAACTTGTTGGGGTGGAAAATCTTTTGGTGAATAGCCTATTCTTCAAAGGGAAAATATTCCACTTTGTTTTTTACTATCTCTATTTATAAAGGGGCTGTTACTTTAAGCTTCATTTGGGCATTAATCTCTTAAAACCTCATAGTTTTCTTTTTATATTATTAGAAAATTCTTTGCTCTAACATTTAGAAATGCTGCCTAAAAGAGAAACTGCTGTCAAATGATTTCTGTTTCTTCTACTGTCAGATGAGATTAAGTTTCTTATCCTCAGTTCATTTTAAGCTACACTATATAGAATATCTATTGTACTTCTGCCCTCAAACAGTGGAGGGACTTTCTGTGACCAGATGTGAGTTTATTCTCTCTACATCAGAGGGGATCTTAAAGTCAGAGGATGCAAAAAGCCTTGGACATAAAGCAAGGAAATCAGTTAGCAAAGTCCATAAACAGTCTTAATTGTATCTAGAAACCAACTTAACCAGGATATGGAAGGCTAAAATACTTTTGTCCCCTGAATTCTATTTTTTAAAAACACAAGTTGTATATAGAGCACTGTAATGCATTAAAGTTCAGACTTAAAAATCCTGAACTAGTAACACTTTTTAGCATCTGGGAAGTTTCATGGTGCAGTCACTCAGCTTTGTAGCACTGGTTTTTTGGTGTTAGGTTTAAATAACATACATTTAAAGCATCCTCATCAACTGCAGAAATATGTACAAATATAAAAATATTACCCTTTAGAAGCAAAAGCTCTGTCTCAGAACCCCTACCTCTCTTTTGTCTGGCACTGGGACTGGAATTCCTGTTTTTATTGTTAGATGCTTCCACGTTTGATGTCTCAGATTTGTTTTCATATATACTTGATGACTTCCTGCTATACCTTGGGACAAAAGAAATACAAAAATAGTTACATACCTGGTTAACATCTAACAGAGCACTGAGCACTAAGCATTCATTTTTCTCTTCAGACATGGAAGCCTAAGGAACAAAGGGTAGGTTTTAAAATTCTGTGCTATAAAAGTCTGCATCTGTACAGGCATGAATGGTGGAAAAAGCAACCTTAGCCCCTGCCTCCTCTCTACACACACTAAGGGATGTGCTTTGTGAGAGTTGAGAAGGGAAAAAAAGATGAAAAGATGAATCCCAGTAGGATATCCCTGTCTACAACTGAACCACAGAGGATCCACTTTGACCGATTTGCACAGGTACTGGCCTTGTGCCTGCAGTGGGAAAGACTCCCCTGCCCCTGGTTTGTAGGACATCCAAGATGCAAGGTTTTCTTTCTTTTCTTTCTTACCCTCATCATTTCGCAAATGTCTGGTGGTTTAGTTTGGGTGTTTGACTGTTATCTTTGGCAGATTGTTCCACACATTTCATTGTATCTACACATTTGAAATACTCTTTGCTGAAATGCTGGTTATTAGCATGTATCAACAATTACACTGCTGCTTACAACTAAAAATGAACAGTTAAACTTGACATTCATAGGGCTTGTTTTACTGTAAGGGAAGGCCTGAATTATCATTAAAAACTTTAAAACATTTGGAGTACTAGAGATCTGTGAGTACCTTTCATAATTATACGGCAGCCCAGGACTCGTTGCTTTGTATTTGAACCCCTGACCTGTTTCTGATGGAATTTCAGCAAAGTCTCTGTTACCTCCTGTACTAAACCAAAATGTGATTTTGCAGCCTGATGTCAGGTACAAAATTGGGCTCAAAATAAATATGGGAACAAATCCAAAGCACGCTCACATGTCCTCATTCTTTTTTCTCTGTTCCTTCTCAGCTACCGTGAGAGAACTATGAAACATGCAGATGACAGAGTTGAAGATTTGTTGAAGCAGTGGGAAAGACACCAAGAAAACACACGAGTTTTTCTGAAACAGCATCTGCTGTTAAACTCCAAGTGTTTGTGTTTATCTATATGCAGAGGATATTTCTATATGGATGTTTGACTGAATCAGTAATTTCTAACAAAGCAGATAGTTAAGCAGTTAGAGCAATAGTTTATTTAAGTGTCATATGTTTAAATAGATTAGGAAACAATACAAAGGGATCACTTCATTATCACTGAAATGCAGCAGCCATCCCTTGAGAGAGATACAGCAGCAATAGATAACACAGGAAATCTCATTTTAGGATTAAACAGTGAAACTTTGGGGAAGAATTTACAGAGAGAATTGAAATAGATTGAACAGGATTTAAGAATATTCTATAACTGCCTGTTATTTTATTAAGGGCACTGATTCTAAGTGTCCCTTTTGCCAACACCTCAGCTCCAATCCTGTGTGAGGCCAGCCCTACCTTATCCTATGGCATTGCAGTCCCAAGTGCTGCAGGGGGATATAAACAAGTAAAGGGGATTGTCTCTGCCATGGATCAGATACGGCCTGGGGAGGGGAGAGTGTCCTGCAAACAGATTTCCCAGTGTCACACTATAGGTTTCACAATTCCCAATAAACAGTAGAATCACTGTTACACACAGGCAACCCAGGAGTAGGTGCCTATTGCTTAGACAACATTTCAGTGACTAATTAGCTTCCAGCCACCGGCTGCTGATGCTGGTTGATGATGCTGGCTGCTCTGCCTGCCCCTGGCTGACCTACAGCACCTTTCCCAACTGGGGCTGCTTAGTCATGTCAGTCACGCACACAGACTGCCCATGTGGTTGCTGTTGCAACTCGGCTTCTTCCTTTCCTTCCTTCCCTCCACCAGCATCCCAAAAGAGGCTGCAGACGTTGCTCCACAGTCTGAGGAATTCTGGATTACCCTGTTTCACATCAGCCAGTGCAAACCCAGCTTGTGCTGCAATTCCCCTGTCCTTGCTTCTCTCGGAGACATGCTACAGATAATGGGACACTCCAAATTTGTTCCGTTCATGACAAACTAGGGTGTTGTGCTTCCACGAAGACTTAATGTATTCTTCCTGTTCCTGTAATAACCTGGCATTTGGAGCAGGAACATCTGACCTCTCCTTCTCTGGCACAGTTGGCAGAGTGATGACAACAAGCACTTAATTTTTCCTTTGTCTTCATCCACTCTAGGACAAATAGCTAATCACACAGCCTTACATCCTGGAGTTAGTTAATTTTCTGTTGACATATTTTGTTTATAACTTCTGCTCTGAAAAAATTCACTTTAAGAGCCTTATAAGAGGGAGACACACATCTGGATTCCTTTGAAGCACTTGTGTGACTGCGTTTCATGTGTTACTGGAATAATTTTATTTTATCCCCAAGGTGGTTCTGCTGAAAGATTTCTACCCTTACACCTTAAACAAAGCAATTGTAACCAAGCCTAGAGAAAACGTGGTGCAGGATTAATAGCACTGCATGTGTTTAATATTTCTTGCATGGAATTGTACAGCTCTCAAAGGCTGGCTGTGCTACCTTGGGTCTCTTGGTTTTACAGTGATATCCCATGCCAATTTACATTAAACTTGCCCAGCAATTGGGTCATTACAAAAATTTGCTGACAGCTCCATTTAACATCCTGGAAATGTTCCAGTACATTTTGTCTAAACTTGAGCTAATCTTTGAAATGATTTCTGCATTATGATTTTAGTTACCCCATGAGCAAAACCTTTATCTATTTGCATAACTCTAAAGAATTTTAGGACAACCAAGTGTTCATACCCAGGAAGCTAAACACAAAAATCTAAGAATTTATGTACTACAAAAGCACAAAGGCAAGACAAAACATGGCCCTGATATGCCATGGTAGCTCTGGTTACCTGCTGGCATTGGAGGAATCCATTGGTGCATGGTATACACTCTCAGTGATTCTTTGGTGCAGTTGACTTGCTTCTGTTAAAGAAAAGGTAAAAACAAATTGCTCCAAACTGTGTAATTTGCTTCCGTGTTAAGGTAGAAGGTGGGAGAGAAAAATAGGAGAGGACAGATTTTGACTGCCACTGAAATCAAAACGAAGTGCTGGTAATTGAAGAGAAAGGCATATGATGATCTTAATGAAACCTTAGCCCACCTAAACAGCTCTTCTGCCCATTTTTTTGTCAGCGTAGGAGAGATTTCTTCCCCTACCACCTTCTCTTTCCTACCTTCTCCTCTCTTCCTACCATCCTTCCCTACCATCTCTTCCTAGCTAACTGCAACACAAAGATCTAGAGAATGGGCATACTGGCATTTTCCACAGAACACAAGTTTTGTAGTTCACAGCTTTTTCTGGATTTAACAACAGGTGTGCATCAGTCCTTTTGCCTGCACAGCCATGTAGTAGGATATATCCCCATCCCCCCCTGCAGATTGCTTTTGCTCAGCATCCTAGATGAAGAGTAATAAGAAAATGTTACTCAAACGCCACTTGTTCACTCCTTTTGTACAGCTGCAAGTCAGAAACAGACTTGTACCTATATCTAATAACTGCTGAGGGAACAAAAACGGTAAGAAAGAGGCCGACAGCCTGTATTTCAGGACCAGGAGAGTCAGACACTGAGAAATAAGGCAGCAATGGAAGGAGGTGCTTTCAAACTCTCAGGTTGCTGAGATCCCAGGGCTATTTTGCTATGGAAGAAGATCCATCTCATGTTAATGAAAGAACTGATAAGGGGTCAGGGCAGCACTGAAAGATTAAACTCAGCAAAGTCTTTTGTTGGTAGGGGAAAAATGCACACTCTGGGCGGGGAGTCAGAAGTTGCCACTCCCTGGCAACTGATTCACAATCTTGCACAAATCTCTTAAGCTGCATCAGTAATTCCTTTGCCTGGAAGAGATAATTACATTCTTTGGCATTCATGGATCAAGGTGTCCCCCAAAGCCGTGTTGGCATTCCATGATCACTGCAATACGTGTGGGCTCTACACACACAGAGCATTTGGACATGAATGACCCATATGTTAAACTATTCATCACATACCTTTTGCCACCTTCTTTGCCCTTCACTCATTCATCTCAGCTGTTTCCTTCCAACATTCCAACCTCCTGTGCAACTCCTAACAACATTGATTAAAAACATCCAGACAAATATATAGCTCTTCCTTCTCTCATTACAATGCACAGTTGGAGAAATATCCAGTCTTGGGTAAGGTCTCTCTTTCATGAGTCAGTGCAAAAGGAACTGTTTAAAACCACAGGACAAAGAATGTACTTCCTGACATCCGTATGCTAATAAGGGCTTTGATTCATGTGGTCATTTGGGAAAAGGCAATGGGAAGGATTGCAATAGCATATGAGATAAAATTTATACCCTCTGACTGCTCTTCTGCTGGATTCACAATGAAGGAAAGCTTGACTTTACTCACAGGGTAGGATGAAAGCCATCCGTGAATGTTCTTAAGACCAGACTGGATAAGATCTGAAGTAATCTGGTTTGACCAAAAACTGAATCTGCCCTGAGCAGAACCTTGAACTGTGATGTCCTGAGGTCCCTTGAAACCTGAAATATTCTGGAATCCTAAGATCTTAAGAGAGAAATATTCTGGAATTCTATGATCTTAAAACAATAAAGAACATCAAAATATAAATTCTTTAAAAAACTTTCAGTCTCAATTCCTGCATGTTTTTCTCTGGAAAATGCAAAGTAGCTCTATTTAGTAGGTTTCACGTGCTAAAAAGATTTCGCAAATATATATCTGGGTGACATACAAGCTTCATTTTCTTTGCCTAGAAACACACATGGAGAATTAGCACTTTATCCTATTACATGTTCTCTTCTCTCTACTGTGGTAGCCTAAGTAACACCAGCTTTTACACCGAGGAGTAAGTATTACAAACCATATCAAAAAGTCCCTAGGTCAAGTCTTGAAGCTGCACTTCCAAGAATCTTGAATTCTTTCCTCAGCAGTTCCTGCTGAACTGACCGCAGTAAAATTCAGAATAGAAAGGAGAAAGGACAAGGAGAAGAGCAATAACAATAAACCTCAGCAGTAAACATTGCAAATACGTCTGTTGTTATGGGTTGGATTAAATTGCTGAGGCTAATGTGCAGAGTTGTTTCCCTCCGCTTAAGGAGGTTGCAGGAAGTCATTGTCTTTGTGAAACAGACAATTAAAAAAACCTAAAATCTAAAATTAAAGCATAGCACAGGTTTTCACCTGGGACAAACTCAGCTCAGGAATTTGAAGGATGTTGTGGAGAGGCTTTGCTGACCTTGCTTTAAAGAGAGGTGAGCTACTAGGGTCACTAATTATCAGGGTAATTAATTATCACCAAAATCAATTATGTATCAGTGATGGATGAATGTACACACAATAATTGAATTGAGGATTTCACATGAGCTCTTCTTTACTTTATTGAGCCCCTGCTCTGGGTCCCTTTTTATTGTGCTCCTTGTGAAACAGCCCCTGCTGCTGCCAATCAGCTGATTAGAATTCTCACAACTTTTGCAACTCCATGTTTTGACTTCCCATGCTCTCTTTCTCATGCAGTCTGTGTCTGCTTTCAGCCACCATGCATACCTCAAAGTAGTTTTTTATTTTGCCTCCTCACACTCTCTGTCAAAACATGGGCTTCAAGGCCAAAGGACTTTTTTGTCCTAATCAGCTGGGCAGCTGGTGCAGCCAAGTTAACTTGTTCCCACAAGTGAGCAGATGAGAGAAGCAGAAAATGACAGAGCAAGGTGAGAAGCAAGGCCAGAGCCCAGGAAAGTCTGTACTGGGCACAGCTGTGAGGTTTTTGTCCTAGGAGAATAAACAGAATAGCATCACTGATAGCTGTTCTATGTTCTTTTACTATCTGGAATAACCCATCTGAATTTTGTCTGTCTGGGGGTCAGTATCTTACACAAAAAGGGTGCCAGTACTTTAGGACTTATGAGGAGGCTTCAATTATTCACAGTGTTGAACACATCACAAACTACCTTCATTGCAACATCTCTGTGAGAGAGGGAAATGTCATGAACCATGTTCTACAGAGAGGTCACTAAAAGGATGGGATAACTGACTGGCATGTAAAACACAAGGTGGGTGACTAGATTTAGAATTACAACCTTCAAAACCCAAACAAGGCAAAGAAAGCAGTAGGACTGAGAGGAGCAGTTGCTGTGTCCAGTCACACATGTGGAAGGAGATCTTTTGTGCCAGGTCTTGTGAGCAGGCACGGGGTGAAGACTGGGACCCCATGTCCTCACATCCATGTGCAAATGGATGTTTCTAGAGTTGTGGCTTGAGAGGGAGAACAGAAGAAAACTGCGTATGGAATAATTATACATGCCGTTTCTAAAGTTCCAAGGAATTTCTTTGACCAGAATAAAGCTTTAAATCCCAGCAATGCTGCAACCATCCAACTTCTCCTCACACAGGGGACTTGTTCACTGGTGGTATTGGCTGGCCCTGTAACTTGTGCCAGCTCTGTGTTGTCATGCACAGCTACAGACGGAAGGTAACATCACCAGGTCCTGCTCTGGGGGCCTTACCTCTGCATGCTTCCAGTTGTCCTGTCAGGACTTTGCGAATCTCTGAAATCCAGGTGTTTTTCAGCTCAACAGAAGATGCCTGAGAACACAAAGAGGACAAGGCAAAGCAGATCCAGTTAAAACTTGCTGCAGGGGGCTGCCCTGACCTACATTTGCTCTCAATTTTCACAGGGATTGGAACACTGGCCAGCTTTGAGCAAAGCAGAGGATGCTCTTCAACATGGAAGAGTTATCATGAATCTAAGGTCCTGTCCTTGGTTTTCTGTCCATCATTCCAAGAAATTTCCAGCTACTTTATTTCCTCTTTTAGCCAAAATCATGACCATTTTCACAATAACAAAGTGGCAATGTAAATGCCTACACAACAACAAAGCTTTCAATGGTGATTGTTTCTGAAGTGTACAGGACAGTGAACATTCTTAAAAACAATAAAATTGAAAGGAAAAAACCAGGATTGTCATTACCTGAATGATATAGACCTCTTCTCTGCCATTATACCAGATCTCAAATTTCTTGTTATCCCCTTTTACATTTTCTGTAATGCCCACAGTGCTCATCTGTTTCAAAACAGAAAAGAATAAGTTGGAATCTGGAAAATATCAATAATATTAAACTTGATCCTCTGAGAAGCATTTTCAGAAGTCTGCATTCACTTCTGCACTCCAAGGAGCGATTAAAAGTAAAAATTCAGAAGAGGTTATTTCTCCGTATCTAATTTGTTGTTCAGTTTTTTGATCGTTAAAGAGAAAAAGAATGTTCAGAAGTAACCCAAACTAATGTCTGATCATAAGTTTATCCTCTTTTCTTTCATTGCTTGATCTGTGGGTCAGTTTTCAAACCTATCCTGACTCTTGTCCACCTAGACAAATTCTCAGTTTTAGGAAGACTGTATTTTCCTTTGCCATCACTCATCTGTTGAGGTGGGAGATGAAGAGGTATGGAACAGGACTTTGTGAGATTTAATGACAGAACCACAGATCTAAACAACACAAAAAAACTGACAGAAATAATTCTAGATTTCTTAAATGAAAAATTCTTAACCACAGTTTTGAAGTTCAGCTGCTACTTTACTTACCAGCTTCCCATCTTCTTCCTGTATTTGTTCATCTCTCTTGTTCTTGATTTACCTCAGAATTTCTTTGAAGATTTAATGGTGTTATGCCACTATTCCTTCTATCTCCACAGAAAGAAACTGCAAATATTTATATAAATTGGTTCAACTCTTGAACCAGGTTCTATTACAATTCTCTCTGGCTACCCTGTAGCACATTTGCAGCATTACACTTGATGATACATTGATCTATGTCAGTTGGCTAAAGTCACAAGTGTCCCACCCATGTTCTTAAAGGGGAAATGTGTCCTACTTGTGAATTCCACCTTAAAAAGTCCTGACCCATATCTGGAAATGTCACTCTTGCATATAAAAGGACACTTCTACTGCACTGATTCATCTGTAGCTATTGCTGTCACAGAATATACCTGTTCAACTGATGTCAACAGTAAAACCTTCAGTAAAATTGCACTCGGATGATACCTACAGGCAGAAAACGAGAGATGCAGGACCATGCTTCTCTTTCTGGGATAGTGGGCAAGAATGGACAAGGTGTTTGTTGGTATTAGGTTGCAAAAAACAAGGTTCATGTCTGGAGTTGCAGGACAGGTGGTTCTGTCTGGCTCCAGACCAAAACTAAACGGGAACTTACATAGGGGTGGAAAATAGCTCCAGATATGTGCACCTCCTTCAGTTCTCACATGGGAACACCCCTGTCTTGTGAGAACATCACAAGACTTACTTCACAACATCACAACAGACTTACTGAGATGAGAACATCACAACAGACTTACTTCTCTTCCCCACCATTATCACATTTATTACCTTTAATGAGTTTTTAAAGCTGTATGAAGCTGTCTTCTCATGGCCATCTGAGTTCTCCTCACGTTTCTTACAGAAAAGTAGCATCTTTGTATAGAGGAAGAGGTGTCTCTGCATTGGTTTGAATCTAGCCAAGTCCTTCACCTTGTTGTGCCCCTTCTTGTGGTCAGTCCACACGTTGAAGGAACCCTGCATCAACAGCTTGCCAAGCTCACTGACATCCCCCTAAGCAAGCAAGGAAAGAGAGAGCCTACATCACATTCAAACAGGCACAATTCATTCCTCCAGTGGTGTTTAGGCTTTCAGGCAGAGGCATGTGCCTGGGCATCCCTTCTGTTGGAGAGTGCACGTCCCCATGCTAAACCTGTGTGGTTTCTTCATGTAACCATTAACCCACTGGTGTCCATGTCCATAATTCCCAGTTTGTCCCCTATTCATAGTTAGCATCTAAGGCCTGTCTCAGGAACTCTTTGGATGTGACACAGGGGGTCACCTCTAGTGACCTCAAAGGAAGCATCTTCTGACAAAAGCTGGGTTTCAAGACTCCTGACTCCGAGGCAGTATGAAGGCCTAGTGTAGTCCAGATGCCCAAGCAAAGGCTCTGGCTCTGAAGGGTCTAGTTTCAGTTTCTGGAGCTTCTTCCATCCCTGGGCGAAAGCTTGAAAGACCTTAGATATCTGAAGTCACAGACTAGTGCCCAGAGATATGTAGGTGTGTAATTCTTTCCCATTGCAAAATAGCCTTCACAAGGTTTGTCAATAGTTTCTTGGCTCACCACCTGCAAACCACACAGCACTGCACAGCCTTGGGCAAAGAGGGAGTGACTGAACCAAGGAGCCATAAAAGTACCTGAAGGAGAGTGAAACTAAGCAGTAACCAGACCTTTCTAAATTAAATCCCTTGTCTGAGGACCACTGATGGCTAAATACCTCAACTGATATAAATATTCAGCTCAGGTGCCAGTAGCACAGTTCAGTGGGAGGAATGTAGGAGTGTAGATAGAGGACATGGCAACATCCATGTGGTAACAGGCTTCAACAAATAAGCCTAATTGTCTTAGCAGCAGTTTTTCCTAGGAGTCATTTGTATAAAAAGTTGAGGGAGTAAACCTAGTGCATTGTTAAAGTACTTACTTTCAACATTTACATGTTCTGTTGACTGTAAGGTGAAAATGTTGGCTCCAAGTGGGAATATCTAATTTCTTAAACTATGGATTGAAACCTGTTCCCACTCTCACTCCCCCTCCTCTACCCTAGATCCAACTGCAAAACCAGGGATTAATGAGGTACTTTTCCAGTCTATATCAGGGTATTATTAGACTCTCCAAACTATTCAGAAAACCTCAGTGATTTCAATAGCAGCCTGTCATCTCTATATATACAACTGGATCTTTTATTTCTGCATACAGGACCATGGGTGTTTGTATTTATATGTGCATGCAGATATAAACCGCAAGCCTGTGAAAAACATACTGATGTGCAAAGCCAAATTAATATCCCTAAACAAACACCTTTTCTACACATTTCTGACTATGGTGAGCAGCTCCTGTCATACCAAGTACTGTTCAGTTCAGCATTGAGATCCAGCTCAGTTCAACTCTTGTTACATGTCTGTCTCTCCAATCCTGAATCTAGGACTGAGATAACAGAAAGTGAAGTCAGAGGCTGCCACTGCAGGGAGAAAGGATGTACAGGGATGGCAGTCTTTGAATGTTAACCCACAAACCTGGACTGTCTCTTCAGTGTGGGCAGCAAATAGAGAGGAAGATGGCGTTTCTGGTAATTTCTGCTAGTGGAGAGCAGTATATTGTCTTAAAGGAAGTTTATTTAAGGTAGAGGATTAGATCAATAACTCAAATACATATGATTATTCCCAGTATCTCATGTTTATGGACGATGATAGATACATATGGTAACTCATACGTATCTTCCATGATAACTCATGGACAAACTACCCAGGCCAGATCGTATAGAAATGTTGGGGTGATATTAGGAAACATCTCTCAAACTTCTACTCTTCAAGCTTTATTCTACTTTTATTTTGTGTGTGTGTATGTGTTGCTTTGACTAGAAATTAAAAAAATGCACCAAACCAATCCCCAGACTTACGTGTTAGAAATTTCTTACACATGAGTTCAGCTCCTCAAGTTTGCATATGCACAAGTCCAAGAGGCAGAATATCCTATGCAATTAACATTCATCAGCTGCCACAAAACTTGTTTTCCTGCTGGCATAATATCCCTCTCTGAGAGGTGCTCTAGCCAAGTGTTTCTATCACGTCTGTGTGGGAAAGATGCCACAGGATGGGGTGTGGTTTCATCAGCTGTGGGAGATGTTTATTTGGCACCACAGCTGAGCACCTGGGACAGGTGGAACAGGGAGAAGAAATTATTGGGTACATCCTTTTTCACACTTTCACCCCATTGATTAATCATGTAACAAACCATATGCTGTCAGCATTGGGCAAAACAGCAGCCATGTCCCATTTTGTCATGTTTTTCAGTTCAGCTAAGAAACCAGAGGTAAAAATCTAGTCCTTGGAGCTACTATCTGGCATTTAATGGAAGTTGGAAAACTTAAAAGTAGAAGTTTAAAAGGAATAGGAATGCTCTGTTGAATTCCTGAGTACAAAACTACTCTGAGATTTGAAAGCAAGGAAGAGGCAAAAGGATGACCTCCACATTTGTATGGACAGGAATCTGACTAGATCCCCTCTGCTTAGGATAATGTTACCTTTCTTGGAGAAGCTCTTCTGCCCATCCCTTACAGAACTGTTTAAAACCAAATTTTTTGTCAGTTTGCTGTAACTACATGTATTTAAACTAGGAAACACATAGGAAAGCTCCCCTTCTCTTTGGGAATGAATACAAAACAGTGGAAACTGGGGAAGTGAAAGGTGTGCTGAATTCATGAGCTTCCCATGCCCATGTTGACTGGTTCAAATCTGCAATCCAGGCTCTAAAGAGTTTTTCTGAAACAAACCTCTGAGTCACACAGACTTAGCCATAACCAGAATAGGGTAGGCACGTATATGGTTTGCTTAAGTTTGTCAGGTTTGGTGGATCTAAGGTTATGCTGATGACCTGTGGTGTTTCTGTGATCCACAGGCACCATCTAATCTGTGTTTAGGAGCATAATGATGTGGCCACTGCTTCAATTTCAACCCAGTATAGCTACTGCAGGAGAAACTCACATTCTCATTTGAAATGTAATGCACAGTCTACAGGAGCATCTCCAGCTGCGTGCAGCAGTAGATCTCTGATTTGTCACCAAGCAAGCAGTTAAATCAACTTTATAGAACCATGCTGAGAGGGGGCATGGGTTCCTCAGACACCAGATGCAGATGCACTTGGATGAAAGAGTACTACAGAAATCAAAACTCTCGAAGCCACTCCCATCTTGAGAAACTTGCCCCATCCAGACATCCTCTGTATAGGCCCCAGCACCTTCTCAGGATTTCTGTACAAAATAGTTTTCCCTGTCTCGAGACTAAGCCCTGTTACTCTGATGTAATAATTCTTTGAACCAAGTTTCTCAGCATATGGTTTCTTTCTTGACTTTTTCACACTGCAGCTATTTCAAAAAGGTCAAACACATGACCCTCAGGCCTCATTTAGCCAGGCATGTTTCTCCTTTATGTCTCAATCACTTCCACTTCTCACTTAAGGGCTCATTTTATGTAGGCAACACTAGTTCTTGAAAGTCATATGACTTCAATGGAGCTTCAACCGAGATGCATGTATTTGTTCCCTTTGATTTGTACTGGGGTTTTTATTTCACATTTCAGATAACAAGCTTGCCAGTGACAGGGTGGATTCTACCCACTTTAAATGGAGGCTAAATTTTCCTCCCTAAGTGAAAAAGGTTTGAAAACACTTGAGTTGCAGAGTGGTCAGAAAGTTTCAGCAGATTTCTTAAATTATGTCTCTCTCGCTTGCACCTCTCACCTACAAATGAGTTTTGGGTGCAATTACTCAGAAGTCCCACATTTGTTCCACTACCCCGCCACGTTCACACCCCACCTCCACATGACAGGTGTGCTGACAAGTATTTATGGTCATCACAACATGCCACTGAGTGGCATCCTCCAGGAATGTGCCACAGGGTCCCACAAAACGTACCAGCCACAGGCACAACACGATCAGTGACGAGAGGAACACTGAATTGCAAGACCAGAGTAGGACCAACAGCAAATGATACCTCATATCCTGTGATGGCTATCTGGTGCATGGAATCATTCACTGATTTAATGATATCAAGCACTGTGGCCAGGGCTTCTTCCAATTCAGCAGTGCCCTCTGAATTCTTGCTGCACTTCAGCATTTCCTGATTAAAAAAAGATAATGGAAACCACTTGACAACTTCTTATACCAGAAGACACCAGAAGACAATCCTCCCTGGAGCTTCTGCTGCATGGTCAAAACAAAAAAAGGAACAAAACCCCCCAAACAAAACCAAACAGGACATTCACCATGATTATCACTGAGAGCACACATTTTGACCTTTTAAGCATTCATTTAAGATGAGATGGGACCATCTGGACATACGTATTTACAGTGAACTTCTTGCATGCCACAGAATTACTTCCAGAGTTTTTTCTTCAAATATGCTGAAAAACAAATTTGGTCTTAATATAATTATTTCAGGTGTCATTCTCTTTGAAGTAGTCCCACAAGGTACTTACCACTGTAAAAAATATAAATTAGTTTCTAATCTGCATTTGGTGGGTTTGGCATTCCTCATTTTGAGTTTGGGAATAGTTTAGTCCAAAATCTGAGGCACTTATGTTACAGTGAAACAGGGCTGCAAAAATCTGTAGTTCCTACAAACCTCAAAGAGCAGCAGCCTCTTCTCAAATACTCAAGTAACAAGACTTTGGAAGGTAAAAGCAGGACGCATTCATGTAGTACCTGTTGCACATTTTCTAGTATGAGGATGGATCCCTGCTCCTCATATAGTGAGCATGCTGCTTTTTTCAGTGTATTAGATAAACTGATTGAAACAAGACGCTTGCAATAATTGTGACCTAAAACGGGGCTGCTCACCGCTCAAGGCAAACAGCTTCTTAGGCACTTGTTTGCTAAATTTTTCACTGAATTCCATTTTTCTACATTTTTAAATGCCCTTGCTGCCAGGGAAAGAGTGCACCATCTTCACAGATCTCATAATCACTCACAAAGTGAATGCCCATGCCAATGTGTTCTTGCAAAGTATGAAACTGGTCTGACCAGCTTCAAACCCCAATGGCTGTGACCTGTTTTGCCTGAGAATTTTATTCCTTGATCTAATCTTGGTTTTATTTACAGTCATACGTATTTCAAATTAAAAGTAGAATCTGGTTTACTCTTGCTTTTCTGGAGACCTTGACATTTTTTCCCTTCTCACAGAATAGTTTCAAGAAATATAGTCAAATTTATTTCTGGACTGTGTTGATGTAAATCTACTGGAATCAGTGAAGCTGAATCTTTGTCAATATCCCCCTTCAGTACTGGGACTCCATAGTTTTGAACAAAGTCAATAAACAGCTCAGAGAAATACTGCACAAGAACAGCCTGCCAGGTCCTCACATGGCGCTGGCACAATTTGAGCAGTGCCAAGTGAAATGGCAGCCTAAAATCTTCAGTGCACATTTCAGTGCTAAATTTCCCCATAGTGCACAACACCACACTAATCCCAGTGACTTGAGAGCAGTGTGTAATTCACCTTCATGATCTTCCCATAAGGAAATGGAGCAAGTATTATTTGTAAGAACTGAGGAAATGAGGAAAGACATCTAAGTCACCATCTTAGAAAAAAAGTCACTGTTTTGTGTGTATATATTTCCTGTTGCCCAGTTCAGACCACGATTTCAAGCATGGTTCCAGCCAAATCAAGAGGGAAATTCATATATTTATCCTTTGGAAAAGTTGCAATTTGTTCCTAGCTGGGGCTTTTAAAAAGAAGCAGCAAAAGGGAGTGGCTCCTTCTGAAAAGTTTGAGTCACAATCATGGGAAAATATCAGTTCAGAGAGCTGAAAGAGGTTTTATTAAACAGGGACAGATGTTAGAGACAGGATTTAAGACATCAGTTCCGTTTTTCAAGTTATAAAACTGTATACTGATCCAGTAAAGCTAAGTTAAACTTCTGTTTAAAGATAAAACCATAAATAATACAATAAAATAGTTACTATGTAAAATACCTTACTTTATAGAGAGAGCTGTGCATATAATAGTGTACTGCAATTTCTCAGCAAAGAACTACTGCTTAGTGATAGCAATTCCTGTTCTAAAATGCAAGTCCCTTCTTTGACTGTTTTCAACCATTTTACAACTGAACATTGCAAAGTATTTGCTGAAGAACTGAGCAAAGTTTTATTTCCAGGCAGTCTTGATTGATAGGCAGTTGTTTAAGTAAAATGCCGTGCAGTGTAAGTCTGTGCAGTGTCATGGAGAACTTACCTTTAACAGCAGCTGATACTTGGTGATCCTCTGCACTGGCTTTAAGAGATAAGCATCTAGTGAGAGCTTATGATCCAATTTACGCTGACATTCCTGTAACAGGGAAGAAAAATACAATTGTTTCTTGCAACACGGGTAAGGCACCAAGACCATTATCATTTCACAATCTGAAGGTTATACGTCTGTGAATTGAGAGAGAAATTCATTCCATCTGCATAGGCGTTTCCAGGTTACTTAAACCACAGTGGAAACATATATACAGTAGTATCTAAACAGGAGTTCAACTTAGTGTCAAAATCTGGCATTTCCTGATGATGAGATTGCAATCATCTGGGGTTTGCAAAGAAGCCAGCACTGGTTTGGTTTGGGTGTAACCTGTAGAGCCAGGCTCTTCTCCAGCATATCTGCCTACTACTCTACCTACCTGATCTCCTGTACAGACACACTGAGCACTGCCATCAGCACAAGAAGCATGCAGCAAAGTCTGTGTATTGCTCTAAGTTCTAAACAAAGAAGAGATACAGAAGGAAAACAAGCTTCGTATGTCTTGCACGGCTTGTCTGCACTGAAATTCCACCTGAAAAAAGATGCTGTCTCCACACTGTCTCCAGAGAGCTTCAGACCTTGGTTTGTTCTGACAGTACTTTTCATATATTTGGAGGTCCTCTTTCTGTAAGAA
This sequence comes from Pitta sordida, assembly GCA_013390025.1. Lineage (NCBI taxonomy): Eukaryota > Metazoa > Chordata > Aves > Passeriformes > Pittidae > Pitta > Pitta sordida. Next base: position 499,728 of record WEKX01025675.1, on the reverse strand, counting down.
AAGGAGAGTTTAGGTAAGAAAAACGAATCCACAGGGCGTCTGTCTTGAATCACACTTTTTCTTACCTTCCGTCCTAAGACATAAAGCAATTAATACATGAGGATAAAACTCTATATGAAAATATACTGAAACTACCAAACCTGTGTTTTACTCCAGGTTAAGTCAAATACAATTGAAAGTAAGATTTTTTTCTGCACTTTTTCACACAAAGCAAGGAGACTTCAGACTGGAAGGCAAATCTAAAATACATAATCTAATTGCAAAACTGGTATCTTTCTTGGAAAGGAATAGATGGCTTGAAAAGAAGCAAACAAAAAAACCACATTGAAAATACTGTTGGCTCTCAGTAATGCGGAGATTAATTAAAAAGTAAGAAGTTTGTCTTGTTGATGTCCCAGACCAGGCAGGGAGATGTGCTTAAACCCTGTCCTATCCAAATCAGTAGTTGGATTCACTGTTCAGCTTTGACTACACAACAGGTGCTCTCACTGAGGTCCATGGCAAAAATCTCACTGAGTTCAGTGAAAGCAAAGACAATCTCTATAAAAGCCCAGAGAGGGGTATTCTGACCACCTCAGGCTGTGTGGGTGGATGCAGAGATGGGTGTTCCTCTGCCAGCTTCTGGACTCACTGACTGTGCACCCAGCCAGCCCAGGAGCCCAGCAGCTGCAGTGACATGGAGCCGGGCCATGGAGCAGGGCCATGGAGGTTCCTCAGGAGTGCTGGCTGTGCTGGGAGCTTCCTACCTTCATCTACCCCTACACTGGTGGATGTGGCTTCAGTGAATCAAAGAAAGCATCAAAAATAAATCTCAGGTATTCCTGGCTCTTGTCTCTGTGCTTTCAGCCCACTAGACAGTTCCTTTATACTTATGCTGTAGAGAAAGCATTTCCTTTTGTATGGAATTACCCTAAGAAAGGAAATCTGCTAGAAGAAATCAGGGCTGCTGCTGTCTTCCTCTACAGACCCATGTCTGGGGAGTCACAGCTTGTTTCTTTGCTCTGGTTTCTCTCCTGGAACATGGTAGCAGGTAAAAGATGAGTCAGAAATGTCTTTCTTGTTCTCCCTTCCCCTTTGCATGATCTTCATATGAAGTCAATTACAAGTGAGCCAGCTCAGCTTTTCCACATGGCAGCTCTTATACCATCACCCAGATGCTTGACCTTATTTAAAGCTGTTCAAAGAAGGAGGGATGTGCACAACCTTGAAGGATGGGTCTGCTAGTTCTTCAGCAGCAGGAGGGACACTCTGGGCTGTTCTGCTATACAGAGGGCCAGGAAGAAGGAAAGCTTACCAAACTAATGCAAGAATGCCCGGGATGAAACCAAAGGTGTGTCAGACTGCATCTGCCAGGTGATGTATCTGGCAGAAGTGATTCACCATTTACGTATTCATATTGCTAACCTTGAAAAAGGAAATAATATAATATGAGCTGTCAGTTGGGAAATTTGGTCATTCAGGGAAAAAGAAGCATTTAGAAAAGGAATCTGTGGAAGGACAGTACCATCTGACCAGAAACCTGTGAGTTGGATTCAAAGGTCTGAAGCAAAAATTAGTCATAAATCAGCAGTCGAAAAGATAACTGGAACTCTGCATATATGTCACGTGCATTGTAGCTTACAGATGTCTCAAGGTCCAAATCAGTGTGGAAAGGAAAAAACATTACAGGACAAATGAGCCTGGTGTACAAATACCAGCAAGAAGTCAGAACATTTGGATATGACAATAGGGATGTGTGGAACATTTAAGACTGGGATTTGAATAATTAGGCAATTAGTTATTTCTTGGAAATTTAGCCTCTGATCCTGTAATTTCATCAAGAATTTTTCTATTTCTAAATCTATTGCAAAACTTAAAGTCGTATTTAAAGATGTCAGTATCTGCCTGAGCAGCTGTCACTAACTTAGGCAGCAGCAGACTGCATTGGCATAGGGTGGTTCCACTGTGGCAAATTACTGGTAAGTTGTTGGTTACTGTTGCTCCACAGCCCGTTTCTGCTATCACCTGAGAAGAAAGGTTCACACTCATGGTTACAGCTGATCTGGTGGCACTGGAGGAGGGTGGGAGGGTGTATGGGGACATGGCAGAGGAATGACTGACAGGGGATGGAGGAGCTCTGGCACCAGAGTGTCTCGCTGCAGCTCTCAAGATGCTTTCAGACAGCTCTGGAACCAGAGCTGAAAAGGCCCAGTGTGATCAGACAGGGTAGAACTCGTCAAGTATGGATCAAAAAACTGTCTGCTTCTAATCACAAGCTCATGATGATACTGTGGCAAGATGGGCACACCCATGCAAAGAAAGGAAAATAGAAAAGAGAAGAGAATCTGCAACAATGTGAGTTTCCTCACAGAACTGGGCATCACCTGGAACAGCAGCTGCTGCTGCTTCCCTCTGGCAGAGCAAGCATGGCCATAACTCACAGGGCAGCCAGAAGCCACTGCTCAGCAGGAAGGCATAAAAAGCTGCCAAATCATAGGGAACACAAACACACAACCAGACTTTTGTTTGTGCCTCCTTAAGGCAGTCCAACAGAAACAACACATTTCTGGACTTTATGTGGCTTCTTCTAAAAACAGAACATAACGGCAAGTTCTCGAATCAAAGGTGCTACTGTGTGAGCAGAGACATCTCAAGAGAGAAGCTTGTGCTTTCTCAGTGTGAAATTTGAAATAGGGAGAAAGCAAATTCAGGATTTAACCTCTTATTTGATAGACTTAGTGCGGTTTGACTAGGCCGTAGAAACTGATGAGCAAAGGTGACAGAGACTGGATTTCTTTCCCTTCAAATGCAAATCACAGCTTTAATTCTGCTTTCATCTTGGTAGAACAGTGAAGATATTTGGGCTTAAGAGCTGCTTTTACATAGAAAGACATAAGCTACAATATTTAAATATGGAATTTGAATTTTCTGCAGAATTATAGAATCAATTCTATACCAAGAATTTTTTCTTTAGCTGTAAGTCTTTAGCTGTGGATATTTGCAACACATGGACTTTTTATGATTCTTGGATTTCAAAGAGCTGCATTCTTCCAACACTTTTTATCCTCTTCGCATAACAATTTCACCACAATATTTTCCTGTTCAGTGTTGGAATTTTAGGATAACAACATATTCCCTAGTAGTGTCATTTGTTCAAGCTCTAAATGCTTTGTTGCTAAACAGAAAATAATTCAGTGGCTATAAAATCACGTTTACACTCACATGATTTTCTTCAGCTTTACCTTTTTGTAAATTGGGAACATACCCTTTTCAAGTATCACATAGTCATGATTCCCATTAAATCTTTGTGACGTGAGAGTGCTCAGCATCTCTGACTGGTTCATCCAAATCTGCCTGTATCTAATGTGTACTCTGGAAAAGCAGCAAAGCTAGATGTAGTCTACAGTAGAAGCAGGAGTTACGTTTGACTACAGTGGACAGAATTTCCCATTTCCCGTGCCACTTTCATTTCCATGCAAAACACAGAGTCCTATTCAAGCAGTTTTGTCAGACTGAAAACTGCAGCAATCCATCCAAACAGATTTTTTTCTCATTAGGAGGGCCCCTGAATGAGTGCCAGATAAACAAGCACCTTTGGTTACGTTGCAGGAAACAGAACCAACAGTCAGGCTCCCTGAGGGTGATGGTGGAGGAGGGACGTGAGTGAGAGCTCTCAGAGCTGCAGGATTTAGGCACTGAGAGTCACAGGAAGAGAACACACGTGTAACTGACCAAAGCCACCACTGCCTGTTGGCTTGAGGCTTTCTCAGAAATGAGCTCTCTCTACTTTTAAATGAACAGCCAACCCTCACCACTTCATACAAGCAGGAAGAATGCCACTTGCTATTGAATTATGGGGACAAGTAAGAGAATTGACATCACAGAGTTTTATGGAGTTGGTGGGGTCCATGCAAGGACGGCAGCAGACTCTGCTGGGCCAGTCTTAGGGGAGCGAGACCTTTGCACCTGGGTGGTGCAAAGTAAAGAGGGATAAGGAAATAACAGGCTGTATTATCTGCACTCGGAGCAACCTGCTGCGATACTGTTACTGGTTTATTTATTGCAGGGTGGTGTCTGGGTTACATCAAACTGCTGGTATAGATTTCTCTGATATGAAAAGCAGGTTAAATATTTGGAACACTGTTATTTGCTGGGCTGTTGTTTTTTCCTTTTCAATAGAACCTAAAATAATTGGTAAAACAGTGGTAACAGATCTCTTCCTGTCAGTAAGCCAGGTAAAGGGGCAGATTTCAGAATACACACTTGTTAACTGTGGTTTAATTTGGGAATATCTGCTTATGGGAGTTTCCCTCATTCACAAAATCAACGGGAGTGAAAACGTAGGACTAAATCTGTAAGTACTGTGAGATAAGACCATAGTTATTCATACAAACCTGCAAAAGGATGTACTTACTCTTTTCAAAAAGCATCGGGCAAGAAGCTCGGGGTTTTCAATGCAATTCTCTATCTCCTTAAGGAAAATCCTGAGAGGGAGAAAAGAGAGCCAAGAGTAAGGTAAAATCCCATTGTGTACTAGCTCCTGTGTAAATCCAGATTAAAGCCTTCATTTTTGTAGTAGGATTCAATGATGAAGATAACAATTCTGACAATCAAATATTTTAGAAAATATATTAGAAAATCTTTTAGAAAAATGGGATGTGGTTCACAGCTGATTCCCTGAATCTCCAATATTATCATGTTTTCATCTGCTCTCCAGCATCTGATACGTCCTGTTCCTCTGACTGTTGAGATTTATTTCCACTATGTCACCCAAATACCTGCATCCCATTTGGGTGTGAGGATTTTTCAGAACAGCTGGAAAAGACAGGAAAGTACTGTCAGATGCAGCTGCTTAACCAGCAAGCAATGAAAATATGGGATGTATTCCAAAGGCTGCTGCAGTGACAGTCAATGCACTAAGCATTAAGGGAAAGAAAGACTGGGCTTGCAAAAGGAGAGTAATCTGTTTCTCCAAATGGAGGACACAGCCTTTCAAAATACTACATAACCTGGAAAATAATTTTTCCACTATGTATTAACTACTCTGGCATACTATGAAGACTTGAAAAGAGAGAGTTTTAAAATTTATTTTGTTCCATTGTTTGTTACATCTTACAGGTAATTATTATTCAGACAATTCCTAAATTCTTACTTCGGTTACAGCCAGTTTCACTTAAGCAAGGCTAGCAAAAGCAGGAAGTAGCCCTAAACTTTGTGTTTTGAAAGCTGATGGAAAAGAGTTCATAATTGGTATTCTAGATTATATTGTCCACAGGATGGACAAGGCTTCTGGAAAGGCTTATCACCATATGAAGGATAAAATTTCTTAAGAAAAGTGCAATGAAATATATCATATCTTCTGATCTAGTAACAGAAATGGAGGACAAATAAGATGAACACTACGAAAACTTCCTCACAAAGGAGTTTTGCCAGAGAAAGAATATCAGTGTTTAGTCCCATTACACCTACCAGTGTACTGAGAGATGTGGTAAAATACTCACCACAAGGGACATTTAATGCATAATGCCAGCAGAAATCACTAGTAAATGCACAAAAGGAAGTAACCTTTCACACACAAAAAAGATGATCTCAGAGGTGTTCTTTACACATGGGTTTTATATGACACACACAGAGGCAGAGTGAGGATGACTTTTCCTGCCAGTGTATGTGTGAGTATGACAAAGCACCCAAAAAAAGGGGGCTAGAAATGACTGTAACACCCGAGGACACAGAACAACCACCAGTTCCCACATGCCTGTTGTGGAATTCGTAGATTTCTGGGAGGTTCCCAAAGAGAATTTCCTTCTTGTTCTGAAGTGCAGATGGAATCAGATGTAATAAGTTAGGATTGTCCATTTCTGAAGCATAGCCCTGCAGACAAGAGTGGAAAATAAAACCAGCCTGTTTTCACCAGGAAAGAAGTACTATGTCTGAGACAGCGAAAAGCTCCGAAGTCTTTGTGGTTTTGTTCCCAACAGAGCATGCAAAGGCTTCTCTAATGCTGCTGTTTGGTTGCTCCCAGGAATTTCTGATGCTTCTGGTTTTCCCCAGAGCTTTCACCCAGTAATTGTGAAAACACATTTTTAACCACAAATGAATAGATTATTAACAAAAAAGGATGAAATTGTGTCCCTAGGATTCAAAAGCCATTTTGGTCATGTAGGGGTGGAAACTGCTAAGATTGGCACATACCTTTCTGCTATGCTGCTTCACTGCAAAAGGGTTAGTTCGGAGTTATTTGCTGAACTGTGGTATTTGGGTTCTGAGACACTTTAGTGATATTTTGAAAAGGCACATTATTAACTATTCCTCTGTCCATAACTTTGAGGACCACAAAACTTGTATCATTCTGTGGGCTGGGGCCAGAGAAGGTGCCCTGAGGAAAGATGTTCAAAACATTGTTCCCATTCTCCATCTCCAAGGCTGAACTCTCTTGCTGACACAGGCTGTGTGTTATAAACAGGAGGTGGGAGTGCTCAGCCCATGAAGGATGTGCATCTGCAGGGATGACTTAGAGGTTAAGCACCACAAGTAATTTCAGAATTTCTTACCTCTATTATACTTTGAAGTTCTTCTACATAAACCCGTTCTGTTTCTATGAGCTCATTGATTATGTGGCTAAAAGACAAGAAAGGTGGAGAGTTGCATGGTTTACCCACTGTTCAACAGAGCACACATGAATGAAAAAAATTGTATTCCTTGCATATTCCTTTTCATGCCTCTGACTACAGACAAAAAACCCCTCCGAAGGTCATTTCTCAGTACTTAAATATTGTGCCTTGTTGATAAGATTAAAAGACCTAAACACATCTTGAAGTGCAATTTTTTTCAGCTCATTTTAAACTTCATCTTGGTTTCTTCTGTGATTTTTATTCCTGCACTTCTGAAAAAAAAATATTTAAAATCTCCCACAAGGCAAAAAACCCTATTTCTCTTCTAAGAATAACTAACAATACTCAATAAAATGAAATTATATTCCAAAGGTATGTTAATGTTTCTGTTTTGCTTTCTTTTATAAAATAAACAAAGTTGGTGACTAGACTTCCATTCTTTAATACATTGCAAAAACAGGCAGCAGGATGATGTCAGAAGTCTGAAAACATGAAAGTAAATTAAAGCAGAATATTGATAACACATTTTGGACTTCATTTATAATATTCCTTTAGTGCTATTAGGTAAGTTGGAGACATATATCTTGAAGACACCTGATATATTCACAGAAGCCTCAATGTAACCAATTCACTTTTGGACAAATAATTCATTAGATTTTAAAATAACATTGCATTAGATCTCCCAACTTCTTTTTTTAATGCGTCAGCTATCTCATATTATCAAGAAAATATTGTCTTTAATACTCTTATGAAAAAGGTTTTCAGGGCAGCTCCTCCAAAGGTTTGAGCAGTTTCTCCCAATAGAAAAGGACAAGTGCTTAGTGTTCTTTTCCAGCTCCGTGCTTCACAAGAGTCTGTAAGCACAAGGCTACCTCAAGGAAAAACACATCACCAGAAGGACGCTAGGGAGTAATGTCTGGAGGAGCTGGAACGTGGCCAGACACAAGCAGCACACAGCCTGGGGCCAGTGAAGTGTAGGCAACTATTGGCATCAATTCCAGCACGAGCATTTGTCCAGTATCTCCCTGTGCATACGGCCTGTGTCTGGTTACATCACAAAACTGTCACATCATGAGCCAGAGCCCATTAGCCCTTTCTGTCATGAACCACATGTGTACTGTTGCATCCACTGTAAGGGGATTTTGTCATCCTCCACAATTTTTTAGGATCTCCTTTCTGAGATTGAAAAAGGAATCAAACTTCTGATAAAGCCTCGTTTGAATGGTTTGGGCAGGCATTTGGAAGTAAAATAACCATATTTTGGTTTGCAGCTTGAAATGCAAAAGCACTGACTAAAACATTACTAGAGTACTAAAATACATTAATTGGTTTGCTTTGGATTTCCCCAGTCTTTTCCAAGGCAATGGGGTTTTGCAGGGTAGATCTGGACCATTGGTTTCATAGGCTATTACACAAGAGAAAGGAGAGAATGAACACAACAGATACATAACCTGGGAATAAATATCATCATTGGATAAAGTTGGACTTAAAAGAAGTGAGACTAAAAAATGTACTGGCTTGCCAAAAGGAGCACAGTGGTAAAGGCCTTCTTGTCCCAACACTCTGGCTAGTTTTATGTTCTGTGAAATTTCTGAATGTAAATAAAATATAACAAAATTATATTTTTGCATTGGTATCGTTTTCGTAGGCAACAAATGGTGAAAATCTCACTATTCCATTAGAATTAGAATCAGCTATAAACAACCAATCCAGTTTTGAATTAGAAATCAGTACAAGAAATTCTAAGACTGGTCTAATCTTAAAATCTCAAAATTATCTCAGTGCTATGGAATCAAAAGAAATGACTACATGTCAGCTGCTGTGTAGGGGAAACTTTCATTCCACCTACATAACTGCACTTAGAGGAATTGTTTTTCATTTCTCACAGTCCTAAAAGTGCTTTTTCCAGTTGAAAAGTATTCTTAGCTAAGGTTATGCAACAGCTCAAGTGAAATTTGAGTACTTTACCTCCTAAAGTGCAATAAAAGATCATTCTGGATGTAAGAACATTTGTTCAAAAAGAACTTTGTATTTGTTTGTTGATACAGAAAACATTTACAATTTTTCCTTTTTTTTTTTTTTTTTCCCCAAATGAGAGCAATGCCTTGAAAGAACAATGGTTGTTCTTGAAGTACATTTCATGGCTGCAAACAAACCTCAGCTACCTAATTTTGAGAAGCATAAGGGATTTAGGTAGCATGCTCCACCTCACCTGAAAATTAGTGCCCCTTGGTGAATATATTGTAATTGCCTGCCTAGGTGATCCTCTTCTGCTGCAATGGCAAATGGATTTGCTCCAGCTGTTATGGAAGTTGTTCTGGGTAGAAGGGCTGTATTTTTGTTAGAAATATATTTCACCACCAAGTCACAATTTACAATATTTTCCTTCTTCTGAAATGATCTAAATTCTTCATATATAAAGAATTGTCCCACATTCATTGTTCCCAAAACAAATGACCTTGGGGAAATATTTTTATATATCTTAATTAGTTGACCTACATTATAGGAACCAGAGCACAGCTGTTAATGGAGAGACAAATTAATTAAACCACCTACCAAAAGGAATCATATGTATAGAGGTCTAAAAGTCACACAGGAGTTGTCTCTCATCTCAGCTGTGCCTCTACACTGAATGAAGCAGCTCTGGACCCAAATATGATCTTTAGATCATGTGGATCCTGCAGACTGGTCCTTACTGTGGCCAAAATAACAGGCCAAGTAGCCATGTAAATATTTGCCAACTACTCATATTTGTGAACTACTGATCAGGCCTGCCTTGTCATTTTGGTCTTTTAGCTTTGCAGCCACACCTTTTCTATCTGATGATAAAGAATTTATTTAGTCCTGTGCTATCTCAGCATTGAGTAATTAATATCCTAACACTTAGATTTACCCTTGTTCTTGTTCCTAGCAAGTAAGGAGTAGAAATGACAGTCAGAGCTGATATTTAAAAGATAAGACCTCTGATATTAAGCCCTGCAGATTTTGCCTGTCCTACCAATGTGGGAAATTCAGAGGGTTTCAGTGTCTGGGAAGTAATTTCTTTCCCGTCTCCTTTTATATCTTAAAACTTGGAAATAGACCAGGCAAAAAATCTCCAGATATGCAATAGTTTCTGACTTCTGCAAAAAATATTTGACACCTTTTTTCTGTGCTCAACCTGACTTTAAGGACCGCAATTTCTTTCAGATCACAAGTAGTGTATTTTTTCCGTTCCTTTGTAGACACAATGTAACAATATCCAAACAGCAGTTGACCTCATTGAGCAAGAAGTCTAAGGGCTGACAGTGCTGTGGATTTTCCCAGGCAGAGTGGTAAAGCATGATACTTGAAAAACGACTTTTTTAACACGTACCAGCAGTTACTGTGGTAAAAACCTGAAACTTTCAAACAGACAGGACAAACAAAATAAGAGCCAAAAGTAGGTTAAGGGAGGTTTAATGTGAACTATTTATACAGAGAATTCATGTTGACTACTAGAGCTCAGGCTCTTAGTAAACCTAAGTGATGCTCATCTGTGTAATCTCAGGTGGGTACCCTTGCTGGTGGGTGTCGTGGTGGGCCAGAGAAGGATGTTGGCACATGTGACTGCACCATACAGATTCCTACACTCCCCTAATGCCTTACTGCTGAGTACCTCCATTAGCTGTTGTGACTAACATCTCTCATGCCTGTGGTACTCACCCATTCCCTTCCTGCAAGGATATTTTGTGCAGAGCCATTTTGGATTGGGATAGAGAAGCTGAACATGAAACTAGTGTTTACTTCATACAAATGGCAACACAAATTCTATCCTGAAGGGCCCACTGCTGGAGGAGGAGAAGAGCTTCAATGTTTTTGTTTCTCACAGCAGATCTGCCTTTGATAGCTTTGTTCTGCAATACTTTGGAAGGCCATTTGGGTAGAATGAGGAACTAATTCTATATTAATTAATAGTAATTAATTTTACAGACAGTCATAAGTTTATGTTAGAGAGGGCAATCCAGAGAAGTTCATGTTGCACGTAAAAGTGAGGGGATAGATTTGGTGAAGATCCCTTATTCTTTGAGGTCTGTATTTCAAGAACTGGAAGAGGCTGCCCAGGGAAGTGGTGGAGTCACCATCCCTGGAGGTATTTTAAAGAAGTGTAGATGTGGCACTTGGAGAAATGGTTGATTGGTGGACTTGGCAATGCTGGGTCAATGGTTGGATTCAATGGTCTAATAGGTCCTTTTCAGCTGAAATTATTCTATGGTTCTATGGTTTCAGTCTGAGACACAACCCTAAAGAAACTCAAGCCTGCAAAATCTGCTTCTCTCTGTAATAGGACACAGCATTATGCCAGATTTATAATCTATGTTACTCCAGTCTGAGCTCTGGCAGATCTCTTGGATATGCCCTGTTTTTAAATGCCCTCAAGAATCAGTATTCTGTGGGGAAATAAACCAAGGTGTTATTTATGTGACAATGGAAATGGAACAAGGAGAGAAAATTCTGATGGAGTTTATGGGAACAACTGGAACACATATTCTGCTTTAGTTAATCTCTTCTTGGCACAGTTACATCAGTCAGTGAACTGTGAACTGCCATGGCAGTTCTGTGTGTCACAATTGCTCTGCAGAGGTAATCTGGAGCAGAAGGGCAGGCAAGGATCCTGCCATCTGCAACCACCACACCGCACCCAGCAGCGGCTGGGAATCACAGCTCTTAGCAACATCCATTTATTAAACTGTACTTTGGGCAGTCCTATCTGCCACACCTCTGAAATACTGCTTGCAGAAGTTAATGCTAAACTTAGAGGAAGAGACACCATCTGTTAGAAGATATTCCGAAGTTTAAAAGCAGCTTTAGAGAACTGTAGGTTGCAGCTGGAGAATGTGTTCAGAGAGCCACTTTACAGGAAACTCTCACCATGGCAGATGGCTAGAAACTGAGAGGACATTATACAGCATTTGGATTTCTTACTTTTTTGTCTAAGCAGCTCCTAATGGTCATTGTCCAAGTTAATACAATGGGAGAGATCTTCAGTCATGTCCTGGATAGGCAGAGGAAGCAGGAAGAAGTTGCAGACTGCCCCCCATTGACTATGTACTTGCAGAATTTTCCAATGCTTTTCAAGTGGAATACACAGGCGTATTTCCTGTGACACAGGGCAAGACAGAGGATACCTCTGGTCCTAAACATCCCCTGTGCCTAAACCAAACCAACCATGCAGGATGTGCATGTGGCCAGCTGCATTCCAGGAGCCTGCCCAGAGCCAAGAGGCAGCAGAACAACTGCACAGAAAAAAAGTTGAGGAATTCCTGGAATTTCTGAAGAGCATTAAAATAACCTCAGTATCCAATAGTACGCAGGTATGAGAGATAATAGCAGAAGTGACTGCTAGCCCTCTCTGATATTCGATTAAGTGCAAATTTTGTAAGAAAACATGAATGTTGCGAGTGGTTTTATTTCAGCTTTTCTCTACCTCCCAGATTTTTTGGGACCCAGGACACAAGGATCTTGGAAAGCCTCCAGAATATTCAGTAAACTATTGTATTATAACAATCAGAACTTTTTTTCCCCCTGCTTATAATAATTTTCCCTGCTCCCAGAACTATTTGGAACTACAGTGGGAATACATCTCCTCTTGCTATTCTACACAGATTTCTATCAGCAGCAAGATCTCCCTACATGGCAGAATACGCTTCACTTCAAAGATCTTCCCAACCCTTTAGGCTGTAATTAGACTTGTAAGTGCTGGAGCCAATCTGCCCAACAGGGAACTTCTATGAAAACAAAGATTTGTAAAAGTTGAAAGAGACAATGGCAAACAAGAAATGGCTTGTGGCTTCTTGAAATTTCTCCTGCTGACTGCACTTTCATTAAGTCTGGTGAAAGAAAACAGCTTTCTGTGCCTATCAATAAAGTCAAGAACACAATTCCTCATTTAAAATGTAAACTCCAAGTTCTTCCCCTGGACTAGGTGAAAGTTTTTATAAACCTGGAAATTACAGTGAAAAGACAGGCTCTTGAGGTTCTACTGTAACACATCTCAACCACACACCAAAATCACCTCCTTTCAATTGTAATAGAAGTCTTAAGTTATGTTACATTATATTACATTTGTTTTATCTTCCACTAAAAACTGCATGGAAACCGGTGGGTCTTACTTTCTCCATATAAAAGGGGTAAATCATTCTCCCTTTGGGGGTTGTCCATTCTGGAAAAGAGAAGGTTCCAGGAAGATCTTTTTATGGCCTTTCAAAATACTGTATAAAGACTTATAAGAGAGAGGCATTTACTAAGACCTGTAGTGACAGAACAAGGGGCAACAGTTTTAAACTGACAAAGGGCAGATCTAGATTAGATATCACAAAGAAATTCTTTACTGTGAAGGTGGTCAGGCACTGGAACAGGTTGCCCAGAGAAGATGTGGATGCTCCATCCCTGGAAGTGTTTATGGCCAGGCTGGACTGGGCTCTAAGCAACCTGGCCTAGTGAAAGGTTCCTGGCCCATGGTTGGACTATACGGTCTTTCAGTCCGTTCCAACACACACTGTTTCATAATTGTAGTATTTATCTCTGCCTCCTGTAGAAGTTCTGCATCTTTGGCCAATAGCTAACAAAATCAGGAAACGTAGCTCTCTCCTGCCATATGCAGCTCTGGTGATTACACGAAAGCTTTTAGCAGCACTCCCTGAGCTACTATTATTTTTGACACCAGTCCACGGTTAAATTTAGCAATTCCCAGACCTAATGTCTGTGCAACTTTGCTATCGCTGATTTAGAATAGAGCTCTGGCACAATATTCTCATTCTGAAATTAACTTCTGATTCTTTACTCAGGACAGAAGAGCTGTTGATTGACACAACCTGATGATTCAGTGATACACTTATTCTCATGTCCAGAGAGATGCATAGACTGATTTACAAAGCTCCCCAGCCCTTGTTAGATCCCTAACACTGAGGGTAGGCCTGACCCAGATAAAAAGATACACTGAATTTAAAGGACTCTTAAATTTAAATCATATCCAAATCTTCAGTTAGAACCTTTCATTTAAGGGTACAAACACCTTCAGGCATAAACCCATAGGCTGCACACTCCAGGATGTGAATTTGCAAAGTGACAGCTGGCTGCTGGTGTAAAGAAGCGATCCCAGCTGCTCCATGGGTTTCCTCAGCACGTAAAGAAAACTTTAAGTGTGTGTTCTGAACACAAGAATTTAGTTTGAACTATGTACATGCTTGGAGAATAGTTTGCATGTGTACGGTAGTGCTCCATGCATATGTGAGAGCTGAGGCCACCACTTACTCTTAAACTTGACTCTCTTTCATTAAAGTATCATTTCATTAAATGATGCCTCAGACTGCAAACCCTAGACCTGGTCATTCATAAAGTTAATTCTATCTGAATATAAGCTCTAGGAGAGCTTACAATCTCATAAGAATTTAATTTGGAAAGCAGGGGTTGTGCTGCTTGTGTGACATGCCAGATCTGAGTACAAACCCACCAACGCCTTGCAATTTTCCACCTTATTATTCTGTAGTATTAGACATGAATTAAAATAAAACATAAATAACACTACTGTAACTCCTGCCACTGCACACCGGTCACTTCAATATGTAAATGTTGCTGTGCTTGTAAGTGACTCCTCTCAAGGCCACATTGACAACTCACTGAGAACATCAACATGTGCAAGATCCAGGGGTTAATCTCATGAAAAGAGTGAAGCTATGGTCAGAAAGCCCAGAAACAGATGTAATACTTATGTGTTTTCAAAAGGGAGCACTAACATTGCTTTACAAAGACTCCCAGCCTTTGTTGCAAGCTGGACTAGAAAAATGCTGGAAGAAGCAGATCCAAGCCAATCAACAAGGAAAATACTGAAATTTTACAGGAAACTCAGCCTCATAGCTAATGGAGACCATCAATACCAGGTGTTTAGATGGAGTTTCTAGATTAGTTTATCCACTCCAGAACTATGAAGGAATAAATATGCACTTTTACAAGTTTCCAGTCATTTTTTCCTGCCCCCTTCCTCGTATTTGACACTGAGTGCACACCATCATGCACACTCAGGTAAACTGAAAGAGGAGTTGACCCGACTCAAAACTAACCTCACTAAAAGAAAAATAAAGGACATACCAGCTGCACAGTTTTCAGCCCTTTACAAGGGATGCAAAGGCATGGGGTGGGTGTGGGGAGAGAAAGCGGAAAGAGCAGCAGCAGCCTTACATGAGCTTAGACTGATTGTGAAACCACCATCAGAACAGACCTATGAATCAGATTTTCTTTCATCAAATGATATCACAGACATCTGACCAAATCATCTCCCTGAAACAACATTTGAACATAAATTGAGTGGTACCTCAGTAATGTAGTTAATGCCTATAAGATGCTAAGGAACACAGTAGTTGGGACTCCATGGATTTGTTCAGTTTGCTACAGCCATTTGTGTAAATGAACTAGAACGTGCTGCCCTCCTTGTGATTTCAACAAAAATGTCCAACTCTTTCATAATTCAGTCTAAGCACAGAGTCATGTAGTTGTGAAAGATGATCACATTTCTCATACACGAAATATCTCATGGATACACAGGATGATACTGGTTTAGCTTATCAAACAGAACTGTGCTTCTGGATTTTTGGATCTTTCTATTCACTGAATATCTTCTCTCAGGAATCTTGGACCCAGACTATACTAGGCTGCACTAGACAACACAGTAGTTAGGGCACACAGGTGCTGCCCCATTATGCCAGTCCATCCTGATGGAATGGGTCTGTGGGATGAAGACAGCAGCAGTTGGACTAGAGGCACCTGTCACAGTCCCTCTGAGAGCACTGTGCAGGTTCCTCAGGCTCCATCAAAGGCTCAGAAGCATTTTATGACAGATCTCTGATCCCAATCTCCTTGTGCAAATACCTCATTGGTAACCAGGTTTCTGTGCTACTTGCTTTCACAGAAAGAAATTTTTTAATGGAATTTCCCTCCTACCTTCCCCTTCCATTGGTCAAGAATAGCCAAAAGCACATTGCTCATACTGAGACAATGAAACTATAAGAGCAGAGCAGCTTAACACAGATCTGCAGGAATTACAAATCACGCTACAAAACCGTAGCATCTAAGTATTTCTCCATGTTTTGTCGAATTTTATCAACTCATTATTTATACTAAAATTGGAGTCCCCAGGCAGACATGAGGCCAGCTGTGACCAACGGCTGCATGGGTACAAGGCTGCCTAGAGCCCCACGCCTGCACAACCCTGAGTTCCTTCTCCAATATCAGTCCTTACACCAATAAACCACTTTGTTCCCTAAATACCTTTTCAGCCTGAGCCTGTGTGTGCTGTAGCACCATGTGACAGATTACACCCAGGGTAGGTGTTTCCTCTGGAAAACCACCTGTGAGGGGCTTTTCTGAACAGTGAGTTTAAGGGTGCTGGTTCCTTTTTCGTTGGTTTAGAGATGTAACCTTCTCTGCAGCTCTGTCAGGGCTGAGTGGGCAAGACATGGCTGAGATGGAATGCTGAAGTTTTAATTTATAAACAGTTTTTGAAAAACCCTCCCTTCCAACACCGCTGGGGAAAAAAGAAGTAGTAGAGCTTCATTTCTAAATAAGTTTTATCTCAACAGAGGATCTGACCATAACAGGATTTTGTTTTAAAACAAAGAGAAAGTTTAGGGGAAAGGGAACAGTTTGAGGGAAAAGGGGAGAGGGGGAGAGAGGGGAGGGGAAGTGTCATTACTTCACTGACAGAGATTCTGCATTTAAACTGGAGGAAATTCAGATCACTCAAGATGTGACACAATTGAGCACAAAGGAAAATTTATTGATTCTTTGAGCGGATGTCACTTTTCAGGAGAAAAGTGGACATAACTGTAAGACAAATTCAGTCACGCCAAAGTAGATCTCTGCAGTGCTGATTAGAATTTAGTCACTTTTTTGTTCAATAATTGAAATACCTCTGACTTTGCTTTCTATGGAGCCAGTTCTTCAAACTGTAATTTTGTCTGAAATACATTTCTACATACACACACCCTAAATTTTAAAGGTATCTCCTGATTTTGAAAATGTCACTCATTGAAACTGTATTTTCTGGGAGCTGCATTATCTAGACACAGACAATGCAGAAATGATACCTAAAAGTAAGGAAGAAGAAAAACTTACAGAACACACCCCCACACACACATTTGTGAACTAGGAAAGGAATCCGTAGTTATCATTTTGATAAGAAAAATGAATGATGCTTGGTTTATAAGGTTATTTCTGTTATAACTGTTTAGATAATGTCACATTTTCATAAGGACCCATAAACTTTTACTTCTAAGAGGAGCTGCCAATTGTAAAGAATTACATTTTGTCTTACTGAAGAATCAAACAGATGAAGAGAAATCCAGGAAGGTTCCTATAAAGTCTTTAGCCATACTAAGACATACAACAAGAGAAAGGAGAGATCAAGTGAAATACTCCTTAGGCCTTGAAGTTTCCCCAAACAAAACCCCCAAACAAAATCTGTATTGCAAACCAATACATCCTTCTGTGGGATTATTCCCTCCTCAAGTTTTACCCTTGCTCTACTTTTACTGGGTGACCTTGACAACAGTTTTCCTATCTCTGATTTCCTCTCTTGTATGTAGAAAGAAAACAATTCCTCACTCACAAAGATGTTGTCAGATCTATGGTCATGATATGCAATAGTTAAATTTCTATGAAGTCAGTGATGAGGTCAGGAATGATTCAGATCAATCACAGTCATGTGAAAGAATGGGAGATACACAATGGCTGTGTGTTTGATATTTATGTTGAGTAAGAAAACTCTCTGATTCTGGGATTCTGTGAAACCATACAAGGCACAGCATTATAGTGGCTTTTCAACTGAATTTGAATGAGTGAGCTTTTTTTAATCCAGTTTTTCTCTTTACAAAGCTTTGGCAAAGTGTATTTAAAGACGGTGCATTCAAGCACTTACTTTGATTTGTTTTTTAAATACTTGTCTCAGTCTACAAGCCATAGAGACTCACTAGAGGTGTTCTTCAATGAATCAGGCATTCCCCTCAAGGTGGTGTAAGAAAGTCAACCAAGGTTACTGGGGAAGGTAGAAGAGAAAAAGAAAACCTAAATCACCCTCTTTCTTACTCCCCTGAAGATTTCCAACAAGAAAGTGAGATAAACAAGTTTCACTTTGACCTGCGAATTAACTACTCAGCAAAGTTGTTCGGCACCTCGGAGACTCAGAGCAGCAATTAGGCAAACTTTTACGATGTTCCCTGAGATATTGCTAGGAAATAAGTACTTCTGAACTTCTAAGACACTTTACCTTTAGCACTTCGAATGCCATCCCAAGACGCAATTTTCCCACGTAGCACACAGCAGCCTCGCCCTCCCCACCCCCTCGGGAGCAGGGATAATGCCCAGGGCATCCAGTGCCAGGGGCGGGAAGGGTGTTTACAAACAGTGGGACACCGGAGCCGAGGAGGCAGCCGGGCTGGGCGCGGGGAGGGGGCGGAGCCGGTGGCTCCGGGCCGCGGGAGCGCATCTGCTGCAGGGGAGCGGAGCGGCGGCCCGGCCGGTCCCTCTTCCCCGAGGAAGTAGGCAGAGGAGAAAGCAGCTCGCCGGCCAGTCCTGGAGGTGAGGCACGGGAATCTGTGCTGGGTGATGTCCCGTTCCCCGTTCCGCTTTCTAAACTAAGAGCAGCCGGGTTGTTAGTTCTTCTGATGGCTAAAACGAGTAGCCGAGTAATTAAAACTAGCTAAAATATTCTGGTTTTCTGAATGCTTTTTTTCCTCTTCTCTGCCTGGCTTCAGGGATTGTAAGAGGTCTGTTCAGGGGAGGAGAGTTTTTCACTTATCGGTGTTTCAGGAATTGCGGTTCCCTGCTTTGGACAAACGAGTTTTCCAACTGCTTTGTTTCCAAGGTTTCGGTGCAGACTGCATCCATTAACGCCGTACGCGCCCGCCCCGCTCCCGTCCTAAAGAAAGCTCTTGTCGGGGTTTGGGATTTCAAATTTCTGTGAGAAACGAGACCCAAACTTCAGTGCAGTTTTAATGTGTAGCCTTTTAGCAGATTTCCCCCCAACTTCTGATTGTCTGGCAGTCGATCATGTTGAAGAAGAAAAAAAAAAAAGCCAGAAAAATATTAGAAGCTTTTTGTGATCCTTTCAGGGTCTTTCTCATGCCCCGAGCGTTGGGAGGGGAAAACTCGCGGCGACTCGAGCATTGCCGTGAAACAACCCATTCAAAGAAGCACCGTTTCCTCCCGCCCCTTGTTGCAGCAGCCCCTCCCGGCTTCCCATTTCTCCAAACTATGGCTTTTTTCTGTAGGAAAAGTGTGGTGGGGTTTGGTTGGTTGTTTTTTTTTTTATCCGTTCCTGAACTGTTCCCACCGAAGAAACTCGCAAATTCGGCTGGGAGTTTCTCCGCGCAGCCCTGGGCTGGAACTCGGGGACGCGCTCCCAGAGCGCCGGGGCAGCCGCTCCCCCCCGGGCTCGTTAGCGCCTGATGAGCCCGGCCGGGAGCGGCTCGGCCGGGGCGATAAACGGGCACGGGCACGGGCACGGCTGCCGCTCGGCGGGAGCAGCCCTCTCCCGAGCCGTGTTTGAGGATTTCTTGGGGAAAACCGGGAGGAGGAAACGCTTTGAGCAACAGAAGCAGAGTGAACGTTTTCACAGAGCGCATTTACGTTAAAAATACCTTTTTTTTTTTGTTTTTTTTTCTTTTTCTGTCTGTGCTTTTGGCCGGGTTGTGGAGTTGTGCGGGGACGGCCCCAGCCGGCCCCTGCCTTTGTTCCCCCGAAGGGGCGCCCGCAGCCGCATGGCTGGAAGTTGTTGCCTGCCTCCCGCCCCTCCCAGACCGCTCCCGGGCTCCGCGGATGCCCCGCGGGATGGGGATGGGGATGGGGGAAGGCGCGCCCGCGGGAAGGACCACGGTCGGGTTGCGCTAGTCTGGGGGTGCCGGGAGGCGGCAACGACCATCGGGGAAAACCCCGTGGAGGCGGCGAGGTGTCCCCTGCGAGTTTCCCATGACGTTCGATCCTCCTGGGCTTCAGAGGTTTTCGGGAGAGCTTGGGATGCTCTTGGCGCCGCACGGGGCAGAGCCGCGAGCTCGGCGGGGCCCGAGAAAGAGGGAGTCGCGTTGACTCATCAGCACTGCGGGAACACAGGGAACACCTGGGCTATTTTGGGAGAAACAACTTTGTTAACTGCTCCTGCACAAGGTCTTGGGAGTATCCAGAGACGGCAGACTAGCATTAGGCCAGAGTAAGCAACTCTATTAAGTGCCAGACAATGATAGAAAACCCCTGTAAGTGTCTTGACTCTGCAAAGCAGTGGAGAACCCGGTATGTGCTGCTCTGATATAGTGCAGCATCCTCATCTAGAGACTGCCCAGGCTTATGCCTGAGGATCTCTTACTGTTGAAACTACCACTGCAGCTGCTGAAATGTTTTGTATGATGTTGTCTTGTTCTCATTTCTCCTCCCTAATTCTTGCATTTCCCTTAGCTGTTGGAAAGGGGAAAGGATGGGGTTAGCAAAGGGATAGATTATTTTTTTAAAGGGAAAACAGTTCTAATCTAAGAGAGGATAAATGCCAGGATTTTTTTTTTGTGTTGAACAGGGCAGGAGACAGTAAATCACTGTTGATAACAGCCATGGAATATTCTAGCAGTATTCCAGAACTCTGGACCGACATAGAGCTGAGTGTTGCTTTGGTATTATGGTAGTTACTTGTTGTTTTGCATAGAACTAGTTTCATAGAAGTCCATCTATTGTACTACACAGAAATGTAGTATCTCAGTAAAAATGTGGGCTTTTTCACTAGTTAAGGGTTTGGGTCTTCATTTGCTGGTTTGGTTTTCTGCTTAGCAATATAATAGCACTAGTTGTCTTCCACTGAGTGAATCAAAACTGTATCACTTTCTGCTTTCACTAAGATCCTAAATTATTGAGAAACAAACTGGTTGCTCCTGCTGCCCAAAGCAGTAGTTGGGTCAGTTTCTGTGACATCTGGCCAAACTGGAGTAGTGAGTGCTGATGCTAGGAATGGTAATTCGCCTACAGATTAGGGAGAAGCACGTGGAAAGCCCTGCAAGTCATTCCTTATCACTTGAAATGCCAGTGGCTTATGTGTTTGGTGTTACTCTGCGCCCACAGTGTTACAGCATCTGGGATGTACTAAGCCTTGTCTCTCCCATGGTTATCCCTGTTTGCTTGAGGAATTGCCTAGGTAATCCTGTAATTTGGAGATGTTGGGTGCCGGAAGCACCGAAGCACTGAGAGCATTTCCTTGTTGGGACACCTCGCTGTGGTTTTGCTGTTGCTGCGGTAGGTCTGCTGAGCCTTCGAACTGGCACACGGAGGTGGAGGGAGCCAGACCATGATGGATTAGCATTGCAATGATTAGCATTGCACTGTTGGCTCTTCCTTCCATATGGCACTTGCAGAATTTAGTCAATTTCGCCAGAAGTGAAAGCAGGATTTTCCACTGATAAAGGAGACATTGTATATTTGGAATCTTTACAGCACTTTGAAGATTGTGGTTCAGATCCTGAACAAAAACTGAAATAATAGTCACAGACACTAGAGAGGTTCCCCTCTTTTGTAAGTTTTCCACATAGGATATTTTCCCTTGGCAGCAATGCAGGGAATGCTGTGGAAAGATCTTTGAAAGATGACGCTTGACTTAAATTCTGTCATAAATGGGGAAACCACCACAGCATATGGAAATAAGATGATGAAATGCCTTCACTTTGGAATTGCGAGCTTTTAGAATGAACCTGTAGCAGCCCTAAAGTTCACCTATTGCTTAGCTGGCTGCATAGTCTGATCTTCAACATAGATGGAACTGTGCCTTGGAGATGCTACAGCTGTTACATGTCCAAATAACTCAGAAAATCTACCAGATCCCAAAACTGCTTAAACAACTTGTGAACAGATTACCTCAAAAAAAAGGGAATGTTGTTGTAAGCAAAGCAAATTAGTTAGTTGGAAGGACTGTTGAAGAGGGACATACATCTACACATTGTGAAGACAACAGGCTGTAGGAGTTCCTGCCTTGGAGCACAGAGGAAGTTGGCATTCTACAAAACAGTTTCATGAGGTCAAGGTTAACTGTCTGGTACCATCTCCAGATTTCTGAATGTAGTTTTAATCTTGAATAAAAAGTGTTTGATCACTCAAAACTCGCAGGAATGCTGCCACACTCTGATGGTGTAGTCACCTTTCTGGTGCAGCAGCTCAACATTGCCAACTCAGATGAGGCTGTGTCTCTGGAATAAAGACCTTCTTTTGTCAACACAGAGCATATTGTTGGAGGTGCTTTGGGATGTGGCTGCAAAGGAAGAGATTTAACTAGTCCTTTGCATTTAGAGGTGAGGAAGGTTGCTTCAAATTGAACATGCTGTTGGTCCAGTAAGTCTGCTCACATTTCTTCTGCTACCGCGTCCTGCAACTTTTGTTTCTTCCACTTTCAATTCTGCTATGACCTGAGGAGGCTTGTCAGACAAGACCGACCTTTTGTTTTAGGGCAGAAAACTTAGTTGTTTCTCCTGTTGCTCCTCATCACACATCACTGCAGCCCTGTAACTTCAGCCCATGATTAGTTGTGTTTTTCCATGGAGTGTGCAACAGACAGAGGATGGAGGGATTTCCTGCTGCTGAAAGATTAGTCCTTAACTTTACACTGTACATTGGACTGTGTGATCCCTATATTTTATTGTTCAGACCATAAAAAGCGCTTTCACAACTCTTCCTTGTAACTTTCCTGACTTTCCATTACAATAGTATTCACTACATTTTCGATAGGAAATCCTTATAGTGGGTACTAAGGGTGGCAAAGGTACCATACTTATGGATAATCATTTTCTGAGGTTTTGGCTGCTTTGTCACAAGACCTGAGTAAAGTATTGTGGTAATTAAAAATACTAACTTTCTAGTGCATTGTACTTAAAGCTCGACTTTCCAGAATGATCAGGCGTCTTTAGTGATGTTTTTGTTTTTCCCTCTGCCATAACTCATCCCTGCCTTGCAAGCTTCTGCTCCCATCTTTGTAGCTTCCTTCCAGAGTCCACAGACTAGTGTTTTGTGGTCTGTCTCTCCATGAATTCCATTTGTAGTTTCTACTTAACTCTCTTTCACAAACTGTCCTCACAGCAGTTCTTAATTTGGTGCTGTGTCTAAGTGCTAAATGTAGTTCAGTTGCATTCTTGGCCTTACATTAGTCTTGCAAAGAAGTGTGTGTAGGTATACATACATACATATATACAAGACATGTATTTTTATGTATAAAAAAATATTATTTCTACCGGCTCTTGATGTTATTAAATAGTGTGACCTACCATCCCTTTCTTCTAAGCAGAGACAAGTACTTCTGGTTAAATGTAAATACACAAGTTCCTTCATTTAATTTACAAAGACTGTAGTCTTGGAGAAATCTCACTGCTTATTAAACATGTTGGGAGTGTTTTGCAGCTCCTTTGTTTGACTTTTCTTATCTGATTTTAGGCTAGGCCTGAGGAATTCCTTGTTAAGTCCTCTGTTGTGTGGCTTGTTATGGTCAGTGGCTCCTAAGCAGGTCTCAGTGAAGGCTCTTGGGCCGCGATAAGCTGGAAGTGCAGGATGCTGTTCTTCAGTGGTTCCAGCTCTCTGTGTTGCCTTGTTTCTCATTAAATGCATGTGGGAGGGTTGGGGCTTTGCTTTGCTTTTCTGCCATGAGCCTGTGCTGTTCCTGCTCCCCGTATTTCATAACGAAACAGACGGGTGTCTCCTGTTCAATCCCTGGCTTTGTTGCATTGCAGAAGAGGCTGTATAAAAAGCTAAAATTCTCCTTAGTTTCCCACAGAAGTAGGAGAGGATTAATGGAATTCATCCCACCCGGTGTGCAGACAGGCTTAAACAAAGCCTTGCACCGCTATTACTATTCCAAGCAATCTGCAGCTATTTTGTATATGTTGAGGTTGTTCTTGAGCCCCATTATCCTAAAATCTGAGATGCTTTTGCCTTTCTGGCTGGCTTGAAGCAAACGTAGAGACCTCCAATACATGAATGTAGGAGTCTTCATTATTGAATCTGGTTTTAAATTTTCAAAGAACTATCTGCTTTTGATGCAAAATATTTGAGTCTCTTAAAAACTATTTAAAATATGAAAACTACATTAGAGCCTTGAAACGTACATAATCATATAAAACAATTCGTGCCCACGTGCCAGAGACTCATGAAACATCCAGAGTTTGACTGCAAACTCCTGCTGCAGGATGGGACATCCAGCTGGAGTTTGATGCTGAACTCGGGTTATAGGCTAGAGGAATGACTGAGAAAGAGGGGACAGAAGGGGGAGCAGATGAGGTACAGCTGTTGAAATGTGTCCTTCATACACTTTCTAACTCACTGCATCTTTTTCAAAGTATTCTTACCAGGCAAAAGAAAAGTTTGTAAGTGAGGCCCCATGCAAAGACAGCTTGAACTAGTCTTCCTACAATTAGTTGTGCCTCAAATTTGACTTCCTCTTTTAGGTTGGCAGCTAGCTTGGAAAAAGTCTGCTTCGGATACTTGCTCAGCTTGATCTTCAGTTGCGGCCTGCAGACTGGTCACCTTAGGTTTGTGGGGAAAATAGATCGGAAATAACATCTCCAGATCTAGCTGCAAATAAATATTTGAATAGGTTTACTTAATACAGGCAGCAAAAAGAATGACTGATTAGTGTGGCCATCATGTAACTCTTCAGTTAGAACATGCTATGAAGCAGGGATCCATTATTAATGCATAACTAGGGAATTTGCATTTTGTTATCTTCCAATGCTGAGCTTTGCACTGGATCCTTAACTACTTGACATTTCACAATTACTTCTCTATTATGGGAAGAACAATTTTCTTCAATGTTCAGCTCGAAACCTGCCATATGTGATGGGATGCCCTCTTACAAGGTTTTCTGAAATACGCTTTTGAGAAGACACGGATACAGTAATACAGGATAGAAACCAATGGCAAGTGAGCCCTTTGTAATGCCTCTTTTTTATCCACTTTTGCAGGCAAGGTGTATTTATATATTTCTGAGATTAAGTGAAATATAGTCACCATAAAATTCATTACATCACTTGTACAGAAGGCTCCAGATAAGATTCCAAGTACAGAAATGTTCTGCTATAAAATGGGGAGGGAGGGACTTTGCAGAGAATAAACCCGATAGGATAACATTAACAACTTCAGTTGTGCTCTGTCCTTTTGCTGCCTAATTTTGCCTTAGTATGTGGGAGTAGAAAGGAATGTGTGCCAGTCTGGCCCACCTTGAAATATTAGCACTGTAAAAGTGAACTTACATAAATGCAGGCTGCTGCTCAGTACAGCATTAGAGCTCATTCCTGCCAAAACAGATGTAGTGGGTTGTACAATGAGTGCCATTACAGCCTTTTTAGCTGTACCTTAGAGCTCTGACTTGTCTGTGTGGAAATTAAATGCTTGACTTGGTCCCTCTTCTCAGAATACGAGAAGAATATGTGGCCTCAGTCATGTCACTGCCAGACTGAAACTTCAGAATATTATCCTTACTGTCAGTACAAAGAACGGGCTCTTTTCACTCAATGTGCTGCACATAATGAATTTCATGTTGGTGCTTGTGCATTTTATGCAAAATACCTTGAACTAAATGACTCATATTTTTTGAGACTTTCATTCTGGAAAACACCATCCTTCCTTCTATCTTGTATGGGGAAGAGTCTGCAGTGTTAAAAAAACTGAGAGTTGCAGTCTAGATGTAGACTGGTGCTTGAAAGATGTGGTCCTGCTCCTTTCCTCCATCTCCACAGTGGCTGTTTGGGGGAACTGTTTGGGGTTTTTTCATAAAAGCAGCTTAAGAAGGCAAGTCTGTCTATTGTGGCAGATGTCTCCATTTAGACTGGGAAGCTTGCAGCTCATTTTAGGGGAAACTGAAGAAATCACTGTCTTCCTTTCCACCCAAGTTACAATAAGTGCAAAACCTCTGTAGAAACTAAATCTCTGCTGGCAGTTGGCTGCTTCCTGGCAGTGCTAAGCATTTAGAACCTGTTTCTGCTTCCAGCCCTGAAGGAGTCCAACTGCTTTAGTCAATTGCCATGTAAAGCTTTGCCATCCTTTTAATTTCTCTGCCAATGAACCCTTCAGAGATTGCTCAGCACTTGCAAGTTTTCCACTTCAGTGAGAACAAGCAAGTGAGCACCACACTCAATGGCTCATTTTCTGGGTGTTGTAGTTATTTGTGATACAGCATTTCCTCCAGGAGAGTTTTGTATTTCAATGCCCAGATTTTTAATAAGGAGACTGCTCTTGACAGAGCAACTGCAGAGTCATGTAAAGAGTTCTTGTTTTGAAAGTGTTGATTGTTCACTTTCACAGAAAATCAGGTGTCTGTTCCTGAGGAGCCATCAATGCATGCACAGAGAACATCTGAAAATGCTGATTTACCATCCTAGGAAACTATACCCTGAGTAGGAGTTGCAGGCAAACTGAAGAGCTTGCAGGCAAAGCCTGCACAGGTCATTGCAGAAGATAGGTTACATGTTTTTGAAACAAAATTTGCAAAGCTACTGTCTGTCATACCTGCATTATGTTCCTTATTAATGCAACATTCAGGACCTGACTCTAAATTTTTCATAGATCTTTGTCGCACTGGACTGTTTCTTCTTGCTATTCCCATTGCCATTGTGACCATATTTTCCTAGAAAAATTGTCTTCCATTTTTCAACAGTTTAAAAAGAACAAGGTGTAACAGTGGAAGTTTTGATACTACTTGAAATTTTTTTCTTTGCAGGCTGTTTATGATTTCTTTTCATCTTGATGCTTGTGAACTGTGTAGGAAGACAGACTTAGCTAAAGTAACTTACTGCATCTTTTTTCCTAAAAGTGACCTTCTGTCACTATGGCAGGAAGTCCTAGAAGTGTCAGGATGTAATTCAATTAGTGTTTCTGTTCTGTTTTCTTTTGTGACACAGCTCATATATAAGAAGAACCTGAAGATTAGTTTCAAAGCAACTTCTTAATATAAAAAAAGTTCTTCAAATATTGGGAAGTGAAGGAGCAGGGCATAGGCCAGGGTAGAGATGACAGATAACATAACTTGTGAAGACGTGTCAGCAACAGAAAATCAGAGGAACTTGGGTTACATAATCTTGTAGCTAAAGCTGCAAGCAGCAAACTCCGCACAGACTTTGCTCACATTAATTGAGACACATACTTTCTTAACCTTCAATTAGTCAGCCAGAATGGAAAATCTTGATAATCTTGTGTTACAATGGCTTTTTGATGTGAGAGCTTGACTAGATTTGCTTTGGTCTTTGGGTGTAAGCAATACATAAATCAGTGCTGATGGAGATGGAAGAGTTCAGTTTCACAGGAATTGTTCAAATTGCTACAAACATGGCAAAAAATATTTTAAATTCTACTTAAAATGCTAAAACATATCACAACTCATGTTTTTTGAACCCCATAGCCTCTTTCTAAACAGATTTTGAAAGCTTCAAGAAAATCCAACTCATTCGTTTCAGGATTGTGTCATCCTTACACTTGACAGATCTGTCTGAATTTACATTCAGGCAATGCTAATCTTTATCCATGCAGCTTTAACTGCAGCGTGTCTGCCTCTGTCACCTCTGTGGTTTGGTACATTCCTTTAGTGCTGGAGAAGTGGTGTTGCACCTTAGGTCCCTGTGACATCTGATGTCATGAAGGAGCAAACAGGATGGAGTCCACCTGAAGCAGGAGAGAGCACCTCTGTGATGTGCCTTCTAACCTGGACATCCACTCCACTGTCCAACAAGCTGATTCAGCATAGCTCCTGTGGCAGGACTATCCTGACTTTAGAGCAAAAGCCTGTTCCTTAGGCTTCAAGTTTTCTGTAGTGACAGAACCTGGCAGTAGCCCCAATTTGAAGAAACTGAAAGCTTTAGAAACTTCCTGCCAGGGAGGCAGTGGTGCCGATTAAGGGTTGGACTCGATGATCCTTGTGGGTCCCTTCCAACTCAGAATATCCTGTGTGTGAAACAATGTGTTACATCTTCTACAAAGGAAACTCTTGAGTCCCATTGTACACTCAGGTTAAGCACAGCCTGACCTCAATTAGCCACTTTCTGATACATCTTCAGGGTTTCAGCAGGTTACCTTTTGAGGACAAGAGGTTGGGAGAAGCTGAATTTGGTTTGTTGAGCAACTACTTAAACTCCAGAGCTGTGGAGGATTGGTGTGGTAACAATGAGAGCGAGTGTGAGGCTGTCCCCAGCTGACAGCAGCAGCTTTTCCTTTAGATTAACTATTGCATGGAACTGCACCCTTGAAGTATGTGGCTCTTTGGTACAGCCAAGGACAAGAGATGAACAGAGAGATCAGCAGCTCTTCAGATTACTTCTGTTTGAAACTAGGTAATGTTTGAGGTCTACAATCCTGTAGGTTTTCTGAACTTTATCCAAGACTTGATGTTAAAGGAACAGTTGCTACAAATTGTAAAAAAGTTTATATTTAAAATAGAGTTTCCTGGTGTATCCTGCATTGTCTGTCAAAGACACTTATCATTTAAACTTATCTTGTATTCTACGTAGGTGAAAAGAGTGAAAAATAACTACATTATTATTGTTGCCCTAAAATACAGATTGTACAGGGATATACAGTAATACCTTGGAGCCCAGCTTGTGTATGGTACCATATGACTGCATTTGTAGCTGGGAGCTGTGAGATCTCTCTGGGCAGTCTTAGCTGGGTTTAGGTTTTTATCAGACTGGTGGTAGTTGGAAAAAATCACCATCTTGGAGTGTGAGTATTGTCTCTTCATGGTTCTTCCTGTGTAGATCTGTGCCTCTGGTGTGTCTCAGTGTTTCCTTAGTATCTCTCTAGACAAGGGAGATGACAGTGACTCCTCAGTGGACTTCCCAAAACTGTTTTACTTCTGTCCTGAAATAAACTTCATACTGACTTTTTTTCAAATATTAACTTCTGTGGACATTTAAAGTAGCTCCCTAAGGATCTGCTTTTCCATAGTGGTCACTCTACAAACTATTGAGTTTGCAAGACAACACGTGCTAGCTCCACATTTGTACCAGAATATATTCTGAATGTAAAATACAAAACACTGAACAGTTGCTACATTCAGTGATTCATGCTTGTGGTAGTACTGAAAGGTTAAATAACAAGCTCCTTTAGGAAAGGTAGGATTGCCACAGGATGACAAATGCCTCCAGTACTTGCAACAGGGTCCCGACCATGTGCAGTTAGGAATCTCAAATCTGCCAGAAAGGAAGGCAGTTGTAAGAAACCATGTACAGGTGCTTGGTTCTCCCAGTCTCTCTCAGATCCCGCAGTGGATCTCACAGCTTTCAAGCTACAAGTAACAGAAGGCACACCAAGAGGCAAAACACCTTAATTATGGTAAGAAAAATGACTGTCAGGCATGGTTTTATCTCTGTTCTATGGTGTTTCCTCTTCCTAGGGAGAACATATTGGTGTGTTGGGTTGTTAGCTTTTCTCAGAATTATGGAATTCAGGTGGCAGTAAATAGCTCCTGTGGTGACTCAACCTGTTTTCCTTAACTTCCTGTTAAGGGAAGGAGAACATGACTAAGCCCAAAAAGCATAGGTCTTGTAAATGGGCTAGAGAAAGTTCTGACAACCAGAAGGACTCTACTTGTGCTGTAGTACCTTCAATGTAAGTCTTCAGACTTTTTGAGAGAGAGAGAGGCAAGTGGTATAGGCCTCCTTAACTTTCATCAATGTTGCTGATCTCTTGACACATTTTAAGGTTTTACTTGAGAGTTATATTTTTGAGGAGGATTCTGAAAAACTTCTGTCTACTAATGGTTGATCTAATTCTCCTGAACAGTATCAAAGAAATGACACCAGACTGTTTCAGCCCTTAGTTAATTTTGTGGCTTGTTTTTTCTCCAAGGAAAGGGTTAAGCTCCCTTCCCAGCATCCCTGACTTCACGAGGGAGGTGCAAGGGAGCAGAAAATTGAGTCTATGTGTATCCCTTGTCCCATGCTATCTGCTACATATTAAAAGCTGTTTTTGTGGAGGATTTTTTTGTTAGTTTGTGGGTTTGGTTTCGGTGTTGGTGATATTTGGGGTTTTTTCTGGGGACTTTTATTGTCCCTAGTGGGAATTACTGTCATGTAGGTTAGTTTCACTGCTAGTTTCCAGTGACTTTGTCCTTTGCCTCCTTTTACCAGATGACATGGGCAATTGTAGACTGTTGCCAGAACTTCTTACACAAGTGTAATCTAAAAACGTTGCATTTGGTGATGAGGATTCCTGTGTTTACCAGTGTGAACTTTGCTCCAAGTCGTTAAATAGATTGCTTTGTGCTCCCTTGATTTGTCAGGGTGGCAGTGGGCAACTGGACTACCTGGTATCTTCAGACCAACTTCTCCAAAACACACTAGCAAATGTCTGAATTTCTGTAACACTCCAGCTTGCCTGCATCTCTGTGCTTCATCCAAAACAAGAGTTAAGCTTAGCAGTAGCGTTCTATTGTAAAGTTGCTGAGTTTATAACTCTGAGGTGTATTGTTTAACTTCATGTTTCCAAAATAAAAAGGGTTTAAACTGATGCTATAAAAAACGCTGACGGAGTTTTATTTATCAAACTGCCCATACAGCTTTTCTGTTATGCATTACAATCTGCAATCCTCGGATACACCAATGCATGGTTTCCATTTTAAGCAGCCAGTTCCCTTCCTGGAGCACCAAAAAACTGCTCAAAGTTTCCTTATCTCTATGTTGTGTTCTCACTGTTGTCTAGTTGCAAGACTTCAGATGGGTAAAACAGACTCGAAACATTCGCACATAATTTCCAACTTAAGCGATAACTTGTGTTCTCTTGCCTCAGGGGTTGTTTCTCTGCAACAAGTGCTTAGTTTGTGGGGTGTCACTCCTTGCAGTGCTAGTCCTACATTTCTTGATGAACAAAGCTCTCTATTTTCAATTTTTTTATATCATATAACAAGTAGTTGTTACTTCAGGCTGTTCTTGTTTGTTATTTAGAAGTGACAGCTCTGGCTACAAGAACTGAATTTTTAAACTGCAGGGTGAGAAGGCTGGACTTGCGTAGCTTTTTGTGCATTGGATTCTACCTAGTGGGTAGCAGAGACAGTAGCACTGAAGTGTGAGCTGTGCCCGTGACAGGGATGCATAATCAGAGAGAGAGTCTGTCGGTCGGTCTGTCCGCACTGCGGGTCGCAGGAGCTCCTGGGCTGCCGGTTGGTAACGGCTGAACTCGAGGCGCGTCTCAACCACCGCATCTGCGGAGTCCCAACAGCCGCTTCCCTCCAGCCCGAGGGGTCGGGGCAGAGGAGCGGGGCCGTCCTGGAGCTGGATGAGGCAGTCGAGGCGCTGCCAGGGCTGAGAGGGGTGGACCAGTATGGGCAAGGGGACGGCGTGGTAGGGGAGGTGGAGGAGAGGGACACCGAGGGCTGCCGGGGCTCCGGCCGGAGCGCTGTCCGGCATTTCCTCCCCTGGGAGCAGCCGCGGGGCTCTGCCTGGTTTGGGTCCTCAGCAAAGCGCCCTCCCAAAGTCCATTTGTAACCCTGGCCATTTGTAGCCTGCTGCTCTCTGAGCTTGGAGTTTAAATAAAATGTCATCTGTCGGTTAACGGCGGCAGGAGTTTCTAAGAAAGGGGTTTCTGTGTCAGGTTCCTCCTCCCCTGGCCTTCCCAAGTTTGCTCCGGGTCGCTGACTGCCTCTGATTTGCTGTCAGTCGCGGTTTGGGGTTTTTTTATTTTGGGGGTGGGAGGGGTGTGTTGTACGTGGGTGGCGATGGGGCGTGTCTGAGCAGCTAACTCATTTCCATGACCAAATCTAAATCCGATAGGTTTATAACAGCTCACTAAATCCTTTCTCCTCTCCCCACCTTTAGAACTGGCAGATGTTCATGAAGGAATGAAACACATGAGACGATTCGCTTAGAACCGAAGTGTTTGTTTCAAGATGCCCCAAAGGGAAAACACTCAACTGCAAGTCTCATCTTTCAAAACTGCCTGCGTTCTTTCAATCAAAGAAAAACGTTTTTTGAGAAAGATGACTTATGAAGTCTGTGAACAAAGCTGACTTCACAAGGATACTGAATGAAAGACATCATGCCTTACAAGGAACACTTATCTTGAAGGGGTGACACTGTGTGCTTTAACAAAAACACAGGCACTGTAAAAACACTGAACCTGAACAAGCATAAGGATTATAAAAACTGCATCAGAATGTTTGTTAGTCCCAGAAGAGTCAGAAAATGCCATTTTTTGCAGATATTT
Source organism: Pitta sordida (assembly GCA_013390025.1). NCBI lineage: Eukaryota > Metazoa > Chordata > Aves > Passeriformes > Pittidae > Pitta > Pitta sordida. The sequence continues at coordinate 467,932 of WEKX01025675.1, read as the reverse complement.
GCCACTTGCTTCATACTGTGTCTCATGATTTTTTGGGAACCGTTTGATAATCACATTGTGAGCCATATGAAGTCCTATTCATACAGATACCTCATAAATAGCTACCATTTTGTGAATGACAGCCTGTCTATCAGCAGGGATAATCTGGACAGAGTATCAAGCTACCAATACTTGATCAACCACAGAGAGAAATGTCAGCAGCAGGATGTCCTTCTCCTATTGTTTGTGAAGACTTCTCCTGAAAATCGTCATCGGAGGGATGCAATTAGACAAACTTGGGGTAATGAGAAGTATGTTCGTTCTCAGCTTAATGCCACCATCAAAACTCTTTTTGCTTTAGGACGACCAACAGGCCATCTGCAGAAAACACAGCGGCAAAGAGAACTTGAGCTTGAAGACCAGAAATACAACGATTTGATTCAGCAAGACTTCTTGGATACTTTCCACAATCTTACTCTTAAATTGCTTTTGCAGTTTAGCTGGGTGAATGCTTACTGTCCTCATGCCAGGTTCATTATGTCTGCAGATGATGATATATTTATACATATGCCAAACCTTATTGCTTATCTTCAAAGTCTAGCACAAATGGGTGTTCAAGATCTCTGGATTGGTCGTGTCCATCGTGGATCCCCTCCCGTAAGGGACAAGAGTAGCAAATACTATGTTCCATATGAAATGTACCAGTGGCCCTCTTACCCTGACTACACAGCAGGAGCTGCATATGTAGTATCAAATGATGTAGCAGCTAAAGTCTATGAGGCTTCATTGACTCTCAATACAAGTCTGTATATAGATGACGTTTTCATGGGTCTCTGTGCCAATAAAATGAGCATTGTACCACAACATCATGCATTTTTTTCTGGGGAAGGAAAGGCCCCATATCATCCCTGCATTTATAACAAGATGATGACATCTCACGGACACGTAGATGATCTTCACCAGCTCTGGAAGCAGGCTACAGATCCCAAAGTTAAAGAACTGTCTTCAGGGATTTGGGGTAGAATATACTGCAGACTAATCAATATTGTGCTTCTGTGTAAACTGTGCTATGAGGACACATATCCTTGTTCAGCTGCATTTTCGTAATACTTGAATATCTGTGTAGAAGATCCACTGAGCCAAAACAGAGCAACGACTTTTTAGGTGTTTATTCAAAATACATGTAAACATGGAAAGAGGTAAAATTTACATGGGAGTATTTGGGGTGGGCAGAGGGAGAGGAAGAAGATGGTCCCAGATTTTGTTAAGAAACCTATTGGAATAGCTCTCCTGTTGTACAGCAACTTTTTATATTGTAGCCTGGTTTTTTACACTCCTCAAGGGATGCAAGTCTGGATTACAAGTGAACTATAATGGACTTGGCTTCTAGACTTTGAAATGCTTATTGAAAATGTCTATTATTTTGAACTTGTCAGTGAACTTAGGGGTGTTTTTTAGAGTTATGTGAACTAAGGCATGTGGCAAAAAATAGTCTGTTATATCAAAATGGAGGAGAGCTTTCAAAACATGAGGAAAGTGGAACTTCTGACTTGATGAATGAGTGTATTGCAGTAGTTCAAGGCAGTGTAAACTCAGTACAAATATTCACCATTTCTCAGTGTTTCATCTAAAGTCAGTCTGGACCTGCACAGCTGACAAACAGTGAGAGCTAGAAGTGAAGACCTGATACAGTCATTTTCTCGAAGCTCCCTAATTCTTCGAAATAGGGAAACAGTGTTTGAATGCCCTGTGACTTGGTGGTTTTAAGTAACAAGTGGTCTCCTTTGAAGTGATAAAATTCAAATACTACTCATGTAACTGGTTTGGCTAATATTTCTCTGCCCTCTGAAAACTGAATCAGTGTATTTAAACGGTCCTGTATTTAAACAGTCCAATCTTTAATAAGCAAATAAGGAAATGAGTTTTCTTCTAATATCACTTTTGTTTTCCAATGTTCACAGTTCTAAAGGCTAAAAGCACGCAAATGTCACCAATAATGTTAATTAGAGGTAATTTGAAGCTTTTAAATACTTAAAATGCTACATTCATGCATGTACAAAGAGGGGGGATATTTTCTGCACAAACTTTGACTTCACATTGATGGGATAGAGAGTTGGTAAATTACAGAAACTCAGTACACAAATCAAAATAATTAAAGCATTTCTCATCAAAGTTGTCTTTAAAATGTCAGGGTTGTTTATGTTCACAAAACCCTGGACGCTGAATATAATTCGATGTTCATATCACCTGCAGAGGAAGAAAATACCTGTGCATTGTAAACCAAAACAGAACTAAGTGATGTGCAAACTGCAGCCCTTAGGAGTTGTACTGCAGTGACTTACAGATACTGCAGACCCAGAGCTGTAGGATGGCTGCAGTCTCTGCTTGTTCAGCCCACCAGTGGTGCTTCCACAGACTCTCAGGACAGATATCTTAGTTGCAAATTGCCAAACCTTTGGGAGCTGTACAGGACTTGCTAGTTTTAAGCTGTGAGTAATAAACTTGGTTGAACTAACTGCGCCTGGCCTTGAAGCTGTGCTGCAGGTTTCATGGTTTGAATGGGTAATGGTATCTGTTAGAGCAGACAGAAACCAGGAGTGAACATGCTGACTGTTGTCTAAGCTGTTCAGATGGATGATAGGTAGCTGCTGGAATGATGTAAAATATTTAACTTTCTATAATTGCTTTTCCAGAAGGAAGATAATAAGAATCCTAACTGGCCCCAAGGGCTTGGCATATAAAGAGCCTACTAATAAATTATTTATCAGTGTCAGAATGACTGAAGAATGTGACAGCTATACTTTAGAAAAAACAAATCCAGCTCCTGTCCTTATCTAAACAAATTGATTATAGTACTGAGGATGTGTGTTTTTTAAAAGAAAAAAACCCCAAAGCCAAACCCAAGACAACCCTAGATCTATATAACCTGTTGCTTACAGAGAAAACAAATGCACATATAGAGAGAGTAGTATTCTGTCCTGAGGAAAAGCTGCCTCATCAGATTTCTGACTTGTTGTGAGCCATTTAAATCAACAAAGCTGCACAGCAAAACTGCACTGCTAGAAAAAGCCACCCTGTTCACTGGAGGGAAAGAGGGTCTTCATATGCAGGATGCAACCAAAATGTACTAGTAAGACTATAGTTTTTCCACCATAACTATGTGTTAGGATTTGTTTTCACTCATACAGGCAAAAGTAAAATAAGCTTTGGGTAGCTTAAACTAGCTAACACTTAAAATGCTGCTTAAATGTAGTTTGCCTTTATCTGAAAGTCACTTTTGACCATTGAAATACTTTGTTTTACAGTTGGTTTGAGTTTGTTTGGATTGTTTCTTAGTCTTAAAAAACCCTTGATGTTTGTAGTAGGCATTTTCTTTTGCTGCAGTGAAAATAAGTTGCTTGTTGAATAAAAAGCATGAAGGCACTCCTTTCAAAAAGTGGAGACACTAGAAAACTTCTTATTTTCTAGTTCTAAACAAGAGATTTGTACACTTTCATCTGGAACCTTTTTTAACAATAGTCTTGGTGCTCCAATGATGGGCTGTCAGGTTTTACTTCAAGAAATAAAACTGTATCAGCCTGAATGGTCACTCCTCATTAAGGGTTTGACATTGTTGCACAACATATTTAATGCTAAATTTTTTTACCTGTTTGTTTGGTTTGCATCAGTTTCCCTTTGATATTACTAATTTTTATACAAATTGTTCAGTATTTATTCTTAAACTTTGCTCTGTACCACAGAAAGACAATTGTTTTGTAAAATTTGTTTTGAATAAACAGACTTATTTCTTTTAAAAAAATCTGAACAGTACAGGTAAATATCTCTTCTTGCTTTCTTTCTAACTGACAGAATCGGTTCTGATGCTTTTAAGTGATATTCTGAATTCTTTCTTGAGAGGACTTCAAACTGTCCCCTGCCTCCACCTTCCCTTCTGTTCTACCTTGCACCAAACCTGTCATGGACAAAAGGCAAAATCTGTGTTCCCAAGAAAAGTGACAGTTCACAAATTTGGTTACCAAGCTTCTAGGTCTAAAGTTGTATAAAACTGGTAGATATTAGAAGCTTAACCTGTTGTTCATACTACAGTTTGTATATTCTCTTTAGGCAGTTGTTTCTCTGGAGATGTGTATTTATCTACACACCATTTCAGGTCATACTTTGCACCTTTTGAAAACTAGTTGATGGTTTGGGTGTCAGACACAGTATTTTCACAGGGCATAATTGAATTCAGATAATAATGATTTGTATGTTTCTCCAATTTGTCTACCATAATGTATCAAGCTAAGGTTTTTACAAATGGAGTCTTTTTCACCAGGTAACTTCAGTGTATACCTGTGTGAGACAGCGGCACAGGATAAGTATGAATTATCTAAATCACAGTGAAGAAGAGAACAAAGGAAATGAAGTCAGTGAGGACTGTGGCATTTGGCTTCTTGTTGTGGGTTTTTTGGGTTTTGTTGTTTGTTGTTTGGGGTTTTTTAATTGTTCCCTTTGGCCTAGAAACTCTGCAGTTCAGCTAAATTAAACTGTTTACTTGGTACTTTTTGAAGTTGAAAAAATTACTTGAGTAATTGGTGCTTTAGAATACATCATTAATAATCTTTTTCTTGAGACTTTGCTGTAACTCTAGTTTGTATTGAAAAAACCCAGGAGCTTCTCAGAGGCATATAGTCAAATATAAACATTCTAAGCACTATGAGATGATCTTTAACATTGCTTTTTTGTAAATACATGCAAGGCTTCTTCTAATGATTTCTTTTCTCACATCTTGTAATTAGTGCTTCTAAGGAAAAAAACCCAACCCAACCTAAACAAAAGATAAATCTTGCTTTTCCATCTGATAAACTGGGTATAAATGCATGGGTGTAGGCATTTCAGTGACTTTGTTATAGATAATTATTTATTAATCCTTGTGAACTTCAAAGAAGTAATAAAGAATGCCTTGTAAATGCAATAATTTGCATTCTAAGAAGAAAAAAATTACACTGGCTCGTGTGCAGCCTTACCTTCTTCTTGTTGACAAGTTCTCATCGCTTTCACTGGTCACCAGGACTCTGCTAGATCCTCCTTGACTGGCTTCATGCATCACCTCAATCTGAATAAAAAGGATGTTAAAAGTTAAAACACTTCATTGTTGATGCTTTTATTTAGAGAGCTTTAACTCTTTGAAAAAGCAAAAAACCAGATCCTACCTATCTTAGTCACTAGACAAGTTAATTGAATTCTAGATGTGCAGGTTGTAAATCAAGAATATCTCTTGTCCATATTCTGCTTGCTTGCTCAGTGTTGGCATGGGAGGCATTCCTGACTTCGTTGTATTTTTGCACCATAGAAGGTATATATATTATCTCTTTGTGTAGATAATTACAAATAGTCTGTTTCTTAGACTCTGAAATACTGGGGTTTTGTTCTGTGCCTCAAGCTGACCCAAAGACTTAACGTTTTCAGAGCTCTTTGTAGAGTGCCCTGTGGAGATATCTGGGAATCTGTCCTGTGCCTCTGGGAAGTGTCTGTGTCCCAGGAGCAGTGTTAAGACAGTGCTGAGGACGTGTACTTGTTCGGGGCCGAAATGGAGGCTTTGATAGCTCCAGTGTTTTTGATAAACATTAACCTACACCCTTGTTCAGCCTTGCAGAGATGGGCCATTTCACGTGTGCTCCAGGCGAGTTTTAAGCAGGCTTTTCCTTGTTTTGCCTGTAGCTTTAGGAGCACCAAGTACTACCTGGATTTACTCACGAGTCAAAATCTTCAAATTCAGTCAAACAGCCCAGCTTCTGAGTTTGCAGTTAATACCAGCCACTATCCAAACTCCAGCAGTCTAATTGTTCCCGAGCACTTTCATTTTTAAGGGCTGATTTGGGGAGGAGAAAGTAGTTGCCTATCATACACTGTATATTGCTAAATTATTTAGCTGCTTGATGATAATGATGGAATCCATTAATAAACTGACCTCACCTGAACTATTATCAGAATAATGGGAAGGAGAGGGAGGAAAGAATAAGCATGTCCAAACAATCCTAAAGAGAATCTTGCTGTAGGAACAGTATCATAGAGACATACAAATACAAGTAAGGTAAATTTCCCTGAACCTTACCTCCCTATGCAGACACAGGGAGAGTGGATTTTTCTTTGGGGTTTGGTTTTTTGTTGGTGGTGGTTGGTTGGTTTATTTCTAAGTATTAAATGTCTAGTTTTAACTCCTTTGCAGAGAAACTACCATTAAAAATACTTAAATGAGGAAAAATCCGTAGTTTTGTAAAATCCTGAGCATCTTAGCACAACTTCAGCTGAATCTAAAACAGCAATGTGGAGTGTAAAAAAACAATCTTTATTTGATAGTTAACTTAGAAATGTTCTTTTTCAATACCAAGTAAAGCACAAAAACCTATATTTGTGCTTTTGAGTTCTCTCACAACATGGGGTGATTTACTCCTACCTTAATTCCACCTTTAGTCTTCTTAATGCTTTTCTTTTTTGATAACTCTACTTCAGAAACTGTCTTTGGAGGGCAGGAAATTTCAGTGGACCTCCTGTTGGTAGCTGAAGAAGTCAAAAAGAGAGTAATGTTAGAAAATGTGTGCTAAAAAAATTGAAATTGTACTTCCTAATAAAAGCAATGAGCAAAGATTCCAACTGAGACCTGGCTTAGAGAATTGAGTTGTGGCTGGAGTAATGATGGACCAGCTGGCACAAGGGATGGGCCACCTTGTTCAGTGCTCCACTGTGCTCAAATTGGCATCCAAAGCTCCACACTGTAATGATTCCTTTGGTTTGGCGTCCACTGGCAAAACCATCCTTAGGGCAGCACAGGTAAATGTTAACCAGCTGTATCAACACTTGAGTGATTGTCACTTCCATGCTTGTGTTATCTTCCCAAGGAGAGGAAATGTTGGTTCTGGTAATGGTTTGGCAACGTTGGATTAAAGGATTGTTCCCTGAAAGTTTTCATTACATGAACTAGTCTCAAAAGAGCAATCACAGGAGTTCAGCAAGTCACTGTGAAATGCATGTAATGACAGTGGATCTGAGGAAATTATTTCAGAATATGCTCTGTCATGTCAGGTTTGATGGGCCTTGAAGGCTCTGCTGACAGTAACAGTGCAAAACACATCTGATGTGCCAAGACAGTCATCCTTAACACCATAACCCCTTGTCCTGAGCCTGCTGTCCAAAGGAAAGGTTTAGAATGAACTGTGAGAAGGGGAGTCATGTATTTTCCATGAGTAAAAAATAACTTTTGTTACTGTTTGTATTTTTGTTTGAAATTGATAATGAGCTCACAGCACACACAATATAAGTACAAGGCAAACAGCTCTTTTCTTTTTCTTAGCTGCTGAATTGATATGAGAAACCATTCCTGTCATGGTAAAAACACATATGAATGGCTGATGAACTGCTGAAAGAGTCTGGGTCAGAAGAAGAAAAAAGAAAAAAAAAAGAACAATGTTGCTGCAACTCTGAGATTAAGTCTGTTTCATTTTTATTCCAGGAAGATTTTCTAATTGAACAAGACCTTTTCTAAGAATAAAAGCTGGTGTTTACAAATGAATCTGCTAATATTTTGAGAGACTTTCACTAAGTTTAATGTTTTGAGGCATTGAGTCCTGATGGTAATTAACAATTTTGGGGAGAAGGTTAGTGGTGCAGTAAAAAAGATGTAGACATCTTTGAATGAAGATGATATAGTATCAAAGGATTCATGTAGGAAAGGGTTGAAAAAAAAGAAGAAACACATTCACAAAGTTTCCAGTGCCCTTGTCACTAAATTCTTCTTTTAAGGTAGTTTTAAAAAAGAAAAAAAAAGAAGTCTTGTAGAAGTACCCAATTTCTATTCAGTATCATTTTCACAGACAATAATGGAAGTTGACAGTTTTTCTACCCTGTATCTTTTCAACAGCCTTATCACACAGCTGGGAAGAGAATTAATTAAAGCAGCTTCTCTCCAACTATTCCCTAAATCTTCTTGGATTTATCCAATACTGAATGACATGAGGACTTGGCAATGTCCATTTCATGCCTATTACCTCTACACAATGACTCCATACTAGAAAGTTTCCCCAATGGAACGGGGAAGGCTGGCAGCCACCACTGCCTATAATCAACTGGTAGAGGATTCTTGTGCTTCCCAGGACTGAGCTGAAATGCAAATGTTGTCTCTCTTTGGCTCTTCCATCACTCTCTTTCAGAATATACAGCAGGGGATTTGTTTTGATTCTGAGCAGTACTTTCAGCAGATGCCTTTTTCCCATCCCCGAGAAAGCTTTCCCTGAAGTAGTAATTGTTCTCTCAAACTTATTTTTATTTCACCCCAAAAGTGGTGTACCGACGTTAGGAAACCAAGGGGACAAAAAGATGCAAGATGCAGCACATAGGAGCTATTGATCCTTACTGTCAAACTTCTTTGTAACTTTCTAATCTGCAAGGCGGACGATTTATACTGTGGGCAAAACCAGAATATCAACCTTCATCAGCTATTTGATAAGTTTTCAAATGGATCCTTTTATGTTTTTTAACATGAATCCCTGAGTAAAGTGATTACAAGCATCAGCAAAGTGACTTTCCCACACTAACTCACGCTGGGGATTCTATTTTGCCTTATGCTCTCACTTAAATTTTCATCTACCACCATCTTGTCAAACTGTGGTCATACCTATCACACTAAACATTCTTATCTCCTGGAGGTTCTCTAAACTATATTCTATTTATACCTTGAAAAATCAGCATTAAATACATAAATCTAAGACTTGACCACCACGACATTGCTTCATACTCTTACCCACAACTTACAGACATTCCTCAATATCCTAGATATGCTGCCAATGTCTAGTTGCCCTGTTTAAACCTGGGTTCAATCCATTGGATTTCTCAACAAAGCTAATTCACACATTTTATGGATGTGTTACAGAAAGAAATGGAAGCAAAGGAAATAACTTCAGAAAACATGCCAACTTTTGTTTAGAAGAGCATAATCAGCAATACCAAATTGTTTGACTGATTCATTAATGAGAAAACTTTGTAGCTTGAAGGGATGGTTGATATAGGCGTGAAAATCCTGGCCAAAAACAATAGGCAGAAAAAGCAGAAATCAATTACAATTGTCATGTCTGGATCACAACTTGCAAAATCAGACAGTTCCAGGTGATCCAGGACAGTTAAGTGAAAGATGGCAGGTTCACAAGACGCCCAAGTGCAGTTACTCCTCGATCCTGCAGCAAATTGCTCAGGTCAGTTCATTTGCTTAGTCTCGGCTTCGTCAGTGTGACATATTTCAGAAAAGGAGGCAGGTCCAAGTTAATAAAGCAATCAAATTCAACTGTCTATAGTTCAGACATGAATTTGATTCAGAATGACACTGCAAAGTTCCCTTTACAGTTTGGCCTAGAAATGAACTGAAAGCAGGAAGCAATCAGGTTTGGTCATGCTCCAGAGAATTTTTCACTTATTGACTGAATAGTCAGACTGCTGCATGTCACTGCATTTAAATAATTTCTCGAGCAATTTAGAAAGAAACAGCCTAAATACCTGCCAATTATTAATGCACTAATTACTGTGGAACTGGAAATATAAGGGAAACTCCCTTATAAAATTCATCACAGTTGGCTGTTTCAAGGTCAGGGCTGTATTGTACTGCTGAGGAAGCTGAAAGTAAAGTGTTGAGCTGCCTACTGAAAGAATAAAGGCACAGGAACAAAGGAAGACAAGTAGTGTGTCTCCTTGTAGAATAATATTCCACGTAGAGGGGCCTTGCTTTGTGCTTCTTATAGTGGCATATTTTCAGGGGGCTTGACAGCAATTTTGCTAGAACAAAGAGGTTACAGATTATTTGCCTAATAATGGAAAAGTCTTTCTGCACTAAGCCATTAAATGCTAAGGTGTAGATGCTCTGGTGTTTCCTTTGCTGCCTAAGCACTCGGTTTTGTCATCACCAGCATTTAAAACAATGATTTAGTCACTAATTGTCTTTGAACTCACGTTTCCTGTTGGACAGCATAAGCAGCAAGCTCCAATGACGTTTAGCAGACCGGTTGTTTCCATACCTGTTCTTGCCAAAGGAATTTGATTCTGCTGTAGGTGATTAGTGAGAATGCACAAACTCCCACACAGAGAACAGATGGGGAAGCACGTGATTGGGAAATTCACTCCAAACCTGAATGTAAAACGTGGTGTTCCTTTGACAGGGCTTTGAATGTCTTACAGGTGCTGGGTATGTATCGTAACCCCTGGCTATAGAGTCTGTGTCTCTTGCTCATTAATGAGTTACACATTCTGTATCTTGAGCCATAGAAACCAGTGGTTTCTCAGACTACTAATGAAAATCACATGCACCATCTTTTCTGAGTCAGCTAATCTCTCTGCAGCCTCACTTCCCCTGCACACATCCCGACTCTCGCAAGACATTCTTCCTTTATCCTCTGTCCAGATGTTATTAGTTAGTGAGTGTTATGCACTAGTGACTGTGAGGAATGCTGGAATGGATCCAATGAGCAGTTGTATAGGTTGAGCTGAGATTGAACCAGCTTAGGTTTTATTATTTAAAGAATCGAAAAGGTTCCAGCCGTGTTCCCCCATATGAATCTCATGTTCCAAACTGGCCTTCTAAGATTCTTGCATGGTGAGTCATGGATTTTGCATGTGCAATGTGCTGTTAAACATGTTATTTGTTTAACAAGCTCACAGAAAAGTTGACATCTCTGCTCCTGTATTTCACATTTATGTTGCACACGAAGAAATCGCCACATGAATATTTTATAGTACTTTGTAGTGTCACGTTCAAACTCTTCCCACGAAGGTAACTAAAGCAAGACAATTTTCCCAGCCCTGGTCACTGAGATGGCCAAATCGAAGTTTTCCAAGATTTCAGGCTGAAGGAGATAGTCTTTGGGAAAGCTTCATTTCAAAGGGTTAGAGTTTGGCAGAATTACAAGCAAATTAAAATAGAGAAGTTCTAACTGCAGTCCTACTCAAAAGTTTATATTATCCTTTATAGTTCTGTAGATTTTCTCATTGTGCCTGAGAGCCTGGAGGTGATACTGGCCTGCATGGTTTGGCTTTATGGACCTATCTCAATTCACTCCAGCTAAGGAGTTTTGTACAGAAATGCAGAAAACAAATACGTAGTAAAATCATCAAAAATGATGCCCTCAGAAGTGAATCAGAGCAAAACTAATTCCCTTTCTGCCACTTCTTTCTTTCCAAAACATACAGGGACAGGTTTAGCCATTAACAGTATGCAAGCAGCTTCCATTGGAAGCAAGCAGAGTTCTCCTTAAAATAAGGTGTCATATGTATTACTTAAATATTTTCAAGGCACTTATTGTAAAAAGGTCAGCAGAAGGTTTTCTGCCTTTTCTATGTGGATCTATGAGTAATATTTAAGCAGACTCTCACAGCTAAAATGTGCACCAAGTACAGCTGGCACAGACATCACAGTAATTCCAGGACTAGTTTTTCAGTGTTGAACAGGCATACCCCTGCAAAACGTATGAGTTCATTTGTGAAACTAGAAGCTTCAAGAAACAATGGGATTAATCAAAAAAAGTGTTTCATCTACCTATTGTTTTGCAACAGGATATTAGAGGCTAATCCCTGTCACAATATTATCCTGTATTGCATTGTGCAGCCCTGAACTGCAATGCAAGGGACAGAGTAAGGGAGCATCTCATGATTTTCTGTGAAAGAGCTGATAGTGTGATATTGGTTGTATGAACAAGAATCAAAACTGAGACCACTGTCAGGTATATACCAGTGACAGTTCTATTGGGTTCTATTTATACCAACAATTTAATTTAAAAATCTGTAAGTGCTCTAAAATGACACGAAAGAAGTGCAAGAAACAAAACCAGAGATTGCATGCGTAAGCAGAAATGCAAGATTAGCTTTTAGCCTGCAGATGCAGTTTCACAGTAGGCGAAAGCTGCCCTAAAACTGTGCTTGTACTGACAGGGACTAACTGGCTCTGACCTACTGACCCCATAACCCTGTTTTCTCCAACTTCCTTGGTTTCAGCACTAGTGGCCACTCAGCAATCTCATCAGCTCTGAATTTAGTGTTGCTTAGAGCAGGCAGCAGGCAGCTGCATTTTTGTAACTCATGCAATGGAAGAACAACTACTACATTTTTACAGTCTGTTCATCGAGTTTTCAAGGCAAATCACAACTCCTACAGTGAACTGGCTGCCCACCACAGCGCAAGAGGGGACACATTGCTGTAGGACGTGTAGCAGGATCTCTTCACAGCCACTGTAGACCCAGCTTGCCTTAAGTCAGTAGTGAAGCTGAAACTTGAGGTAGCGGCTCTATGTCAAGAACACAGCTGGAATAGTTGGGGGCAAAAAAAGCATAGATGTCAAACTGGCACAGTAATGGGAAGAAGATGATTTTTTTGTGTAAGAAAGGATGAGTGTTGGGAAGCAGAGGAAATCAAGGACATTGGTGTGACCTTCTGCTGGTAACCCTAGAAAGCAAAATGGTCAGTACTGGCCATCCTAATCTTCCTGTTAAGAGTGCAGTTTATTGCATGCTCTTCATGAAATATAGGGTTTTTTCAAGGCTTTTTGCAAAAGGTTCCCCTTTTAAAAAGTCCTGAAGTTCCAAAGGGAACCCCTTCTTGCTACCAAGCCCAGGCTGGGTGGTCTCCAGGATGCACTGTTTCAAATTAGCTTTACCCATGTTCCTTTTGCAGAAAACAGCTATCTTGGTTAAAGGCACATGCTAACCTCAAAACAGGAACTTTCAGTAAATTCCAAAGGGAAGCAATGTTCAACTTCTATAGTTAGCAGAGGACAAAGCAGAGTAGAGGGGAAAAAGCAAAATCCCACAAATGAGTCAGTGTCACGACTGAACTCTTAACTTTGCAAGCATCTGATTGAAACTTGAGGGACTGTGACCCTTTAAAGCTAAATATTCACATTGTAGTCTATACAACATGTTCTTGCTTAATTGGCAGGCTTGCAGTGACTATCCTGGCTGGGGTGTTCAAGACTAAGCAATATAAGACACACTGAGGAACAGTGTACAAATGTGCTCTGTATATTAGACCTAGGAAGAGAAGTCTGGGTTGTTTGGTTTTTTGATTCACTCTTGCTTGTATATTTGCAGTGGCAGATATTTCACATTCATTTTTAACAGCTGGACCTGCAAAGCTGACACTGCACACCAAATGCGAGTGTTCATTCTGGTAACAAAAATTAAACATGGCCATGTGGACAAAACACTGGTGCACATCTGAAAGCAGCTGCTCATGGCCTACCTACTGCTGCTGGCCTGGTAATCTTTGGTGACGCTCGCTTTGGGGAAGATTCAGGATGTGGAGCAACAGGCTGTACTGGCCGGGTCTGTTTGGCTGCCAACTTCTTCAGACTCACTTGCCTCTTGTCAAACATTTCTTGTACATCTTCAAGTTTCTGTACAATTCTTTGGGCATTGGCCTTGACAGAGAAAAGGCAAACAACAAATGGTTGTCAGTGTTGGACTGAGTAAGTTAAGAAAGGACTTGCGTTAAAGGACTTGCGTTACCAGACAGACTAGAGCTGAAGTTCACACTGTACTGCAGTTTAATGCAACGCAGTCCTTGCACAGCACACAGAATACACAGTCTCACTGACACGGTGACCCATGCAGCATTTCTAGCATTGCTCCAAAGAAAATCATGCACGTGTTCCATGACATATGAGTAAAACTCATTGTCCCAAGTCCTTATCTTGGTATACCCCTGTGGCATATTTTAAAAGACTCAAATCTATAGCCCAGTACACTCTCATGAACAAAGCAATTGGTAATTTCTCAATCCTAAGTGAGCACATGCACATCTGAGGGGTTTTACCTTTATTTCAGGGGTGAGGATCATGTCAAACTGATTGTAGAACTCCTTAGGGTTAGAGAGCTGGTGTTCCTTGGCTGTTACCAGGAACTTCTCAATTTCAACGAGTGCGGTTTCAGCTCCCTCTTGTGACTGGCACTTATCCACAGCTTGGGAAGCTAAGAGGTAGATTCCAGCTTCGCACCATTGGCTCGCCTTTAAAGAAAAATGGGAGAAGAAGGACTCGTCATCACTGACAGTCCATGTTGTCAAGTGTTGCTTCTACTCTGTGAAACAGGGATTTACCCTAACATGTCACTACAGGAGATCAGTGTTACTTTGTAGTTCCTGGCCCTCATCCTGCCAGGATACACAGAACTGAACTTGGACTGAATGGCAAGTTAAGCTCTCATGAGCTGGATAGTCCAGTAATGGGTAGAAGAATAATAGTCTGAGGAAAGAGAAGTGTTACTGCAAATCAAATCTGTCAGCTGTACTACCTCATTCTGGGGTTCAGTCACACAATTATCCAAAACCCAAAACAAATATTTGAACCACATCAAAACTCCCCAGAACTCCTTAGGCCTATAAAACTCAGTTAGAAATACTGCAAATCAGGTTTATACTATAAAATTTTGGTAATTCCTGTTTCAAGTGGGGCTGGATTATTATACAGACATTCTCAAAGCATTCAGTTTGTTTTTCTAGCGAGATCAGGGAAAGTGAAAACTAATGAGCAGTAAACTGTTCATTTTCAAACAGATTTGGTTCTCCTTTCAAATTTAGGCCTAGCTCAATTTTCCTTAGCTTTATTTCCTATTTTTCATCATTTTAAGACCATACTTGGGACATACATGGGAAACTTCTGCTCCAATGTCTACAGTAATATTTACTGAATGAAACAGAGAAAAAAATCCCACAACTTTATATTATCATTGTAATTAACTGAGCTGATAAAAGTATTCATTTTCAGTAGAACCTTGACAGGGCTGTTATCTGGAGCAGGTTCACTCACCTTGTCTAACTGTTTATGCAGCTCAAGAGACTTTCCCAAAATATCATACTTTTTCTTGGTCTCATTGGTAAAGTCATCACAAATCCGCCTGAGTTCAACACACTTTGGTCTAATGGAGTCAACTGCATAATGGTTGTTTTGGATGAGCTGTTCTCCATGGAGAGCCAGAGACTGGGCCTTCTCCAAAGGTTCCTGTGAAATTAATGAGAAAAATTCAAAATTAATAAGAATGACATGCATAATAGCAACAATCCATCTCTGTAATCCCTGAGGGTAAAGGTTTGGGATATCATTGTAGTTGATATGTTTTACTTTACATTGAAGACCAACTCCATTGTCAAAGAGTACACTGAAACTTGGGAGGTGCCATGTGAGCAACAGGAAACACTTTTTTCTGTGAGAGCGACCAAACACTGGAACAGGTTGCCCAGACAAGTTGTGGAGCCTAATTCTTCTTTCTCCATACTTGAGACATTCATAATACAAATTTTTTCTCTGCTTTTTTCCCCTGCTTTCCAAGTAACAAACTGGAACTACTGGGTCTGAACAACCCCAGCTTCTGGAAATTAGGATCTGAGTTTTGCAATTTAAAATAATGACACATGAGAAGAGAGTAAACGTGACGTAAGAACAGTGACAGAGAATTGTCTAGAGCACCACGTCTATAGCAGGTAAAATACTAAATTGAGTGCAGACCTGTCCTTTCTCTTCCAGATGTTTCTGTTCCCTCAGGAGGTGCTCCACTCGAGTCACACTATCTCCAATGTCAGCAAAACCTGCTTGTGCTTCCATGAGGTTATCCAATATCAGTTTTACCTAAAAAACGGCAACAACAAAAACATGAAACCAGAACAAAATAAACCCACCCAAACCCCCACAAGAAGATACTCATAAAACTACAACAAACATTCACCTACCTCATTGAGAAGTGCCTGCATGTCAAGTTTATTCTTTCAGCTTGTTCCAAAATGCCAAGGAACAAAGCAACAATCAACTGTTCTTCAAAGAGTTGCCCTACTTCTTGCTACTTAGGCCTACAGAGTTTTGAAGACCTGTAACTTCAGAGACTGTACTACACCAGAATCTGTATTACTCCAGTCTCTGGGTTGACAGTTGGGTTCTCTGAACTGTGTTCTTTAGACTCTGGTGGGACTGGCAGTTTGACGTCATAGAAGAAATTGTATTTGACAGCTTCACATGTAATCATTTACAAAATGAATTATCAAGAAGTTGGTGTTTCACATTTTGGCCTCACAGTCTGGCACTTTCCTCACGGTGCCTTATTCAAATGTTGTAAGACATCTGATAGCTGTCAAAAATTTAATTTTTGAATATTCTTCCCATTTCACAATGAAGGTTTTCTCCCAGCCTATTTTTGGATTGTCAGTGTACCCAAGTACAGATAAAATGAGGTCAACCCTATTTACCAGAGAAGGGTAAGGCACCAGGAACAATGAAATACCTCTCTAAAATCGTGTTCAAAGTGTCGAAGCTGCAGGCACTGTTCTAGTTTTAGATGATGCTTGGTCCAAAATTGATCAAAAGCCTTCTCTGTTTCATCCAACTGAGCCAACAACCTGTTAAGAAATTATAAAGAATAGAATGTACTTATTTCCTACAGTTCAACTCTTTTAAGTTACACTAGTTGATGGCAGGAAGCAGAGCAGGGAGATGGTGGGGAGCCTACACTTATGTAAGAGGCCTCTGTGTCAACCCTCCCTTAATCAAAAGGGGACAAAATTTGCAGTGGGACAGGCAGGACTCTGACAAATGAGAGGCAACTGCCTGGATCTACTGAGGCAGTTGCAGTCCTGCCTCCCCCTACAACAGGGACTCAGAGATGTTCCATGCTCTGGCAGCCAAAGGCAACTGTCCTTCCTGAATTTCCACCCAATGCTTCAAAGATAATTCACTCCCAACTGATGCAGACTGAATATGATGCCATTATTATTTTACGGAATGTTTGAAGCAGAAGTCTACAACTTGTTCATTTTCTTCACCCATCAGAAATAGGCAGGGACTGAATAATTTTTCCCAATCCATTAAAAACAATAGATTAGAAGCTCATCATGACTCCCATGGACATTGTTTTACTTTGTGTAAATGATGAAACATTTATTTGCAAAGAAATAATATCAAGGTGTCATACATCTTGAGTGAAATGTCTGAAACCAGACTAGTGAGTCATCCTCACAGTTTCTCAATGATCCATTAACTACAAAGTAGAACAGTTCAAACAAGAAGAAAAAGTGAAAAATCTTCCCTGAATATCCCGTATTTCAATAGATGGGCATTCTTTGGGCAGGTAAGGGATTGGTGGGTGCTGAACTCACCAAGTCATTGGGACAAATGACAATAGCTCCCTCTTATTTCCCTGAAAAACAAAGTTAAATTTTCAATCTATCCCTGGAAAATCTGTTTTTAATGGAAGCTAGTTGTTGAATTCAAGATGAATTCGCAAATTCCTTTGGGATGACTGTTAAAAGGATTTTAAAGTATTCAGTGAAAAATATCAGCTCAGCTTTACTTTGAGCAGCTTTGTTCCCAGTGAATGCAGACATGCTGAAACACTAGCATGGCATTTCTTTCCACTGCATCACATGGCACAGCAGAAACTTCTACATGGTCACTAAAAGCTTTATGGCAGTAACTAGCATTGCAGGAAGGTAAAGGGGTTTCTCTCTCTCTCAGCAGCTGTGGTGGGGCATCACTTCATCTGTTCCTCCCCCAGTCATTCCACAGACACCACACCAGCACACACCCTCTGATCCCACAGCCATTCAGGTGCCTTTCTAACCAGACACAGAAGTTTGGATAATACCTATGTTACTGGGAAAGTAAGTCCCACATTAAGTCTTCAGCCAGGTAGTTACTGGTCCGACCAAAAATTACCAAGAAATTCAGGACTTGTTTGAATTTGCCTTGACATTTCAATAAAGTAACTTCCTCAAAGTTATTATCTTCCTTGAGTTACCTGTCCAATAAATCCAAAATGGCTGAACCTGGGGCAATCTACAACCTGCATATTTAAATTATTTAAATTACACTTGCATTTCTTAGGAATAAATTAGTAGTTTGCACAAGGTAATCTAGCTTCACTGACCTTTCTACTGTGGCCACATTTTCCAGTTCATCTGGACTGAGTTTGCAGTTGGCACTTCGGGTGACTGGCTCCCGAATGCACGTCAGCAGGGTGGCCCCCTGCTTCACTGCTAGTTTCAGCTCATCCTGAGGGGAAAAAAACAAGCCAAAACCCAAATTGTATGCACTTCTAATGACACCCACATCCCTTAGATGGACAACATAGTAAAGCTAAAGGAGGACTCTTTCATAGGTGCTAAATATTTGGAAGAAAACGTAAATGCTTTCCAAAGGTGATATGCTGTTCTAGAAAATGCAGAGACTAAATCTGTTCATTTTGAATGGTAGCTCTAGTTTTGAGAAAAAGAGTAGTGTGATTTCTGAGCAGATTGTATTTCTGACCAGGCAGAAATTTATCGCAAAATAAATTATTCTACCCCACATTGAATGTGTACTGCAGATCATCCAGTGAGCTGAGAGTCTGTGCTGAGATGTTGTACTTCTTAAAGGATTTTCCTTAAACAACACTGTGACCTGCAGAGCCATCATACATCAGCTATAATGAGTCATCCATAGACATCTTCCTGGCTTGAAAGATGAGCAATGAAAAGGGCAATGAGTCTCAAACATTAACATATCAGCTGATGAATCCCCACATCACTGCACACTTCTTCCATAAAACTAGTTGTTGTGTTAATACAGCTTAAGTTGCATTTTTTCTCTTGCATTTAACTTAGGGTATTTGTTGACAGCAGTAATATTTTCTTCTGATTCTTGTTCTGCTAAGCTAAACTTTCCCAAAGTTTGTAGGTTGGTTGGTTTTGGGTTTTTTTACAAAATGACAGTTGTCATCTAGTTCCGTTAGGTCGTTCTGTCTATTCCTCATTATCCTCACAGATGATCTCTATATCTGCTCCAGTGTGAGTTCATCCTTTCTGATGAACTCTGTATCAGGAGCCCATGCTAATCCCCATGTGATCCCATCACACTCTCTCATACATTAGAAGTGACATTTCCCTGTTCTATCACTCCTGAAGCTGTAAAATGTCCTTTTCTGTAGCTGAATCCAAGCAATCTCCTGAACCCAGATTTCTGTCCTCCTCAGTGGTTTCCACACAAGGGACCCCCCAAGAGATGGCAGAAAATTCTGTTAAATCAGAAACCACATATTTCACTGCTGGAGCCATCATGAGACAACAATCACCTTCAGCTTGCTGTGGTGGTCAGTGTGTGCAGAGAGGAGCTCTTCTGTGCACTGCACATCATTGGGAAGTTCAGTCTCTGCTAAGTCTGTTCCAAAAGTCTGCAGCATCTGTGCTGTTGTTTTTACTGTCATTGCAAAGTTTTCAATAGCCTGGAAAAGCAAGAGCATAAAGTCATAGAAACAAAGTCACAGACTGGTTATTTACCCTTAACAACGATTAGTCCTTTAGGCACACTGTGCTGCAAGTATTACATGCCTGTAAAACTGGTCATGTTGCCTTTCTTGTCAAGAGTTACAAATTGAATCCTGTGTCACAAATGACCTCAGAGGTCT
Source organism: Pitta sordida (assembly GCA_013390025.1). Taxonomy (NCBI): domain Eukaryota; kingdom Metazoa; phylum Chordata; class Aves; order Passeriformes; family Pittidae; genus Pitta; species Pitta sordida. Next base: position 448,523 of record WEKX01025675.1, on the reverse strand, counting down.
GTAGGCATTGTCATCTCCATGAGCCAACTGGGAACTCCCACCGCCTAGCAAACATAATGCAAGCACAGAGGACAGCTTCAAAGCCAGGCCTGGAACTTCAGATCCTCTGCCCATGCTTGCTGGGAAATCCTGCTGTGTTTAAAATTTTGATTAAGGCTTTATTTAAGAACGCTACTAAAGTACATAAGGCAAAGCTTTTTTGTTGTTGTTTATATTTACACAATCATTGTTCATTCAGCAATCTGTCTTGCCCCTGACTTCTGAAAATGTGCATCTCCATCCTGCCTGCACTAGACGCATTCTAGTCACTCCCTCCCTTCTATCTGTTCATGTCAGTACACAAATACAAGTTACTGCAAACACAGTTAAAATGCATAAATTCACTGGAGCATTTCTTTATTGCTTAGGTGCATCAACACAAACTCACCAGAAATCTGTGATTTTTCTGAAGGGGAAGTGTTGAAGGTTTAAAAAAAAATGCTGCCTTCTCAGAATATATAGTTCAGACCTGTGAGGTGTGATTAGAACCTTTATATCTAGTAGCAAGTGAGTCCATGGGATGTTTTTTCATGATCACACCCAAATTTGGGGGAGGGGGTCTGTACTGTTCTGTATAGCTCTTTATTCTTTGCTTTTTTTTTTTCTAACCCACTCAAGGGCTGGTGTCAGTCAACAGCACTAGAGATGCTCCTGTAGCCAATCAAACACTACATGACTGTAGATGCATTCCCTTCTCCAGCAATGATGGGAATTCCTTGTTTGCAATCATGAGAGTTAAATTATGCTGTGTGCTCAGTGAAAAACAAACTGGAGGTAGATCATCATTCAAAAGGTACAGTCCATATATGTGATGTGAAACATATCCCCAGTGAAGCAATGCCTGCACAGTTCATAGCCTTCTTCCCCTTTTCCCCATAAATTCATGTCTGCTTTCAACATAAGCAGCACAGGGCCATATATGCTCTGGGTTAGTGCTCAGCAGCTGTATCCTGCTGTTCTCAGCACTGAAACTACTACATTAGAGTTGGCTGAAATGTCACACTTCTGACTGCAACAGCCATCCACAACCGATTTACTGAAAGCCCAAAAACTTATTCGAAAGGCAAAAAAGCTCACAGGCTCTTGGCAGCCAAGATAAGAAAGCAGCAACAGTGAACAATGCAGGGAGATCACTGTGTCTGCCATTTAGCCATGGTCTAAGACTGTTTCAGAAAAAAAAGCACTGGCAGGACAAGACAGGAGAACACTGATGGAAGCAGCAAACGACATGAAGACCATAGCTCAGCAAGGCTGAAAGTCAGATTGTTTCAAGGTGCCAGGGAGGCTGACACTTCCCTGATGACAACCTGTGATCCAAGCAGATATCCCTTGGCTGACTGCATCACACACCAGGAGCTTATCAGTGTTTCCCTTAATAGCATGCTTGCCACCATTCCCTCCCGTGCATATGAGTAACAAATTGTTTCATGTACCTAAGTTATATCTGTGGTTTGGATTTGGTTTTTTTCAAGTCTCTGTGCTTTTCAAACAAATTTAACCAAAATTTATGGGGATTACATAGCCGCCCTTCCCTAAAATCTTGGCGCAATTTCATTTGCATATTTTACAAAACTATATATTATTGCCTTATGTAAACTCCTGTCATTAATAAATGGCACAGCCTTTCCTGTGCCTCTTTTTACTCCCCTTCCTCATATTTTCAAACCTTTAGCTTTTGAAAGCTCATACAAATGATTAATTTCTTCACACTTCCCACTCCTGCAAGGACAGTTTCATATTTTTGATACTGTAATATGTAAGCCTGTTCATCTATTTCAGTCCTAACCTCCCTGTAGACAACACAGCTATAAATGTAGAAAATCAGTGCTACAGAAAATTCAAATTCTGTTTTTCCTTATTTAGAAGCCTGAAATATTGGGTAGTTCTCAAGGAGAGTAAAATTGGTCTTTCCCCTTTCTCATGGATTTCCTTTTTCCATGAATCCCTAGTAGAACCTGTAGGCTGAAAGAGTGGAGAAATCTGCAGCTGAAGAGTAACTGCTTAATGGTTGTTCTACATTTGTCACTTCTGTTGGAGAGATGTGAAGAACTGCAGCAACACTCACCGTCCGGTGATGGATCCACTGGCTGTGGCCGTATTCCAGCGTTCCTCCCAGCTCCCGGGTCAGCTGACTTTTGTCAATATAGCCATGAAGATCAGAGACAGAGTTTAACATGATGATCTGAAATTAATCCAAACACACAGGACAATTTCATTTGTGAAACATTTGAAACCTCACACAAAACATGCAGCTAGGAGCAACTCCTACAAGAACTCTCATAGAATAACTTAAAACTCAAACTCTTTCAGGACTGATAACCTTTCAAATCACAGTCCCACCAACCTACAGAATATGTCAAGTAAATATAAAAAGAAGTTAAAAACATTCTTTGAATTTTGAAGGCATGGGAGTCATAAAAGGCATTCAGAATTGGTAATGCTAGGGAAGTGCAGGGACACAGTCTGCAGTCCCATGGATACTCCACAAAACAGTGCAGAACTCAGCCCCAGCCTTTTGCTGCTCTGTAGTCCTGAATACAGTTTGTCACTGGAGTGAGATCTACCTCCGCCCACCTCAGGGGAAAAGCTCTACTGAGTAAAGATGTCAGTACTTGAAAACTGAGTCACATCTTATAGCTAGACTGACCTTCCATATGGGAACATGTCCATTAAATACTGTGAAGCATCTACTGCTACTTAACTCTTAGGCATTACCATATGGACTTGGATGGAAGTCCCCACTTGCAAGCAAATTTCAGTTACTGCATTAGGAGAAAATGTCTACAGCCAAGAACATCAGCTATGGAGACAAAGCAAACACGTGGGCCAAGGAATGCATGCTTACCGGTACCTTCATTTTAAAGTCATCTCGGTAGAGTTTAATGCCAATGTCAGCGATTGCCCTTTGGATAAAGCGGGATGGTCTCAGAACAAACACCAGCTGCAGGTTTCCTGGAAATGCTCCCTGCAAGAAATACGGAACTATTAGAAGGCACAACTCTACCTTACAAGGGAATTTTCAGCCAAGTGTTTCCTAAACAGGGCAAAGAAGGTAGGACTTACTGAATCTTGCTCAGCCCAGCTGCTTGTTGTATCAGGTGGTCCATTCAGCACCTGCCCATTGTCACCATCTCCAAAGCCAGCAGGAAAACTGGCCCATGGAATCTACTGCCCAGCCATGCATTGTTTTGTGATGCAGATTTATAATAGAGCTCCAAAGTTTCTGACACGTGCCTTTCTCCCCCAGATCCAGATCCAGACCCCACTAAGTCCTTGTGCACCACCACAACATAGGCTTTCCCATTTGTTAGGCTGCAGCCACTAGAGGGCAAAGCTGGCTGCCCACGCTGGAAGTGGTGAAGGGAGCTGATGGAACATATGGATTCTCCAGGCTGACCTACCTTCTCATTCTGCAAAGGGTTTTGAATCTCGTTAACCTCACATATTTTTTACACACACACAGGCACTCAGCGCATCCATCAGACACAGCCCTGCCTGCAACACCCAGCCTACATCTCTCACACACTGCCCTGAGTTCATCAAGCATAAAAAAAGGACAATTGCTCAAAGGGAGCAGCTACGGAAAATGAGAATGGAAAACAATTCCGTCTAAATACTTCAAAATAATTTAAAGTTGCCTTTGGCATCCCTGCATCCTATAGCTCTGTGTATGAGGGCTTGCTCCTCACACAGCACATGTTCCTAGTAATAGATGTATAAAAGTAGCTGTTTTTCTTAGCACTGAAAATCAATGCCTAGCTCTGACTTTTGCCAATGAAATATAACAAGCTATTAAGAGTTTCTGACAGAGATCACTTATTACCATAAACACAAGTCCCTTGGGGTCTGTTTCTTTCATAAGCAGGCCACATCAATTCCTCCTCAGAACACAGAAGGGTACCTCTTATACTATTCTAGGAAACAACTTAAAATTACTAGAATTGATATTGCAATCAACCCAGAAAATAAGGAATTTGTCCTCATTCAGCAGTAAACAAGGCTGCCTAATTCATTCCTGCGGCTTCCTCCCTCTTATTTAACACTCATGAGCTTCAGAGCAGGGGAGAGTCTGCAGCCACAGCCAGAAAATGGGAGCTTAAAATGAGCACAGGAGACTGTATCATGTACTGAAGGTTCAGCAGGAGATTTCAATTTCTAGGAAACAAATAACAAAAGCAAGCACTTACTGCTATCCGTGTCAGGGATGCCTTGACTGCGCTCCATTTGTCCCGTCGTCTGTCTATGATGATGATGAATCCGATGCTGGCAGCCTCCAGACTGCAAAACAGATGAAATAGGTATGCTGGGTTACACGGAGATATTCCCATTCCAAGGAAGAGTTACTGCAGCAAAACACAGCCTCTGTCAGATCACCCTCTGAGCCCATTATGAAAACACAATGTACAGTGGAAAGAATTAATATTTGGCAGAAATTCTCATGGAAAGAAAAGCCAGCAAATTTTCTCTTTCCAGCATAAAGCTAGCAGCTTACACAATACATGAATATTTTATCTGCTAAATCTCTCAGCTGCTGTACTACTCCACTGCCAGTCTAGGTGACTTGAATAGCTCAGGATCACAAATTACACTGTGCTGTATTGAAGGCAAAACTCTCAGAGCTTACTTCTTCTGCAAAATAATTCAAGCTATTAGACATCCCACTTCAGCCTTCAGTCTCCAAGTATGCTGACATGTGCCAGGGGCACTGAGCTCCAGAGGGTCAGTATCCCCTGAGTGCCACCACCTTGCCTGCGTACACAAAGTCCCAGGAATTCTGGCATGCAAAGCAGAATTGAAGAGTTCTGTCTTGCCAATCACAAATACGTTCTAGGGTTGCAAGTCATTCAAAACTGTCCTTTTGACACAGTGGCTAGGATAACAGTCCCTGCTCCTTCTCAGTGCTTTCCAAAGAGGATCTAGGATGCACTGATTTGGTGCTCCATCTCACCTATGTAGACCTCATAGATACCTCATCCTCTCTTTCCTCCTCAAAAATCCCACATGGGGGTGAAGGGTTTCAGCAGGACTGCTCTACTCTGCCTTCCAGAGCAGAGAAGATCTTACGTAACAAAAGCTGGAGAGAAGATCTTACGTAACAAAAGCGTCCAGAAACTTCAATAGAGCAGGATGGCTCAACCACCTCAGGACAAACCAGAGGCAGGCAGGAAGACTATAAATGTCATAAGCCAATGACAGACTGAAACCAAACCTCTAATCACAGATTAAGATTTTTAAAAATTGTTAAAAGTATTTCCTTGATCCCTTTTCCATTGGCCATACAAGTAGCAACCCATGAACACCAATAGTTGGGTCATTTTGTGTAAACTTGTGTCAATAGTCCACTGAAGACCACGAACATTAGCAACTCTGAGCTCCTCCTGCAGCATTGCTGGATCAAGAACAACAACCTGAAAGCCAAACTGTTCTGCAGACTTGGGATTCTGTGTGAGCATTCCCAGTAATTCATATTTGTAACAGGAAAACTCACTGAATTTCCCACTTTATTATTTTTACAGCATCCTCTGAGGATTACAAAATTCAATGACAACACATGACCTTTCCTCTTTAGTAGTGCAACATGCAGCTATCTGCAGAGGACAGAAAATGTGTTTGCAGCAGTGCCTCTCAAGCACAGGGAAAAGAATTAAATTGTTTCTCTTTTTATATATACACAAATGTATACATATCCTTCCACAGTTCAACAAATATTTCAAGGAAAAAATTGAGCAGCATGACAGCTGTGTTTGCTCTAGATGTTAGGGAAAAAAGGGTTCAGATGAAGGCAATGAAGAAATTGTGTATTGCACATTGCTACAGAAAGGGTGAGAAACTAAACACAAAAATTTCAATCTGGGGTCTTCCTAACAAACCCCAAAATCTGCACTGTTTCATCAAGCTGCTTCTGCTGATTGGAACCAAAATTTGCTTTGGAAGTCCGGTAGGCAGGAAAGGTCTGGGAAAATCAGCCTCAGCCTCCAGGCAATGGGGCAGCACCTCAGTGGACCGGGTGCGTGTCCTGCCTGGTGGAGACACACAGGATGAGGTCAGGCCTTTTCACTCTGCCTTGACAGCTGATGCTGCTGCATTACACGCAGGGTACCAGGAGTTCTGGTTACAGAGAAGGTTGGGGTAAACTTCCTCATAGTTTGGGAAATCAAAACAAGCAGAAAGCCATGTGTCATTTTTCTCATTTGTTTGTGTAACACATTCTCAAACAATGCTCAGGATAGCATCAGTTGGTGGCACTGAGATAAGCCAATAGTATTTGTATATTTGGCTTTTTATTGTGGGGGAGTTTTATCTTGGTTTGTTTTGAGGAGTTTTATGGTTGGGATTTTTGGTTGGTTTTTGATTTTGGGGGAGGAATTCTGGTGTTTTCTGTCGTCTGGGTTTTTGCTTTTTTTTTTTAACTAGATAGGACTGATTCAGGTCCTAAATTTAGGCAGGGAAACAGAGAGAGTGTCAGCAAGTGATCCTGTTTCAGTCAGAATGCTGAAAGGCCATACTCAGGCCTGAATGTCATTTGGCACTAAGGGATGGATGCAGACAAACAGCCATGGGAAGAGGCCTGGCCAAGAGGCAGCACCAGCACAAGTGGATCTACAGCTGAGAAACTCCACTTGTGTGTGTAGATTTTGTTTAAAAACAAACACATATACACACACCCTACCAGTGTTTTCTCAATATCAGTACTGTAATATCTCTACCCTCATGACGCAGATGCTTTGCGGGGGGGGTGGGTCCTCGAGTTCTCTGAAAAGAAGGACTTGAGACAATCCTCAACGACAGATAAACATCAAGCTTACCTCCAAAATAAACTATGGCACATTTGCCTAGATCCACAGATATCTGGCAGAGAAGTTCCCTTTCCCTGAATGAAATGTGTGCAATCAGCAGAGCTCTTCCACCCTCAGCTCTGAATTCAGGTTAGCCCTTGGACACTGACTTGAGAAGGCTGGGAAACGTTGAATTTCCTGACCTCTTTTGGAAGGAGAAAGGGGCACCTGCCCATCAAAGTAGTTGATCCATGTCAAGTGGAAGAGAAAGGAGTTCTGGTTATGGAATGAAGCAAGTAAAAAAAGGACTTTCTGGAGCTATATACTCTAAGTGTGCAGGCACAGAGCTCTGCATGAGCATTCAGCATGTTGCTCAACGTTTGTGGATGTGAATGTGGATGAGTGCACACTCCCAGGCAGGAGCACTCTCATAAGCAGGTGTTGAACCAGAGTGAAAATTAGGTTACAAGTCTAACAGGGTTGATTTTCCATCCTGTCATATCCTAACACATCTTTTGTCATATAAGGACATCAGAAAGACTTAGAAAGTTACTAACACTGAATTATATCATCTGCAGTCACAGAGTTTATCTCCACAACTATGATGAACCTTATTCTACAGGATACACAGAATCAGACACTATAAAAGACTCTCTACATTTGCCTGGAATATGATTCTGATTTCTCTAGGTCACTAAGCTCTGAAGAAGGAAGTATTTTCTATGCTAAACAGGATGAACTGCTTTTCAAACTGTATACATCATCTTACCTGATTCATGACCATATCCTTTGTAATTTCAGAAGAGCTGGAGACTATACTCTAAGTCACTTCTCTTTGATACCTTCACGTCTTTGTTGAGAATTAAAGTAACAGGTGAACTACTAGCAGTGAAACGTCTTGCACAGCAATGCTGTTATAGTACACACAGCAGTCTCTAGTACAGTAGTGCAGATGAAAGTAACAATGCAGTCCCTTTAGTGCTTGCTGAGATGTGTGGCAGAGACACTCAGTGCATCGACCAGCCCACTGCAGATTAACAAGGCTCTGCTGCACCCAAGCAGGTCCACTTCTTATGCCACATTAAGACTGTACTTCATATAATTATGTCACAAATCACACAATCAAAGCTTGCTGCTCTAGTTCTTCCTTTTCTAAATTAACATCTTTGTGCCTCACCATCTATGTAGAGAGTGTCAAGTTTCAAATACTGACTCATGAAATGAGGGCAATCTTTCTAAAAGAAAAGATTCTAGAATGTTTCTGCAACAAAGTCTAGAAAGTTCCTTGGAAAATCCAAGTCACACATCCAGTGTGATCTATGATTGAACCTAAGGGTCAAACCAATGCACTGATATGCAGCTAATGTACCTTCAAACATCAGCCTGTTACTGACCTTGAACAAGTCATTTAAAACAAACTGAACAGTCACTCAATACAAGTTCTGGTGTGACTGTATGTAGAGTGAGATATTGCTTACACTTATCTCATTATCTGCAAAATAGGCATATTGCAGCTCTCCTGACATAAAAAATTGTGAATGCCAATTCATCGTTCTGTGACATTGCTCTGGGATTCCTCCAGGGAAGAGAAAACACAGAACTGAAACTGAATCAAAGCAAAGGCCCATCTAGTCCATTGCCCTGACTCCAGTGTCGGTAGATAGTGACTATAGACACAGGCAGCATGAGAAGGACAATATTTCTCTTGGTATATTCTCTCAAGTCCCAACACTAAGAAGTAAGTGGATTTCTTCAAGCTGAGTTTTGTGTCTGAGCCATTGTATTCAACTGCCTTTGTTGGAGCAATCCTTCATAATTTGGCTTTCTTTTGAATCCATCTGTACTTTCTGTCCTTCAGGCTGAAGAAGCATAAAACATTTCTATCTATGATGTTGACAATGTAACGTGCTAGTTCCCCAACATGTGACAACATCACTGGGAATCATCCCTCAGCATAACAAGTACAAAGAACTGAAAAACTAGTGTTGTGTTTTTCTCAGCTACTACTGCTGTTCTATGAACCCTGAGGCTGGTCTCCCTCCCAGTCCTGAAGCCAGTGTAGAAATACTCAAGACAGAGTTTCTCCTGCAGAACAAAAGTCCCTCAGAGCAGAGTTAAACAATGAGGCTGTTAATCTCACAGTGTGTGGTTTCTCTCAGCTTGCTTTGGCAACTCACTATGGGGAATACATGTAGGTGGAGCTGGAAAACTTCTCACTCAAACTTGAAGGAGGCACGTTTTCCCCTATGATCCTCTAAGCACCTTTTTACACAAAACCACAGGAAATAATAAATCCTTGTTGTGCTTCGAACTAGCACAAGCAGCCATGGTCCAGAAACAGGATCAGGCACTGAAAAAACATTAAGTTCTCTTTTTAGATAAACAAAACGTAATTCAGCAGCCATGCCTTAGCACATGTCCTCAGAGCAGGGAAAGTCAGTTTGTTTCACTATCCTTAAACAGCTGTAGGGACAGAGCAAGGAAAACCTCCTAGCTGTGGAGCAACCTCCAAAGAAATGAAGCATCAGAAAGCACATGGTACTTGCCAGGATCCTGTCAATGAACCTGTCAACTGGGCACCTCAGAAAAGGGAAAGCTGCACAGAAAGATGCACTCAGTGAACAAGCAGTCATGGGAGCTGTGCAAGTTTGGCTCCCTCCAGATGCAACTCTTCCCTTGTTATATCCAGTTCCCCTAAGGGTTTTCACAAACAGCCCTTCTTAGCTCACTTGTGATCTGCCATCTTTGCTGCTGCTCTTCAGATCTATCCTCACTCCCCTCAGCCTGCCTTGTGTGGTGTTTCTTTCCCAAATTATGTAAATGGTTCTTTGGTCCCCCTGTACATAGAGAAATAACGACTGGATGGATGCAGAGTCACTGGTACATCCTGCTAGCACCACTAAAAGCAGTGAGCTACTGAGGAAGCAAAACTCCCTAGGAAATCAACAGATATTTATGCTTAACTTCACCTGGGAATGCTGGTTAGATAGGTGACCACGTTCAGAAAATCTTCATCAGGTATGTCACTGAATCCTGCAAATTCTGGAAAGGTTATAATGGGTGCCCCATCCTTCCCTCTTCCTCCTGCAAAAGAGAAGTTGTAAAGTTTAGAGGGTGATTTTACACCTTTGGACACACTAGTCAGGACTCAAATGGGAAACACTGGCGTATCCCTCCGTGTGAAGCACCCAGATCCAGTACACATGTGATCACCTCACCATTTGATATTATAACTCACTGTAGTTTCATTACCTCAATTTACCCAAGCTGATATTCTAACCTCTGTTTATTCCTATCTTTTTCATGAACCTTCTGCACAGTTCTGGTTGTCACTTTTTTTCTTTCTGTCCTTCCCATTTCCAAGTAATTTCTTGCGCTAGTATGGCAACATTTCCCAATTTATAGGTATAGCACTCTCTAATTCCTTCTAGGCATTAAAGGAAATGAAGTAACTGAGCACACAAGCTTTGAATACACATATATAAGGCCACAGGATGGGCCTGGGACCAATCCAGTCTTAAGTCTTTCCTTAAAAAAAAAAAAAAAAAAGTGTGTAAGGGAATTAATCAATGAATTTTGCTCTTGTCTTGTTTATTTGCATCAAACCTCTACTAAACAGGACAGGAAGGTCATAGCAACAAGGTCAAGAAGAATCCCTTTCTGAGGCATTCCCTGATCCAAACCCAGATAGAGCTACAGGAAGCTTGGAGATGATTCCTCTATAGCCAAGTACAGCACTTACAGTTCTCCTGACACAATGCTCAGCTCTAGAAGCTGTTGCAACCCACAGCACAAACCCATTTACTTCCAGGACCAACTCTAACTTGGGTCTCGTACTAAATCTGGGCTTTGCTCCAACCACAGAGAATTTAAGAGAGATTATCTCACCAGTTTAGACTCAGAGCGGAGAGCAGACTAAAGAGTCATCAGCACAGAAAGGAACACGATGAGACAAAGCTTTTGTTACAGGTATCTTATTGTTTAGTTCTCCTTAGATAGGGCATTAAGGACATGGTTTTCCCTGAGTCTTTCTCCTTTCTCTGTAATCTCTGTGTAAACCCACTTCTTGCACCAGGCTCAGGAATTCTCTACAACCCAATACTGAGGTGGTCCTGCAGCACACACACAGTTTTCCCAGTCATTTATCACTCACAGAAGACTCTAGGCTTTCCTTTAGTGAAGGGGAAACTGTGAGAGGGAGACAGTAAATTACCTTCCTCAAGGAAAATATCCAGTAAATTATCCCATTAAGAGCATGGGAGGAAACAGAGACTCAGTAAAGAACAAAAAAAGAGCCCTCGTTCCTTGAAAGTACCCTCTAAATCCCCATAAATAAAACCCCCCTGTTTCCAGGCTGCTTCCACAGGGCATTGCCTTTCCCTGCTGCGCACTGCAGCCAATGCCACAAATTAGTTTTTCCTGCTCCTGTGTTGGTGGTCATTGCAAAGAGGTGCTCCATTAATTCCAGCTATTTCTGTGTAGAATGGACAGTGCCTTGCTAGCCCTGACCATGTTCTGCCCAATCCTCCCAACCTTGGTTGGATTATTTAAGGTCCCTTCTGTGCTGTCCAGCCATAGGGAGCTGGGATGTCAAGGAACACAATGTTTGCAAAAAGTAGAAGTCAGAGCCCTAGGAAAAAGGAATTTTGAATAAAGAAACACTTTCTCTTCATGACATCATGGTGGATTTGTCAGCACACTACCTTTAGCCCTTATCTTCCTTTCTGAAGGTTGATTCTTGCTTTAATTACATCTGAAAATGATTTAGTGATGTTAGACCATCCGCTAAACTCACCCTGCTAGGGAGCAAACAGGCGTACAGAGATTGAACAGGCTTTCAGCCAAAACACAAAGCAATACCATCATTCCCACTGCACTGAATCGGATTTCAAATGCTGAGCAGAGCCACGGCCTCCACAGTGACCTCCACACAGGCCTTGGGGTGACGCCAACTGCTGAGGCATGGCAGCTGGATCCCAGGGCGCTCCAGCTGCACTGTCTACAGTCAGCAGTGACAGAGAATTGCTGTCATGCAAATTCAGGCAGATTTTCCCCAGACTGCTGCACTCTAGAGACTGGGAACTCCAACCAGCAGGTACCCAGTTAGGTCGGTTTGTACAGATTCTCAGTGACATCTCCTGGACACAAACAGTAACAGCCAGGAAAATTAAACTGAGTTTGTCTGCTCTGTCTCTCCATGAAGAGTTCAGTGCATGCTGAGGTACTTCACAGCTGATAACTTGTGAGCATTCACACAGTTCCTGAGCACTAAGCTTTCCCATTCTCATATTTCAAATACGTGAAGTTACTTTAGATGAGGGAGATACAGTAATCTACAGTAATTTTGGTTTCAACCAGCAATATTTGCTACTTAAAGATAAGATTCCATGGATTACCTCCACCAAAACCTGACAGTTTACCTGCAGTTACACTTGAGATTTGTTTAAACTACAAGTTTCAAATAGCACTTCTAACGCTCCTGCTGAACAGGGTGCTTTGTGTCCCTTTAATTTTCTCTTTCTCTTGCAGCTACATTTGCAAATGTTCTCTTCTTCCTCCAGCCTCTCTTCCTCAAGCTAGATGAGGCAGGCTGATGATCCACTGTATGTATGTGGGTAAGAATTTTTGTCACGGGATCTCCTCCTGTAAAAATCCATCCAAGGAATGAATGTAAGCAGACTGAACACTGACCTCTTCATCACTGGCAATAAATCTCGGACACTTGGGAGCAGCCTCAGACTGAACATTCAACTAAGAGTCATAAACTCCTGCCTCTGACTAGGCCACACACCCCTAACAGCACCAGGGCTCCATCTCATTCCCCAAACCAGAGCACTCCCAGGGTTCTTCAGTTATATTTCACACAGGGAAACAAACAAGGAAACCTTCAGTTCCTGCCATACCAGGAAATTAGGGTGAAGATTGAGGGAGTTTTTTTATCAGAAATTGTTAAGTACTATGACAAGAAGAGAGCAGGAATGTCTGAAGTGTTAAGGGACGTGTAATAACACAAAAATGTTAAGAATGGGTGGTCCTACCTATAGCTGAACCTTGAGTAGTAGCTGAGTTACCAAGGAAAACAGTCCATGTCTACTTATTCCTATGTCTAGCAAAATAAAAACAGTAGATGTTGAGGGATATAAGGGAAGATGCTTAAACACCAACCTCCCTAATAGGGTCTCCTCTGTAGGAGAGAGCAATTCCATACATCTGAATGTTAATGCCATTTTTTTCCCTGACACTAAACCAAGATTTGCTGCAGTATGCAAATTTCTGCAGAATGTGAAGTGACAAGCTGCAGACCTTATTTCCTGGGCCATCAATATTGCTTTCTAGGGAGTTCACACATGATTTCTTCCAGGACTTGAAATACTTTAGCTGGATAATACACAATGACTTGGAAGGGCAGAGAGCACAAACTAAAATATAACAGGGATGGCCTTCAGTCAGTTCCACAGCCACAAGGACTGAGCATGGAATTTGGCCCCAGGGACACTCTGTATATGAGCCTTGTGCTTGCTGGGGCTGTGCATAACCCCACGCTCCTGGGCATCACTTATGAGAGGAGCCTAATTGCCAAATAGAAAAATTGACAATCCATCCTAAGTAAGGCAGGTAGGGACAGAACAAGCAGCTACATAGAACACCAAAAGAAAAAAAGGTAGTCCTCGAGAAAAAAAATAAAGTAAAAATATTTTAACTAGAAAGTGAGGACAGGAAGAGAGAGACAGAAGTGTTGAACAGAGTGAGCCACATGAACACAGCACAGAGGTGAGAGGGGAAACTTTTGGGCTGCCTGAGGCACCTCTGCTCTATTCAGCAGTGCCTGTGCAGCAGGGTAAGGGTGCCCGAGGACTGCCAGGGGCAAAGGAGCTCAGAGATGCCAGAGCAACATGAGGCATGAACTGAGCTAAAGAACCCCATGGGAGAACTGAGCAATACCTTGTGTTTAGAGCAGTAAGAAGTAGAAAAAAAGACATACTGAAAAAGAGGTATCAGGAGTGTGGCCATGCCTAGCAGCTTTCTTCATGCAATGCACAGGCCTTTGTTTCTCTGACTTGCAGCTCTTTCAGGTGCCGTTAGATGCCACCCTGCAGCACTCTTCAAGCAACCCAGTCACCTCCAATACCTCTTGGCAAATTACTGGAAATTATTTATTGGAATTATTTATGGGAAACTAGTTTTGTTTCCTTCTTTTTAACTCCAGCTTCTTGCTCAACTTTTCCTCTTGATTTGTGGCGCATGTGCAAAGGGAAAGGCAGAACTTGACTAACAGGTCAGAAGTCAGAGTGAATGTGGAAGGGAAAGAAAGCACACAAGCTGTATTAGGCTACAAGACAGGGTAACAGGACCATTGCTCACTCTTACGTGTGCCGATCCCCCAGGTTCCAGGACACAGAGCAGAATTCACAGTTGCTCCTACTAGACAGTCTTTCCAGCTGCCAGTGCAGCCTGGATAGCTGTTGCAGTGAAGACAGACAGAATTCAGCTGTGGAAACAAAACAGCTGAAGTGTCTGGGGAAGGAATATACATGGGTGAGAAAGGGTATGGCAGCAGAGAAATTTAATTTTGCTTTGCAGTGTAAAGGGTGTGATTGACAAATGAGGTGTGAGCGCCACATTCTGGGAGCTCTCACAGCTGAAGTTGCATGTCGTGTGACTGATGTATAAGCAGCAAGCAACAATAACTGAAGGCCAAGTTCCTGGACACAATGGGGATTTTAGAAAACCTCCCACTCCCCACTTCTAACCCAGCAATCCCTCCTCTTGAGGCATCAAAATACCCATGGTTTAGACAGTCTGGGGCTACACGGAAATCCAGTTCCATAGCCAGCAGCTCTTCCAACCAGAGATCACCAAATACACTGAATCCCTTGGGGGGAGGTGGGGGGGAGAAAACCAAACCAAAATACAACCCAACAAACAGCCTCTGGGCGAGAGAAGTTCCAAAAGTTTGTCTGCTGGTTTACAGAGCACACCTCTCCAGCCTGCCACAGACACTAATTCATCAGTTAATACTGGAAAGTGTTCTGTCAAATGTTCCTCACACTTGCAGGTGACTGCTTGGGCCTGCCCCCATGCAGAGCTCCCTGAGTCATAACAGCCTGAGCACAGTTCAGCTTCCAGGTCAGACTGCCAAAAAGTTCAGTGATACCTAGGCTGAAGTTTCACTGCTTTTTTCCATGCTCTGTTTTCTTGCTTTTCTATGTTAATTAAGCGTTGTGGGTGCTGCATTTCCCATTAAATCATGCTTCCTGGGTCTTAATTTTCATACAAGTTCCAAGCTGTCCTTTTGGCAAGGTCAGGCCAGGTTTTCCAAAAGGCCCAGTTTAAACAGGAAGCAGATGGTCATATACCCTCCAGGCTTTGGAAATTAAATAAACCATCTTCCGAGTCAGTTACCATTTTCAGATATAGTCTCCCATCCACTGAAGTCCTGTTGATTTAACGGAAGCAGAACACAAAGAAAATTATTCTCTCTGCTAATACACTTCATGACAGTTTGTGTAATAAAATCATGGTTTAGTAACAAGATCCGTTATTGCAGTAAATGGCAGATTGGGCTTTTTGACAGAGTAATTACAGATAAGAACACGTTGTGAGGCTGCAGATAAAAAGGCAGGTGGGGTAGTAGTAGTTTCAAAGGTAGACTGGTCCAGCAGGTTATTAGTCTGTCAGTAGGACAAACACAGTATTTTACCAGGAGTTCTTTATTCTTCAGTTAAATCTCGTGTGTTGGAATAACCAGCTCTCTCAGCTCTCTCTTCTCAGCTTTGTGATCTAGCTCCCTTAACAGCTACAGGAAACAAACAAGCCTAGCTGAGCACTCTCGTGTTGTCACAGCTGTAGTCCCATAATTGGGAGTTCAGTTTCCAGGGAAAGGAAGAAGGCAGTAGTGGTTTCAAAAACTAGACTTTAACCACAAGAATCAGTACTTCTACCAGATCTAACAAGCTAAGCAGGGCTAAATCAGCACATGGAAAAAGATGAGCAAAGCAAAATTACGTGATTAAGGACATTGTCACATTACACCGCAGCCTTTTCCATGACCTCAGTGGACCTGGAAGGGCTTTGGACACTTTCCCTGTTCTTGGCAGGGACAGTAAGGTCTTGGTTAGTCTGGTAGTAGGAGGACCAGGACAAACAGGAGGTTGTTAGTAGCTAATACAATCATTATAACTAGACCCTGACACAATCAAACACCAAACTCATTAGGCGTGTTACTGAATTCCTACCATCTGCTCTGAGACCACAAGACAGTCAGACCCTCTTAAGAAGTTTGTGCACAGCAACAGTGGAGGAAAGTGTTTATTATGAGTCATGCCCAGAGAAAACAAAGAGCCTTTGATTCAGACATTTTCCTCTTTCTTTTCTGCTTTACTGCAAGGGAATATTACGGGTTCACTACATCTGCCTCAGCTCCAGCTGTTGCTAAAACGGTGGTACATGTTAACCAAAGAAATATTAATTTATAACAAAGTTTGCAACAGTCAACCACTTACTTTTGTTGTCACTGGACAAATGGATTTTGGGATCCACAGAACTGAGGAGGAGATCTCAACAAAGCTAGAGGGTGTGGAGTAACAAACCAGCCTCTCTGCTGCATCCTCTGGGCTGTGCATGAGCAAGGAAGAGGTGGCTGGCTGTGCTCTGGGGACTGCAGCCTCCAGACTAAAAGGAGTCTTTTAAATCAGCATATACCATTGCTATGAAGTTGTTCAGAAAAATGTTGTATGCACATAACACTCTACAAGAAAGTGCCCACAGTGGTGAGAATGAAGAACAGAAGGGATTTTTTTTCCAGACAGTGGCTACTGAGCTGCAATGTTTCAGTATGGAAAACCAGGAAACAGGCTAAGTATCAAATTTTCAGTCACTGTGTAGGCAAGCACTGAAACACCAAAATATATATTTGTGGTTGTTCGTACCTAATGCAAAGCAGCAAAGCAGCATGCTTTTAGGAAAAGCTACAGAGTCATCTGGAAAGAAAAAAATCAAATGAGGTGATTTTTGTGCGAATTACTTTAATGCAATCAGGCAGAAGAGGGCCCAGATTTGTTTTCATTGGATGAAAAATCCAATCTTTTGCTAGAGGAAAAAGAAAGTTAGACTTATTTAGAGAAATGCATTTTTGAAAAGTATAGTAATTTCTGGCTTGTACCTGGACCTCTGTTTGCAGGATGCAGTAAAGGGACAGCAAGGAAGAATTCTGGTACATTTTATCTATGATTCACCAGTAGTCACCAACAGAGTAAGACACTGGGCTGAAGGGATCTCTGAGTAGATGATTTTATGTTGCTGATCTTATTCACATGGGGATCTTGGAGTGGAGACACCCAGGTTTTCAAATTTAGCTGTAAACTTCAGACTGAAATCAATTTGGAAACTATGAACTCTACTGCCTGGTTTTTTATTAGGATATTATTTCTGGACATTATTTGTGAGATTTTAGATAAGCCTGAAAATTCTTCAGATGGGATTTGTTATTTATGTAGATGGAGGCAGGAAAGACACCTTCTCACTCACCTTTGGTATTGGTTATTAATACTTGGATGTTGATGAACCATTTTTTTGCCAGTCTCTAACAAATAAGTCCCTCAGTCCTGCCTTCTATGAAGAGGTTTTTTCAAAGTCTTTAGGCATCTTACAATTAAATAGCCCAACATAAACATCTTTCTCATCACTTCCAAGAATAAAAGATCAAATGTGAAGAGGTGAACTTGCTAAAATAGCAGGTAAGAATACAGCACTACTAAAACGATGAGTCCATAAAGAAATATGAAAATGCTTTTTTATGTTTATCCTTGACATTTTTGTGCCATGTTTCATGTTCTGGCTAGAATTGGAAATGGGTTTTTCTTCCTGTTTAGTAACCCACTTTCCACAAGTTGCTTATTACATGTCATATACAGCTCTTATTAATGGTCTCCAATGTTGCAAGGTAATGGGGTTCAAGCGTGGCTGTCCTACACATTTTACTGGATAAGCATCACATGTGAGGCAGGGAACTCTCAACAGTTCCTGTCTGAGCAATTTAATGCAGCTACAGACACTGCCTTGCCCAGAAGTTTTAGGAAGAGTTAGAAATTCTAGGAAGCTGTGACCCTGCAGATGAGAAGGCAGCTGGTTCATCTGCGCTCAGTCAATACCCTCCCCTGATGCAAACCCATTAGTTATTGAATTTATTAAACTGCCACAAGATGCTACTTATACACCTCCAATCAAGTTCTAATACTCAGAATCTCCTAATGAATTCTGTGTAACCTAAGATTTGGATTCCATGCAATGCTCTTCACCAAGAGGGAAAGGCTGTTCAAGACAACCTTCTTGTGATAATCTCAGCACTTTGTGCAAATTCATGATACTTCAACGTGTATCTATGGGGAAGATGAAAGAAAATTCTGAATTCCTTAATTTGCAGAAAAGGCAGAAACTGAAAAAAAGGAGTTGCCAGAGACCATGCAGTCAACAGCATCAGCCATTCTAGGACAGATAAGTATTTACCTTCTATAGTATCCAAAATAAGTGTATTAAATAACCTGGCAAATATTTCAGTATCAGCTCTTTATTCGGGAAAGGAACTGCGTCACTTTGTGTGATTGCAAACTTCAGGCAAACAAAGGAATATGTAATAATCATATCTTTAAAAGATTAGAACCTTACACTTTACCAATGAATCATTCCTAAAACAAAGGCAAATGAGGAAGAAGGGGGAGGTCATGAATAGCTCCCTGATAGACCAAAATCTTTTCCCACAAACAAGATGCTCAGACATTGTGCAAAGATATGTACATAAAGACTTGTTTAATTTCTTATCCTCTAAATCTTTTCCTCCCAGCCCATTGGGGAGAACACGGAAAACTGACTTGCTTTAAGAAAAACAAGCACAGCAACTTGGCATTTATCAGTTCCAAACACCATGAATATCTGATTGTAACAGCACCTTTCATTAGCAGTGTAAAAATACTACTGCAATGCTGTACAGACTGAAGGGTGACAGTCAGCTTGATTCTAATGTTTGCAAGAGAATCTTGGAGTGTGATTACCAGTGACGTCTTACCTGACAAGATAGCAAATTGTCTGTGGAGCTGCTCTATTATATCCACTGCCACCAGCGGCCGTATCTCCTGCTGCATGATTTCATCTGTGCAAGGTAAAACAGAAATCTTCAGTGAGTTAATAAAGCTTCAATGAAAATTTTTGCATCCATTAAGAACCCAGCAAAACAAAGATGACCCTCAAAATAAAGAGCCTGGCTGCACTATTGGTTGAGATACATGACTATCATGGAGAAGTTTATGATACTTACAGAGTCTCTCTCCTTTTTAGCCTTGGTCTGTTGCTTTGGGATTCCCCAAGAGCTTTCCATAAATCAGCTCCAGCAGATTTGCCAGAGCTTGCCACAGGTTTGCTCAAGCTGACACCCTGTTTTTACTGCATTTGGCCTCCCAGTACAGCACCTTTTCAGTCCTTGCAACAGTGAGGTCTACTGCACAGGGCTGTGTTCCACCCTGAACTGCCCGATCTCTGCTGCAGGACTTTGTGTAACCAACCAATCCAGAACTGTTTCCTTTCCTGATGCTTTTTCCGCTACAAGCAAATACATAGTAAAAGAAGGAAATAAGGGGCTGTGAGGCTTTCTTCTCATGAAAACAAAGCCTGCTCTTTTTTGAGTAAACACTGAAACATTAAAAAGTAACTTGGTAAATACCTGGGGGAAAATCGCCAGGACTTGTGATCTCTTGGGGGACAAGCAACTTTGTACAACCTCATAGGAGCTAATCTGATCTCTTCCTGTAACAGGTGCCCCCAATTGTTCTCCCCACCCTTCACTCAGTCTAGAGCAGCAACATTTACTGGGGAATATCTGCAGCTCACCTGGAAGTATCAAAGTTTATGTTCTAATAACACCTACTGTAATTACTCCTTTAGCCACTAAACAGCTACAGAACAACAGCCAGTCCTGGCTCGGTACAGCTCACCCCTGACTGCCCAGAGAACAGGTGGGGGGAAGGAAACTGGGTCCAGATAGGCCACAGACCTGAGGGAAGACAGGCAGTTGCCCTCTTTAGGCATTAATATCTTTGTTAATGTGAATACAATGCAGGCACCAAAATACATACTTTGGTGCCCGTGGTTTTAAACCTGTGGCCCAGGAACAGAGAGGGAGGTCAGAGACAAGCTCCTTTCTGGCCTACTGCCCCAAATACCATCTCTCTCGCTTGCTTTCAGACATCCACTCTGATCCTTTCCAGAACTAGGAATTCTGGGTTTTAAAAGACACACGATGCCATTTGGGAAGTTTTCTGTTCATTTTCAAGCACTTTACTAATGTCTTGAGACGAAGTAGCTGAAGAACTTTTGTCATTGCCCTCCCCTAGACAGACGGTGACACACAACGTGAAAAGAAATTCATAGATTTTAGTTAATGCACAAAAAAAAGTAATTTCAAGCAATTGGGGAAAAAATTTCAAAAACAAACCAAATCAAACCAAAAAACCCCAAACCCCCAAAAAACAAACCCAAAACTCAAGGGGTCTGACTCTGCAAATTCTCCCTTTGAACTTAAAAGAGGAAAATTCAAACTGAAATGAGTGATGTTTTTGACGTGGGACTTTAATTTCCATTCTGTTTATGATGCTCTCTATCAGCTCTCAGATTCTTGGATTGCAGGTGGCTAAAAGCAACCAGGAGAGCAGAGTAACAAATCCTAGCTAAGGACATTGGTGTCAGGGCTTGGTACACATTCCCAAAGCAAATAAAGTAACACTGGTAAGTTTTCCTGTTTTACTCTGTGGTTTCCTCCATGCATATCCAGAATGAGACCTGTAAGGGAAACTACAGAGCAAAAAAATGCAGGCAAAATAAAACCTTTTTCAATATATGTACAAGGTTATTAATTAGGGAGCAGAGAGTACCCTAAGTCTGATTTCACTGATATCTGCTTAGAGTCAGATAAATACTACACCCAAGGAACCAGCAGCAAACAGTCCTGTTATCTATGAACACAATTCTCAATAGGTACTGATCAGTCTCCAGATCATTGGTAAAAAAATTCTACCATCCTTGAGAAAGTACACCTGAAATATTTCTGAATGACCATAATAGTAACAGACTTGCCCTTTTCAAACCATTCATTGTCAGCAAGATGGAAGTAGAAGAGATATATGAGTGTTTAGAGATGACTATAGTTGAATTAAAAAGTAACAAAACAAAAAAACCCCATACAAACATGGAATTAAGGGGAAAGAAAACCAATAATTAAAACAGAGCTTGGTCTCAGAACTGAGAAATCTCAGGGTGCCCGTGGAAGGAAACACTGCTGATTCCAGCTTCCAGAAGATGCAAAGATGTTGTACAATCCCGGGGTAGTCACGTACATTCAGATCTGGGTGACCAGGATTGAGATTATGCCAAACAGTTGCAAAAAAAACCAGAGCAAATGGATGACACAATCACAAGGAGGCTCAACAGAAGATGAACTAGAAAAGGTGCCATCATCTCTCACCTCTCAGAGACTTGCTCAGCCCTCCAGGGTAACAAAACTCTGCTTATGCTGACATGAGCTGATACTGAGCTGACAGCTGCAGATTCATAGATGACTTCAGAAAAACCTACTGATAGGTTTGAAAAACCTTTTGATGACAGGCATGTTTTGGTTCACTACTTGGAGACCCAGAGGTCAATGAGAAGGTTTGAGGAAGCTGAAAATTCTCAGAAGTTTGACAACTGTCTTGTTTCATTGCATTTTGCTAATATCTCCAGAAGAGACTGGACAATCCCTGATCACTTCAGAGCAGCCCTGTCCTCTGATAAAGTTTGTATAGCCATGCAACCCAAGATCATATCAAAATGTACACCAGCCACGTGTCTGGAACATGTTTATCTTGGCAAACTTGACTCAGACATTTCCCAGCTTCTGTGTGATTGTTCTTGTGGTCTTAACTGCCTCTAAAATTTAAAAAGGAAAAAAGCTCAATTGATCAAACAGTGTTATGTGAAACAATGCCATTTCCCTACATAGGTTCCCAAAATTGAACACTTACACACCATCCAGTTCTTCAGTACCCAAACTACGTAATTGAATTTGACAGGGCAATTAAAACGTGAATTAGGATGTGGTAAAAGTGGGGAAAAATAATAAGAAAAACCCCAAGTCAGTTCATCCACTCTTGGTTCTCCACTTAAACTGCTGTAAATTGAATTCCTATCAGAGGCCAGTTTCACTGCAGAAGAATTAGGCCTTACAGCTTTGCTTCCCAAGGTTTTCCACCAAGGGTGAGAAAAAGAAAAGCAATTACTGTAGCCATCTGTCTGGCGCAGCTTCTCCTCCCTCCCAGCTCTCTAGAGAGGATGGCTGCAACTGTGCTACCTAATCTTCAAGAGGAAAGCCATTCAGTCATGCTTCATAATTCCTCACACAAAAATGAAACACGCTTGGGCTTCCCCACACACACACTGGCCTATTTTATTCCTCCCACAGCAGATCTGTAGGAGCTACACCAACAGTGGCTGATTACAAGCAACAGTGAATATACTCTTGTTTCTTTGTCTCTTCTCTGAGCAGAGAGAAACTAGTTTACATGCTAATGGCAACTAATCATTTCCAACAGACTTGGAGAGATGACCCGCTAGAGTGAAGGGCTGGACTGCTCCAAGCAGATTGACACAGCAGTGCCTGTTGCTCCATGAAGGACAACTAAAGGCAACCAGGCGCAACAGGACATGGTCTTTGTGTTTCAGTGGCTCAGAGCTACAACTGTCTGGCCTTCTGCTGCTACAGGAGGGGGTTGCTTCAATCCCCCATCTGAAATCACTGATCTTGGAATAATGGGCTACAAATTTCCACAGGAAAATTCATCTCTTCTGAATGACAGCCTAATATGTAATTCACAGGGAAGAAAGACAGCTGGGAGTGAAAGAAAATCTTTGTAAGAGTTGTAGAGTACATCAGCCTACTTCTACTTTGTGCAAGCTCAGTCAAAAATTATGCTTAGAGCATTCAAATTAAAATAGTGCATTTGGAGAAAAAATCAGATTGCTGATGTGATGAAAAAGAGCCAAAGAGGGTTAAGCATGTGGCCAGATACTTCATTTTAAGAGCATGAAAGGACACCTTTCATGTTATGTGCTCTTATGCTTCTTGAAATGTACCAGAAGGCAACACACAAATCCAGTTTGAAGGTACAGAGCACCCACAGTTCAAATGTTCTCTCAGGTCCTGTATCTCTTTTGCATGCCAAGAACAACAGTTAGCTGAGACTCTAGCAGTGCTGACTCAAGAATTAAACACGTTAAGGAAACAAATTTGCATGTTTCACTGATAAGGTTTAAGCAGGCTAAAGGATTTGAAAATATTCTGTCCCACCAGAATTCCCAGTACAAACCCTTAATCAAAACATTTCCCTTCCTGAAGGTCAGAAAGAATTTCAAAGTTTCTACACCAGAGAAAAAGGCTCTTGGTTTGGGTTGCTTTTTTTTCCCTATTTCTACTTATTCCTCTTTCTCACCATTTGTGCCCCGTGTTTACTTTTTTTAAAGGTTTGTTTATAATCTGAGCCCAGACAGAGAAACAGCAAGATCAGTTACTGATACAAGCTACTGTGCTACAAACTTTGTTCTCAAAAGAAAAACTAAAAATCCTGAAAGGAAATCCAATCCTTTCTCTTATACTTCTGCATATTCCCACCACCTCTTTTTTTTTTTTTTTGCTTGCCAGTGTTGAGTCAACTAAAAACAATCCAGGAATGAAGTTATTGTAAATAAAGTGAAGCAATCCTTTCCTGATCTGGGTTAGTTCTCTGCAAAGCTGCTTGAAGGGTACAAGTGCTGGTAATGCCTTGTGGAGGGGATGGCAAAGCCAGGACTGTCCCTTCCAGCAGAGAGTCAGATCAGCTTAGAGCAAAAGCCAAAATGCAGCATGTTCAAGGTGATTGATTTTTCACCAAGCACAACTGTAAAACAT
The DNA here is from genome assembly GCA_013390025.1 of Pitta sordida. NCBI lineage: Eukaryota > Metazoa > Chordata > Aves > Passeriformes > Pittidae > Pitta > Pitta sordida. Next base: position 424,742 of record WEKX01025675.1, on the reverse strand, counting down.
GGAAAAAGTATTTGTTTAAATGCAGTTTCTCTTCTCATTAAATACAAATTTCACAGTAAAGTTTGATCATTGACTTCCAGGGACAGAACATTCTTCTGAAAAAGTTAAGTACCTCTGGTTTGTGTTTAGAGGTATCCCTTAAAGTTGGTGGGGTTTTACTTGTAAGAGCAACCTGACTTGGTGTACAGTAATGTAGTAGAAACCTGGATAAGCACAGCTAGAAGCAAGACTCCAACTCTCTTGAGTGATGCACTGCCAAGATGCTCTAGGTCCTTGAGAACAGGACAGATCCAGGCCATGGTGTGGATGGAATTGCCTCAGAAGCTTTCCCAAACAATCTCCAGGAAATAGGGAAATGTTAGAAACGCACTTTTCACTGAAGAGCTCAAAAACCTGTGACTCCTGCTGTCCATGTGGACAGAAGCTGAGCTGGTGCTTGATGAGACCTTCTACTACACAGCAGATCTGCTCTGAAGTTGTCTCCTGTCATTATGTTGAGTCATGATCAGTATTTCCAAGGCATTATGTGCAGCCTAATGATGGATGTGCAGCTTCACCTGAGCTTGGCTCTGGAGGCACATTAAACACTTCTGCTGCTTTTAAGTCTTTCAGGGAAGATTTCTCAAATTACTTTGGAGCACTGCATTTTTCAATTAATCTAATTTACTAAATTGGATGCTTATTTTTAAGGTAAAATTACAGAAGTGGAGGTGTCACAGGTTGAAATATCTGTTTAATGGCTGAGCTTTCCTGTGCTTCAGGTGTGGTTACAGACTTAAGTTGTTTTTATAGACAGGCATAATACACATCAGGAGTCTACTGTGGCCGACTTGGACAACTGCTCCTACCAAAGAACTGAAATCTTGTCCTCCCAACTGGGAATCCCCTCACTTTCGGTTTCTTGAGTATGTTGGGCCAAAGCCATTAAACAGAAACCTTTGCTCACAGCTTACTGAATGAAAGATGCAGGGAGGCTCAAAGCATCATTACAGACAACCTCCAAAGGCAACATTCAGACACTGTCCAAGTAAGAACATGAGGACGGCAGACAGGCCAAGCACCACGGCAGCAGGGACACTGTGAAGAACTTTAATTCCCACTTATTTGCAGGTCAACATTGCCTCTACATAAAAGAGAAATTTCTAATTTACCCTCAAGGCCACACCAGCCATTAGCAAACTGCAAGGACTTTCCAAGGACTCGTTTGCAGTGACTTTCACAAATTGTCCAGCATGCTCCTTTGCATTGGAAATGCAAGTGAACCACAGTTGTTTTGGATACAAGCCTGAACATCCCCCAGGCTTTAGATCCAGGCTTTCAGGTGGTTGCTAATTCAACAGACCCCCTCAGGCATCTGTGTAAGGCAAAGTTAAGTCTACGTGCAGCTGCACTGAAATGAGAGGAAATGCTTGGAGTCCTGTTTTGTTAAACATTTAAATATGTATTAATATAAAATGATTGCAGGTGGGCAGGAAGTTCAGATACAGATGTGAAATCTGAGCCTGGGGAACCCCAAGACTCAGAAATAGTTCTCAAACAGGCCTATCTATAGTATAAACTTCAATTATTCACTTCTGTGTCAAGTTGATGAGCAGACTGTTACCAGTCCCTGCAGGATGTGTCCCTGCTACTGTTAAATGCGCTGCTGCTACTGCTGACGTGCACCCTCTAGGCTTTATGTCAGCTTTCTAAGCCAACTTCAAAATATTTTGCTATAGACTTCCTTGGAGGAAGAAACAGATTCTGCTACTTTTTCCATTCAACCACTTCTTAAAAAACAGTCTTTGAATGTTCTCTTTTGACTGGGATTTTTTAATCTGTTTTTAAAGATGTAGTCTTTAAACTGATCGGCAAATAAAAAAATCAGAATCTTTTTGCCACATCGGTAAACTGCTATTTAACTTTACTACTGGTACATTCTACAAAAACACTGGTGTGTACAAGTTTATATCTACAGCCACACTTCAAGAATTTGGACAACTATTTACTGTCACAATGTGCCATACATTTATGCACACATCTAAGAACCCTTAATTAATAATCCCCATAAAAGTTAAATTGTGCAAAGTAATATAAAATTCTTACAGCACTCTCACTGTTCTGTTCAGGTGACTTCATATCCCAGCCTTTTATAAAGACATTTCCTATAATATTTCTGTAAAATCATAAGAGATAGATAAGAAATTACATATTAACAAATCTTCACTAGGCATTATGAACTTTCCATAATCATCAAAAACCTAAAGAAACACATCATTCCACATTCCTTACTCAGCAAACTGCCACTTTTTTTTTTTTTTTGAGACAAATACTGCCTGATTTCACCAAGCACATGCTGGGATATGATAAGGAGGGGTGTTATACCCTACTATCCATAAAACTGAAACGTCTCTAATAAAATACACTCAAGATCAAAGTCTCTAACCTTGGAATTCAAGAAATTAACCCAAATTTACAACCGTACAGGGCAGCCTCTCGCCTACTCTCTCAATTGTAAAAACTTCTTGATAGTTTCTGACTTTTGCCAGAGAAAAGTTAATTCATCTTCCCAAAATCCGTGCTTCACAACAATGCTGGATTGCTAGAACACACATTCCTGCTCAGAGAATAGAACAAAAGAACATTTCCACAATGTCATGTTAAAATCCATTGTGTATAACAAAAACCACATGTGGCAAACTGCAAATCTAAAATACTCTCACTACAACATCTGGCCACTAAGCTAATCAAAAGATACAGCAGACTGTACAGCAGACTTCATTCCTTCCTCCAGAGCTTGCCAGCAGACAGTTTCACAGCTGAAACAGTATCTTAGGAAAGTTCTATGCACCAGCTCTGCTCTGAAATATGTATTGCACTAAGTAAAATAATTTCGGAGCTTATTCACATAATTTCTGAGCTCAGGAGCTGAAGGACTGGCTGCTTTTCTCACTAATGAACAGAGGCCAGTGAGTCCACAAATATTTCCCTGGTTACTGTCACTGGAGACAAACAGTGAGCCATAGCAGCCACCGCTGCTGCCAGCAGCACTCAGTATGTGCACCACTAACCGGACAAACACTGCTCATAGCCGACCTTGGTGCCCGAGGAGACCCAGCCACCTCCTGCAGCCTCCTCCCAGCTGCCACCACCATCTCAGCTCAGGTGCCCGTTAGAAAAAGCAACAGAAAGACCCTGCAAAGAGCGACGCCTCCCCTTCAGACCCACAAACACTCACAGCATGTCCCTCCCTCGTGTCGCAGGTTGGCTGCTCGGCAGTCCCGCTGTGACCAGGAGTTCACCCGAGGCAGAGGGGAGGGATGGAGAGAGGCAGCCTTCTCTGGAAGCAATCCTGGATCCAACCAACAGTGCACCAAAGAGCTGACACTCTCCTGGAGGAAACTGCACAAATTGCTTAGTAACTGCTTCAAGGCAAACCACAGCAGAGACCTCTGACTCGCACCATAGCCAGGCTTTAACCCTCCCCAGGGCACAGCTGGCTTCTCCCTGCCTGGGCAGCTCTCCACTCACAACCTTGGACACTTCGGAGGCATTCACAGCTTAGCACAATCGAAAAAATGCACAGCTCAACAAGCAACAAAACAGATTCACTTGCTCAGACTAAGGCATGGAAAGGGCTTTCATTAAAATAAGTTTAAATAGTAGAGTACCAGGGCCAAGGGAAACCAGCAGTGCTGCTGTATAGCTGTCCTGGAGCACCCACACACCAGAGCACAGTGCTGTTATTTAAAGACAAAGAAGACTGCACAGAACCTAGGAATTTGGTTGCAGACATCACTGCAGCTCTTGAACAGGGGAGGAATCAGTTTTACGTATCTACCAGGACACAGGTTTGCACAGGACATGAAGAGAATACACAAGCTTTCATGTTGTGTGCCAATGGTACCATCACATCTACAGCTGTCTGAAGCATTACTGGGTCACCACTTTAACATTAGAGTAACTGTAATACGTATCACAATATTTATAGTAAGAATCGCATGAGAAAACTCACAGGATTTTCTATGTTGTTGCAGTTAAAATCATATCAGAGTATTACCATGCTGGTACAATATGTGTGAGAGCTCAAGACACTGTAGTGTTACAGACAGACACTACCTGGGGGATAAAGGCAGATTAGGAGAGTGGCAGGATACACAGCACTTCCTTTCCCCAGCTTTTCCTACCCTGCATCCTAAACAAGTGAATTTACCAGCTATAGTGACTGTGTAATGTTACTCTCAGCTGTAAACTGTGTCAATGTTCACTTGTATCCAATTTACAAAATCTCCCATTCCAAACATGTTTTGCTCTCAGGTGGGAGGTTGCCCTTCAGCTCTGCTTGTGCACAGCGAACAGACAAGAACCCAGTTACCCAGCGAGCCCAGCCCAGCTCCGGAGGGAGCCCGAAGCAGCAGCAGAGCCCGGGCACAGCTCTGGGACAGCTCACTGCCCTCTCCCGGACACAGCTCTGGGACAGCTCACTGCCCTCTCCCGGACACAGCTCTGGGATAGCTCACTGCACAATCCCGGGCACCATCCGCCACCTTCCTGCTGGGACTCGGCCTCCCGAGGAGCACAGGGAGGAAACGCTCCAAAGCGCTATGGACAAGTGTCACATCTATCTAAGTGGCTGATAAATGTGCCAAAAGATTACAGTCTAAAAATCACATTAACCTTGTGTGTAGAGATGCTGCAGAAGTAGCAGATCTGGCTCTGGAACTGGAAATTGCTACTCTGCAACAAAGTGAATGTAAATTACTACCTCATGCTGGATTCCAGAAATACGGAGAGGAATGAACTCACCACAGAAGAGTCACCAAGAAATGCCTCTCAGTCATGCTCAAAGGAAAGCTCATCAGGCAGCACTTCTGGTTTCATAAACTAGATTTACACACCTCAGACATTTTTTCATTGGGTGATTAGCAAAGGTAATTTCAGTTGGCATCTATAAAGTGTCTTTGTTGAGCTGAAAAAGCGTAGTTGTGGCTCTCTCAGTAGAACAGTATTTTGTACAACTCACATATTGTCCCACCAGCATACAGCACATAGAGTAATATGTAGTCCTGTTTCAGAATTTGTTACTGATAAGCATCTGCATTACACATTTAAATTTTCTTTAAAACCCCTCAGCATTCAGCCCAGTTTCATTGAAATAACTTGCACCACGCGAGCATCTGACCCCACATGTTCATGTGCCCACACCTGTGGGTGTGGGTCTCCAAAAGCATGACAAGGAATGGCCCATACCTGAGTGCATCTAACTCAGAGACCATCTTCCCAGATTCTTTCACAGCAGGACCAGGCAGGTCCACCAGGCTCATTGTGTTTGACTTGTTGAACACACAAGATGTTCACAGAAATTGGATTAAACCAGCATTTTGGAAAGCCCTTTAATCTTATGTTAAAGACTCCAGGCAACTGCAAATCCACTGTTTCCACTAGAGCTGGCTCGTGTTTCAAAGCCCCCACTTGAATTTACAGCCTACTGATTTTTATTGTAGTTTTGACTTAAAAACGTAATAGTTGCCCCTGATTTCATCCACTCTCTGGTAGATCTCCCTTCTTGAGCCTCATGGTAAAGTCAAGGATAAATGGAACAGAGTATCCCCCTCCTTTACCTCTTGCCATCTCACCTCAGCTTTTCTCAAGGCTAGCACATGATGATCTTACTAATTAACAGCATCCCAATTTCAAATTCATATCTTCAGACATGTAGACCTCTGCTCCTCAGAGGCCCCCTCAGCAGCAAGATAGTGACTCAAGTTTAGACAAGTAGCCTGAACCCAACAATCCCCAGTTTAGTGTCTCACAGGAAGAAATTCTGAATAAAAATAAAGCAGAAAAACAGAATTAACTAATAGGATCAGAAATTTCTGTAAGAAAGCACTTGGCATAGTCCAAATATTCATATACAAATGGGCTGCTACAGCCAAGCTTTATTTATCATTCTTTTATACTTGATCACAAGTAATTCTACTAGATAATGTATAGGTGGTGAAAAAGGTAAGTCCATGGCTTAGAAACGTCACTGGGCAGGCTAATCCATAGCAAGACGCAGGTAATAAAGCAGCAGCATGATTTGTATAAAAGATCAGTACAGCAGAATTGGGTCTCTAAGTGGGGCTTGAAGCAAAACTGGCTGAAATGGGAGAATAAGCTCCGTGAGCAGAACCAGGGTGAGAGCTCTGCACAGAAGCTCTCCAAGCCCCCTGTATATTCATCACCATCCCCCCTGAAATCGTCTCCCCAGACAGTTTACACTACAATTTAGGCGATAAGCAAACTGTGCTATTATATTGTGGCAATAAATCCCACAAGTTAACAAAACATTAACAATTACAGCAAACTGTCTGTGTTTAATGCTTTTTCATTTCACTGGGTTGTTTCTTGTTCTGGTATCCTGGGAGAATGGGAAAACATAAATACCCAGAAAGCCTCTGCTATAACTTGCCCTCTGAGAATTTGTTCTCTTGATCTTCTCAGTACTACTTATCTCTCAAAATTCTTTTAAAATGGAAATCAAACTATGCCTTCCCTATTTTCCTCATTATTCTCTGGACTTTTCTGGTTAGGTAAACAGGGTTTAGTATGGCTCAACTGCAGCAGAGCATGCTGCATATCAATGGGAACAGTGAAAAAAGACACCAGCATCCAAGTGAAGGATCTTTTCTTAGAAAAAAACCTCAGTGGAAACCAGAATATTTTAATTTAGCTGTTTTCTTTGCAGTGAGAGCCAGCTGAAAAAAAAATTACCCCAGGCTAGATAGCATTTTGTACTAAAGAGAAAATACAACAAAACCATTTTTAACAGTGCACGATGAGGCACTGTCACTGAGTCTCAGTCTTCCACTTATACTGCAGATTTCAGTCTTCACACGAGACAGGCACTTTCACCAGTAACCAGCCCCTTTGTGGAAAGATCAGCCGTGTGGGAAGGGAAAGCATTTCTCATTAATATTTTACTAGCGAAGGTGAAGAAGCTCCAAAAAGTCCAAGAAATTTCAGCTGCAACTCAATTCAGATGAGATTTCCTTCCAGAGGCAGCATTATAACTCCTTAATTGCTCTGGTACTTCAGTCCCTTTTCCTCCTTGAACAGATAGACCTGAAGAACCACTTTTCAACTCCAGCAGCAAGACAGGCACAGCAGTAGGACCAAGAACAAGCTCCCACGATGGCTGCACAGAGAGAAGGGTGGCACTCCTTTGTCTTACAGTGGACAAAATCAGAAACACTCTGTTAGCACAACAGACAGATCCCCGCCCTACTGGCAAGGAGGCTCTTGCCTGGTTTTGCAGTAGTAGCAAAATCCTAAATAGCCTCAGTAATTAACTTCACCCTTCTTAGTATCTGCAGATTCATTACCCTGATTTATGCAGCCACCAGCCTTAAGCATAGATTAAAAACACACATTTATTCCCTTAAAAATATATAATCTGCGTGCAGCCTCAAGCTCCACAGTCTAACCAGCAAAGGATCATTCATCCATATAAAGCCCCCGTAGGTCTGTGGTCCCATTGGAGGACTCCAGCATCACAACAAGGCAGGCTCATTAGAAGCATCTGGGGACAGAAGGAGCTGGTTTGGCAGGAGGTGTCCTCAAGCATTAAAAATGTTCACCAGCAGCTCGGTGACATGAATAGTCATGTCAGAGCTAAAAAGGCACATGAGCCTCTATCCAAGAATGATGTATTTCGTGACAGGAGGTTATGCTTTGCCTTCACCTTCAGTGTCTGTTTTGTGAGGAATTGAGAGTATGTCAAAGAGGATCAACCCTGGTCTGGAGTCCCTGTCACACTTCTTGTCTTTCCTTTACTTCTCATAGCTGTACTATAACCAGCACCTTGGAACTGCAGATCCCAGAAAGTCTCAAGGTCACATACTGGTCCTCAAAATAGCACCATTTGTACACCAGACCCTAGAGAGGCCTGCAGCACCTGTAGGCAGCTCATACAGCTGGGAGCCAGGATGGTGGAGCTCTGAGCAGGCACCACGTGCCCATAGGAAAACTGCCTTTCGGCTGTGCCCTCCCAACAGCACTTTCTTCTTGTAAGCATTCACTATTTTTATCTCTTTACATGGAGAGGAGAATACAAGCACACTTTTAACCACTCATCAGAACAAATCACATTGATTCAAAGGAAGCCTTGAAACTTGCATGATCCAGGAACTGGAATAGCTCAGCACAGAACTGCTTGCTGTGGGGTACTGATGATGAAAGGCAGGTTTCCTGCAGGCCACTGCAGCCACATGGCTTCTATTTCTGCTGCAGTTACCTGTGCCTTCTATCTCTTCTCAGTATGATATCTAATACACGAGATAAAATTGCCACAGAACATTCACAGGGTTCCACAGTCATGGTCTGTATGTGGAAACACTTCATACGGAAGCACTGAGTAAGCCCCAGAAAATTAGCCCTCAGCAGCACTCCAGCTGGAGCTTTACGTTGCACAAAGGGCACCCCTAAGCGATGGTAAGTCAGAACATGCCACAGGGGTCTATGATCCTGCACTGCAAATCGGGTCATACAGAGTCAGCCTGAGAGAAAGGCACACACTCCTTGAGTTTGTCCATGAGCCTTTGCTAGGAGGACCTGCAAGAAGGGGTAAGTGGAAACCAAGTTCTATGGAACAGCTCATCTTCTTCTGTGTTTATGCAGCACAGACTACAAAGGAAAACTGGTCTTATCATCAAACCATAATCATAACTACATCACCATGATCTGCTGTTTATGGAAGCAGGTAATTCCCATTCCTACTTTAAAGATAAGAAAACACAGGCCAAAACAAGACCAAAAATGAGCACAGGGTCAGAGTCAGTTCAATCCAGGAGAAAAGCACCCAGGCAGTGTAGGCAGTGTTGTTGTCATGAATTCCTGTGCCACCTTGCCAGCTCCTTAGTCCCCTTCTCACATTGTCACCACATGCAGAGTTGGCCCAGTGTGTTCTCACAGCTCACCCAGCTCTAACACCTGCAGCTGAAGGCACATGGTCTCCAGCAATAATTGAACTTCTGCTCCTCCAGCAACTTCACTGGCAGAATTTAGAACTAAAGCAGTGAAGATGTTTTCTGCCTCACAAAACGGCAACAGGTTCAGGGTGATTTGACACACTATGTGTTCTCTAGGAGACAATGATTTTTCCAAGGGATTTCCACTCATAATACTATGTCAGGTAGCCTCTCAACATGAGAGGCAGAAAAGGTGTTTCCCTGGGAACAGTAACCATGGCAAAGCTCTTACCAGTCTCTTCTCCTCTCTACCTACTGGAAGAAAAAGAATAGCAGATGCCTGAGCTCTGCCTCCAACTGGCCCATGGCCCCCCCAAAGCCACAAGCAACCTGGAAGCACCATCAAACACGCAGGAGGGAACTTCAGTGAATTCCACAGTCTCTTATTTGGATACCAGACATTTCTGCCATGCTGTGCTGAACTCAGAATGCCTCAGTACAAAGAGTGCAACTGGAAACATCAGTGTTACTGAGAGGTCAGCCAAAGGCAGCAATGCATAGGTGGGCACTGAGCCCAAAGATCAGCATGGATGGATCACCCACAGAAGCAGAGGTACAATGGACTGGCTTTGCAGTTTTCAAACCCTGACATTGTGTGTTAGAGCCCTATTAAAGAAAGCATCTGCAAACCTCAGTTTGTAGGCAGTAGCTGCCAGTCAGTGTCCTGCTTCTGGTCCATCTTTTTTCTGCAGAATATTCTCCATTTACCAGACTAAACTCAACTGTCTTTGCTGAAGAGCTAATTAAATGATAATAAACAATTCAACTTGAAAGTACAATCATATTGCATGCTTATGGGTATCTTTTCATCACGTACTAGTGAACATGTCATAAATTTCTGGATTTGAGGTTTACTAGGTATGTACTTATTCAAGTTAACAGAGCAAATGAAAGGGGGTTCTTTGGTTAATTTTTCTATCAAATGACACATAGAGGAAAACTGTTCCATGATTCAGCAATCTTGATATATGACTAAACAGTCAATAGCCTAGATTTCGTCTCCCATCCCTCCACTTCAGAGTTAATATGCAGTTAGCATAAATTGCCAGGACACCAGCATCTTATAATAGTAACCCACCAAGAGTAGAACACTGCCCTGGACCCAGGCTGATTCACACAGAGCACAAAAAGCTCTACAGTCCAACTTTCTGAGTACAGCAAAACCAGAATCTTTACAGAGAGAAAGATACTGACCTTCTACATAGCACTTTAGGAGCAGAAGGTGACAGGTTCAACTGAGTCATGAAATCCACTGCCCCACCTCCTTACATTCATTTCAAAAGAAGTATTTTCCATGTACAGCACATACCTGCTCCTGACATATACAGTAAACTCAGTGTCCAACACCGGAGTGAAATAAATATTTATTCAGAATGAGACGAACATTCATTTTAACGTCCTTTAGGTCAAATCATTGTAAATATCTCAGCCAACTAAAATGCTTCAGTCACATCCGAGTTAATATCCAAATCCAGCCATTTGCCTTTATTTCTCACTGACTCCTCAGAGAAAGCATTAGGAATACAATCTCTTTTTTGCAAATTGCCTGGGAATGCAATGCAGCTACCTCTAAGGGAAGATGCTATTTTGTTTAAAGATGCTGCACATACCTTTCTTTGCCATTTGCTCCAGCCTAATGCATTCTCCTATAAAATCATGATAAGATTTCATTTCTCCCTCTGTTATCCGGACAGCAGTGAAAGGGAGATTCCTGGGTACCTGTTGTCCACATTTCCGACACCGAGAAGCCATTGCCACAGCTCAGGAGACTCTTGTCAGGAATCTGCTCTCTGTTTGCTGGAATCCAGCCTGATTCTTCAGCCGTCAGTCCAGGCTGGTGACTTTATCCCACTTAGTTCATTCAAGGTCACCCTTGCCAGCAGGATGTTCGCCATCGCAATTGGCTAAGACTTTATAGGCTTACAGGCTGTTTGTTTCTCCCTCCTTGCTTTCAATATCAGTTTACTTTAATCTCTCATTCAGAAGGAAAGCTGTGAACCTCAGCTCAGCCCATGCCCTCAATGGCTTCCTTATCATTAATTTAAAGCTGTCTTATAAGCAACAATGAGGATAGAAGGTCCCAGAAGCACGTTTCAAGATCCGAGAATGACTCCTAAGGAACATGCCAGATATGTTCACAAAGAATTTTTCTTTGAGGAAAGGTTTTTCTTCATGATTTTTGGTCCCTTTCAGGCTTATGATTCTGTGATTCTTCATCCCTCAGAAGGGATTTCTTTACTTCTGCATTTCTGTTTGGACGGTGCAAGGAGACTGCTCTGCAGAGCTGCTCAACCAATTACTCATATGTCTGGCACTGGCACTGGGAGGCTGCAACTATACAGAAAAGCCTCTGCTGCTGTGCACAGTCCCTGCTCAGAAGATCTGATAATCTAAATGAACAGAGTGGCAAATGGAAGACAAGGGAAATACTATTGCTGGCAGACATGCTCTACCAGCTGTGCAACTCCCCAACCACTACAAAAAATAAATTGGATCGATCAGTTTGACACAAAAATGAGAGATTTGAAACATACATTCAGAAATAAATCTCTCTTTGAAGGGGCTGGATATTTATGTTGTTGGTTGTTTTGGTTATTTTTTCTGTTTTAACAATTACTATAATACAAATCACTGGTTAGAGAGCCTTGTGAATAAACTAGTACTTGGGGAACAGAGTGCAGGGAGCACTTGATCCTGATGCAGTGAAATTAAAAGGAGCCTTCCCTGGGTTTGGGAGGGGACTGCACAGGAGAGGCATAGCAGGCACAAGGCCAGCACTGGTGACAGTGCAAAGAATACAATTAGAACCCAATGAATCAGGGCTGAGCTTCCACCAGAGCCCAACTGCAGGGACCTGAGCACAGACAGAGCTTCCTGCAAGGACCTCACACACAGACTGAGAACCTTTGCTTTCCTCTGCCTCAGTCACTAACACATGCTGACACTTTACCTGGTGCCAGAACAACACCCAGTGCTGCTCAGCTCATGGCCCATTCAGAGCACAGCTGATCCCTAGACACTAAGTGGGAAAGGAGAAGGGTAATTAATCCAAATCAGAGAATGAACCAGAGGAATGAAAAGCCTCACATTATGCCATTATTTAAATGGTGAATTAACTATCTGGACTGCATTGAATGCCTGTAAGCTGAAGGATGCAGAAGTCAATTCACCCCTACTTTCTCATTTCCCAGACTCGCAGCTTCTTCCCTGCCAGCTCTGCTGCTCCTCAGCCACACAGTGAGAGCTGGTTAAGCTTCCTAACCCAGCACACACAAACAGCAGTCAAACAGCTACCAGACTTGAGAACTGAGTCCTAGGACCCATCCTTTCAATGAAAGAAAACCATAAACAAAATTTCTAGTCTTAAGGTAAAAGATTTGTGCTACACCCTTCCCCCCCCCCCAAATTTGATACATGGCAAGAAGTTGTTCCCTCTCCTGCTCTTTGCTTTTGCCAAACCCCTGCCTGCAAAGTGAGGACTATGGTGTACTGAGCTGTTGGGTGACCTGATTCATTAGCATTCATAAAATATTTATTAGAGCTTCCAGAGAGAAATCCCCAGGGGACAGAAATATTTTATACATAGGGAGAGCATCAACACAGAAGGCAGAATTACTTTGTAGAAAACTGTCACCTTGAGATAAGAAAACTAGAAACACAACCTCACAGTTTTATCTTTAAATCTTTCTCCCATCTCTTTTTCTTTCTTTGCAGGGGCTCAAGATGTACTTCCATACACAGCCAAACATGATGGACTTTGGAAAATAAACTTTTCTGACAATATACGTGTTCATGTCTGACATACACAGAATAATTGCACTTCAACCTTGCATGCATATAGACATGCAACGAGGGAGATTCCAGCATTTGTGGCAATACACTTCTGTCTGCCACGCTCCCTTGTGCACACTGTTCCCACCAGTATTCAAGTGGCTTAGCAGAAGGATCTGTGAGACGCTCCATTCCAAGGGGAAAACTTGGTGCTGGAAGTGGGATGCAAGAAAACATCTGGCCTAAGTGTGAGCTTTGGAAGCACTGGTAGCCATGGAACACAACAGGAAAACTATCTAAAGTCATCACTTAGTCTTTCCCTAGGAAATCCTGATCCATTACAATGCTAAATACAAAACACTGGTGCCTGGGGTACAGCTGCCATTACCCAGCTCCAGACCAAAAAATAAGCTGACTGTAGCTGCTACACAATTTAGCAACAAGGTACACAAGGGTTACCTCAGGGTGTGAGTGCTGTGCTGCAAGGGCTGGGATGGATGGACTAAAGGATGTTTCACTCCCATTTCACAAGCAGCTGGGCTAGCTTTTCCTGACACGTATGGGAACCCTCTGACATGGGAGCACTGAGACCTGCCCCATTTCCTACTTCTGTACTGCTCTGGATGTATTTCATAGGAGCTGCAGCAAGGCTGGCTTGCAGGAATGTTTTTATGTAACATGTTACCAAACAGAATCAGAAAGGATGATGGATTCTTAGTAATTTTCCTCCCTCAACTAAAAGGTCCCAATCTGACAGAAAGCAAGTTACTGGTCTTTGTGTGCAGAAGATTGTAGGGGGTGAGCAGCTATAGAAAATAGTAAATGTGCTTCTCTGGGTCTTCTCCATAACCACAGAATGGAAGGGTGTGTACTTTTCTGTTGATCCAGACAACATAGCAAAATATTCAGAAAAGCTAAGGAAGAGGACATTTTCTGCTCACAAGTTGCCAGCATTGCCTAGCAACATCATCTGAGTTGGTTTGTCAATGAATAAGCAAGTAAATGTAAGAAAGTGTCATAAGAAAATTTAAAAACAAAACAAACAACAGTAAAAAACCCACCCCCAAAGCCATGACCCAGATATCCTCAGATGCATTCAATCAAAACAGCCAGAGGAGCTGCACTATTTCCTAGTTTCACTAGAAATACCAGTTCACCTTGGAACAGACATTTGCAGGAAAGTGCTTGCTGCCACAACTGTATGGCCGGAGGATGGCCACAAGTTTAAAGTCAACTAAGTTAAATCAGTTTAAACCCCGTATCTCTTCTCAAGAAACAACATGCTTCTGCCTCAAAAAGCAGTGCTCTGACAGCTGGCATCACTGTTAGGCAAAAACATGCAACAAACATATTGGATTTCAATGATGCTGAGCCCAAGGGACATAATTTCTTGTGTAAATTCAAGATTTGAGGTTGGGAACAGCATGTATATGCCAGAGGAAGGGGGAAGAGAACTCTGCTTCTGCTGCATGGCTAAATGAGGCAGCCAGTAAATGCTGTAAAACACTCCCTGTTTGCAGCATATCCCACACAGTCATTAAAACAATTGAGGAGAAACAAGCATCACTTTTCCATCAGAGCATTGTAAGGACCATTATGAAAGTTTAGTGTAGAAGAGACTCAAAAGCTGCCTCCCCTATCGACCAATGACTTTAAAACGACAAAACATAAAACCCCAGCAGCAAGAGATATCTTACTTATTCATGAAGACCAAAGATCATATGTGATGTTTTTCTCTGATGCTTGAACTAATCTTTCATAGCTATGCTGAAACACATTTTCCTTTTGCATATACCTCCAGGACCTTCTTTTTGCCTTCCCCATCACCCAGAACATGAATCTGAGGCATTTCAGCAATTTAACATGAAGGTTTATTTTCAGAGCACACTTGTGCTTTTGCAGGTAACATCAATTACAGTGTTCAGGCAGGAAGTGGAAACAGGCCTTTTCTTTTAACGTCCATTTATTTTCCTCATCTAACAAAAAGCAGACCAGGACTGCATCTCCCTCCTTTTGTAATAAAGTGCTACATCTCAGGCATTGTTTTAAGCCCCAAGGAGTTTAAGAAACAGAGAAGAAAAAAACCTCTGTTCTTGAAATTACTTTTAGCATAGAGCACTGCTGCAATTACAACATGCAGTTTCTGCACTAGAAGGCAGGAATTCCAGGGCCATATGGCTTCAGAATCCCATTACACTGATCTGCTTAAAGTGATTTCTTAACGGAGGAGCAAAACATTTTTGGTCACCTTCAGCAGAGGGAAACAACAACTCTGCCACTGTTGACGCACATTTACTCCCACGCAAGCTGCCAAAAGCAGGAGTGAGTAGAGTGAAGATCAGAGGACAACCTGAGCCAAAGAACTTTTGTTGCCATCTCAAAGCTGTGGAGTCATCCAGGGTTAGTCAAGGACCAGAGACATCATTATAAAAAAAAAAAAAAAGAGCAAACAAAAGAAAACAAAACAGGTCAGTGCCATTACTGCTGGATTAGAGAAGCTTCCCAGAAGATGAGCAGAACCTTCACAGGCCAAGCCATGAGCATGAAGTGCTGTGATACCTGCAGGGTTTATTTTACCTGGCTCTCCTGACCTCTACAGCAAAGTGCAGATCACCAAAAGAAGGCATTTCTGTCCTGCCAGGAACCTGCTCAGCAAGATACACAGATTTGCAGAGTTATCATTCTGTAACTAGATCTAGGGTTTAGGCTCGGATGCAGTCCTTAATCATGAAAATGCTTAAGGACCTAAGTGAGACCAAGAGCCTTTCTGAGCAATACATACCCAAACCACAGCACTTGGCTCAAAGTCAGGAGAATAAACTGAAAGGCAGGTAAATGCAAAAGGAACAGATGAGAGAGACACTGGGTAACCCAGAGAAGGTTGTGGCCCATAAAACTGAGCATGTCAGCCCCCTATGATCCTAAACACCACAATGACTGTACCACCAGTGCAGCATGCACTGAGGGGTGAATGCACAGGCACAGTCTCTGTGACACTGACCTCCAGGAGAGCCATGAGTGCTGGAAAACATAGACTGGACATTAAGAAGGAAACATGTTTTTCTCATCTCTGTAATCTGCCACTGACACACTGAGTCCCCTTCAGAGCCATGACAAGCCTGATCCTTGCTATCAGCCAGAACAGTGCACTGGATTCACTGCTCTATTACTCCTTTTCTTCCCCTTCACCTTTTTCTCCCTGAAACCAATCACTGGAGCACTCACAGAGTGGAACAGCTGCTGGATCCATGCAGCCAAGACCACCGGGACAGCTTCTTTCCCCAAGGAGCAGCTGTGCACACTCCCTGACGGAAGCATAAATTTTTTTTTGTTGCTGCAATTCATAACTTGAAGCAGATAAAGGAGAACAAGAAAGACACAGGGATAAAAATAGGATCTATGAGCATCACAAGGGCTGTTGCTGCTCAAGGCTTTTGGACACGTGCCAAATGTTAGCTGAACAGGAAGGAAGAGCTTCTCATATTACAAAGTACAGTAAAGGCATTTCCAATGTTTTCTTGCCATCTCTCAAGCACTCAGCATCAGCTACCATGAGTGGTAGGAGATTGGACTTCAGGGACTATTGATTTTCCCTGTTTGCATGTCTGTGCACTGAAGTTCACCCAGTAACTCTGTGCAGTCCACAAGGAGAAAGGAGCTCCTTGACAATTTCCTAGACACCACTTGGATTGATTAGGCTCTCAGCTGGCAGACACACATCAAACACTCTCCTTCAAGATCCCCTAGGGCAAGGTTTGCACTCCTCTAGGGAACTGAGTGTAAAAGCAGCCAAAGAGGAGTTACTCTCTTTAGTCTGGCTATTGTGACATATACTTTTTTTTTCCCCAGGACAGGGCTGCTGTCAGAAACCAGGGTGCTGCCCTGAAGGACCTGCCCACATGGCAGTTTCTCTGTGCTGGGCACCTGCAATTGAGAGGCTGCAACACTCTTCTCTGTGTGCACTCACAAATGCAACTATACAGGGCAGCTGGACAGTCACACACACCTATACCCAGGTAGTAGGAATTTGTCCTGCTTAGTACATGAATCTGCAGAGCTGTTCCTTCCTCACATCCACCCACAGACTGAGCCCCTGCGCTGTTCCCAGTTTATCCACCTCAGCTTTTTCTCTAAGCCATCAGTTGCAATAGGTTTAAGGCTCTAGAAAGACACAATCTACAGGGTGATTTCCCAAGTTACACCAAAGTCTGGTGTGCAGCAGAAGAATAGAGGAACAGATAACCTGCCAGCGTGTGCATCAGTGAGCATCGTGTGTGCACTTCATTTAACTCTCCTCACCCAGAGAGCTGCATCACACACCAGGCACAGCAAGGCAAGACTTTGCCTCACCACACACAACACACTCCCAACCCTCTCCCTCTCCTCCCCAGCCAGCATAATTATCAGGTTTTGTCACCCTAGCCTATCGTGAATATGTGAATAGGGTAAATTTACAGGAAACCAAGAGTTTCAATCCTTTGCCAAAACAAGGCAAGAGCTGCTAAAATTATATGGAAAAAGGCCAGCTGGGATAGAAAAACCATGAGCATGAAAGCCTCATTTCCTTTCATAACAAGCCCAAAATTATTCAGGAATATATACCATAGTAGGTCCACACAGTTAAAAAGACATCTGTAAGTCAGCTTTGGGTGCTGATACAGTATAAAGATGCACGAGATAACATTTCCTGTAAGAAAAGGGTTTCTCTGCAACACCACACTCATGCACAAAGGCCTCCCTGTCAACCCCAAGTGTCCCACTACCAGGACATGCAGCATTCCCGTGCTGGATGTGCTGAGCACTGTTTGCACAAGGTTACACCTCCAGCCCACAGGAAGTAAGGACAGGGCTTTGACTTCCACAGCACCACGGACTTAACCGGCCTAAAACTCAGTGGTGCAGTGTTCTGACGAGATAAGAAATTGCCCTTTAGTCTGTCAGGAAGCCTCATTATAAAGGCTTTCTGCTGACCAGAACAGATTAACTCAATAAAATGTATCTAAATCCCACATCCATTTATGGCCCTTAGTCCCAGTGGGCATAAATCCACTTCATGGAACGTAACATTAAATGACGCTTTGTATTTCTCCACTGATTCTCAGCCGAGCACTTCAGCACACAGAGAGACTGTTACTTTCATGAAGTATTTCTTGAAGTATTTCCTATTTAATTGACAATAAAAGGATACAGTAGTTGAAGAATAACATCTTTGGTTTTACATCTGAGAACTATTTGAAGAAGGCTTGTGGGGGCAGGGAGAGGAACACCCTCTCGTAAACTAAACCTAAACTTTTGCCCTACAAAAGCAAAAAACTGGGGAGAAATGGGCTTAATAAATCCATACATCTCCCACTGGCTTGAGAGCCCTCTGAATTGGCTTACCAATTGTTTCACCCCCTCTTCAATCCTTTCTTTCCTGCTCCTTTTTAGCATAAACTCACATAATCCTACACAATATTTTCCTGTCTCTTTTCAAAGATACTTGTTTCAAGAATAGCAGTTAACTGTGAAAAAAAATAAAGTAATATTTTTAATTGTGTCATAAGCATTGTAAGAACCCACCAGTGAACTTTAAAATCTCAACAAATAATGAAGCACATGGAGAAAACCTTCAGCTGGGAACTGAATCCCAAGGTTTGTCTAAGATCAATTCCAATTACTGCAGTAAAGCTGCAAAATATGTATATCACAGAATCACAGAATATTCTGAGCTGGAAGGGACCCACAAGGATCATCGAGTCCAACTCTTAACACTGTCTCCCTGGCGGGAATTGAACCCGGGTCTCCCACACGCCAGGTGGGGACACTTACCACTGTACTAAAGTGGATTTATGGGGACATACTAAGAACCCCTTCTTGGTTACAGCCTTGTATGGCACACAGAAGGGTTCCCAACTTTCTTTTATATTATTTGTAGATATCTTCAACTTTTCAACAATGTAATTTAAACCAGTGCTCTGCTCATTCATGCTTTGCAGTGTTATTGTTTCAGCCTAATTACTACTACACACATTTTCAGGGGAGCAGGTCTGATAGCGAAGGCTGCTGAACTGAAATGGCTAAGAATGACCTACTTGGGAGAAATAAAAACAAAACACTAACAAGGCATTTTAAAGTCAGGCTCAGTGACTGATCCCAAATATTTTGAGTAAGTATTTTAGAGCATATGGGCTCTACTGACAGAATAGTATTTTGCATTTGGCAGCAGCAAGTAGTCAGGGGTCAGAGTATAAAAATAAGGCTGAACAGTTCGAGCATTCTGACCTGAGGCTCCCACAAAGACACCCTCCCTTCCATCCAGTGTTTCACCTACTGCATTTGTGAGGGCTCATAGTTCCTCTTCCCCTTCAGCTGCTTTCTCTGTTTGTGTCCAGCAGTTTAGACTTGCTGGATTAATTTAGACCTGATACATCATTTGAGTCTGTCACCTTCTCAGCTCAGGTATTATGGGACAGCTCTCTGGGGGGGTGAGAATGATCCTACTAGTGCCAGTCTTATTTTTCTGCAAGGTACATTCCTAGCTTTGTACTTTCAGGCAGATGTTTAAGACTTCTGGTAACTTCTGCAGTATTTAATAAAGTTATCAAAATCACAACACATATTCCCATTTCCTGAAAGAGAAGCTGATAGAAGATTAGGCTCTTTCTTCTATTTTCTAGATATTAAAATGGACAGATGTGTTTGGATTTTGTGTAAAACTTAAAGTATGGTTACTAAAAAGATCAAGAATCACACACATGTAGCCTAGTGATGTCCTTCTGTAGTATACCCCAGTCTGGATGAAAGGCTTAAATAGGGAACTTTTGTACCCCAGTTTTCAAAGGTTCGGCACCCATCTCTCGGGGTGTTTATCTCCGGACTCGTGCTGTCGGTCCTTTGCACTCGGATGCTGCTGCCGCACGAACCGGGAGATGCCCCGGGCAGGGAACGGTTCCGCCTCCCGCGCCCTCCAGCGGCTCCTCCGCGGGAGCGGCTGGATCTCTCCATCACCAGACGGGGACTAAACCCGGCATAAAAACTCCTGGGAAGGGGGTTTGAGGGAGTGAGGCTCCTCTGCCCGACTTTGTAACACCCTGCCTTTAGGTGATGCCTGAATGTCGGACCCTGTCCCCGAGGGACGGTGACAGTAGAAACCGCAGCGCACAACGGCGCTGGCGTTCCCTCTGCTCCCCCTGCTGCCTCTTCCCCCGCGGTGGAAAGGCTGCTCCAGCACAGCTTTGAGACCAACACACGGACACATTCCTTCCGCAGGCAGCGGGAAAGAGAAGGACGCAGGGAATGACGGCTTGTACATATTTCATCTCTTCTTCATCGCTGCACTGTGAAAACTTTAACGGAGGTGACACCCCAGCACTGAAGGGGAAAGTGGGACAGTCAGAGTGTGGCCTGTACAGAGCTGCTCTCGCATGTACTGGGGTTGAATGGGCACAGAATATCCCTGACAGGCTCCTCTTTGCTCTGACCCACCAATTCTCCCCTTCACAAGGCACTTGGCTGCCAGCTCTCTGCTCCCATTCGAGATAAAATGAGGCACAAGGCTCTACTGTACAGTCAGAGTGTAATTCAACATGATCCAAAATGACAATTGCACATTGCCGAAACTGCATTCTCCCCTGGC
Source organism: Pitta sordida (assembly GCA_013390025.1). Taxonomy (NCBI): domain Eukaryota; kingdom Metazoa; phylum Chordata; class Aves; order Passeriformes; family Pittidae; genus Pitta; species Pitta sordida. The sequence continues at coordinate 404,363 of WEKX01025675.1, read as the reverse complement.
TGAAAACAAAATCAGAAAGATGGATTTTTATGAGCTATCAAAAAAAAAAGTATCAAAAACTTTACCTCATTGAATTGACTGATTTCAAAATTAGCTGTGAAGCCTTTCTTGGCTTCTTCAGTATGGAAAGGGAAAAGATACAGACAGGTGAAATGGCGAGAGTAGCTTTGAGCCTCTCCTTTTAAAAAAATAGGAAGTCTGTTTTCACAAAATAAGCTGATCGCAACAAGGATTAATCAGATTTTCCCAGCAACCTCCCTGCACCAACTACTGGTATGTAATTGCTGGGTTCTCTCTGAGTTCTGTACCTGATTACAGCTCAGGGTCATGCTGAGGTCAAAGCTATTTCAGTTTGAAACAACCTTTTCTCTAGATATTGCAAGATCAATAGCACGGCTCCTATGTGTGTCATCAGCTTTGGCTTTCATGCTGCAAACACCAATATTGATCCCTTCAAAAATTAAGCCTTGGCTTCGGAGGCCTAGAAACTACGATGTAATCGATAACAGTGAACTTCAGACTCAAAAGGGGGAAATATTTATAGTCCTGTTTTGTTAGGTGAAGTATGATTGATTGATTGATTGACTGATTGATAACAAAAGGCAAACTCTCTTGATAGTAATTCTAGCCACAGCAATTCTGTTAGAATATGAACTCCATACCAGAAAAAAATGCATTTGGAGTGAGAAGGTTGTAACATATATAATTAACAGGCAGCCTATTCAAACCGTTGACATGCAAATAATCTATTTCTACTTACCATTGTTACTAGAACTGCATGTGTTTGCTGCAGTTTTTTCCCTGGTACCTGCCTGTCAGCACAGGCACACCCTTGGAAACTCATAACTAAACTGGAGATATTGCAATAACAGTAATTGGAGATGTCAGCAACTATAGGATAATTCCCTACCTATGTATATTTAAAATATGGCTGCTATCTTAAAGGTCTTGGAATTTAAAGGCAACAATCACTTTCCTGAAATATTGAAAGATACCCTCTCTGGTTTTAGATTTTCTTCACCTCTTTGCATTCCAGTTTCCTGAAGTGGTTCCTCAGGGTTAACTGGGATCAATTCCTATAAAATCTCTGGAGTTTAAGGTATATATGGAATGAGGAGAGTCAGATCCTGTCTGTAGCTGTTGCCAGGCAGCCCACAATGCTGTACATCAACATTTTTCTTGTATTTATGTCTTGAACTGCAGATAAGTGCCCTTGTATTTGGGACCAGCTGTAGACAATTCATTTCCAAGGGAATTGCCCAGCCCACGGCCATGCAGAGGAAGCAATAGCTAAATGGTTTGCAGCCCCTCGGATCTCGTTGCCCTGGGCAACAGCCTGCACTGCGGAAGTGGCAGATCCAGCCTTTCTCATACCAACTCTGTAGCATATGGTGTTAATATATGGACAGATCCTATGACAGCCCTGCTGTAGGACCATTGGGGTGCTCACATATTAGGGGATATGAGTAGGTGCATAAACAGTCTCTTGGTTTCCATCCAAGATTTTTGAGACACAGATGGAAGTAACCGGAAGCACAGAGATTACAGGCTGTGCTCATGGATGTGGGGAATCTGACTTGAGATCCTCTCAGCCTGGCTTTCCTTAAGCTCTGGCAGAAACCGCCCCAAGATCCTCACATGAACTCAGGACAATTCTGACAGTAGGTGCTAAGTCTCTTATAGCTGTTTGCAGCAGAAGCTACAGCTAGGTCAGCTACAGCTGAGTGCACTCTCTCCTGTGGAGTATCTGCTCCTGTGGAGTTCTGAGTACCAGCTGTACCCCATTTAGTCACACAGAAATAAAGATCTCTTTCTGGATCAGAGCCACTTTGTTGTAATATTGATGAGACATCATTTCCCATCACCTCTTTCCAGTGCTTCAAAGGATCCTGACTTCTTGCAGAAATTTAACCTTTACTCCTGTGCTTGAATAATCCAGGTCAGGAATCAGTGACTTAAAATCAAAAGCTGGACTAACATTCCAAAAAGGATCGTAGTATCTCTGTTTAATCTTCCAGAGTGTCAGTTTTGCATTCTGTATAATAGTCCTGAACTTCCTGCAAAGGAGTCCTCAGAGAACTTCATCTGTGTTGCATTCACATAGATCTGGAGTCAGGGAAGCTCTGCCAATACCAGGGAGGGCTGGGCTGGCTGCCTTGAGGTGCCAAACAAGCTCCTGTGTCCTTAGGAAGGCATGAGATGGTACATGGTCCCTTATACCAGAGCCAAATCGTGGGCACGTTTGAGGCAGGTGTAGTGGTCGCCATGAAGTCATGGAGAAACAGTGTCTGTCCTTGTTAGCTCCTGACTGCCTAAAAGAGTCAGGACTCAAATTTCATGACAGCAGTGATTTTGGAACAATGCATTTTCAAGAACACTCCAAATACAACACACAGCATGTGCAAAGTCCTGGTTTTGAGCTATTGTGTGTTTTTCTGGCAAACAAAATAGACAATCATTTCATGACAGGATGGATTTTTGATACTGGTAAGCCCACCTTTCCTTTGGCCATATATTTGGAATATTTTTCTGTACTGTCAGGTATCTACAACAGCTCAAAAGATGGACACAGAACACAGCAGTTTTGTAAACTAAACCCTAAGGTCTACTGAAATTTTAGATATTTTCTCTCAGTTCAGTGTTTCATTCCCTATGACACTGCAAGGAATATTCTGAAATAAAGCAGGACGAAGAGCTATTCATTAACAGAATTATTTGCAGGCTTCTGGTGAAAAGGCATCAAACTTCTTTGCAGCATTGCACTGCAAAAGATGAGAGGTAAGTGCACACAAATGTTATGTATTTCACCCGTGAATGAATGCTGTTCCTTCAGACTTTACCAGCCTGAATTCACATACTGGACATGGCTCTCTTCCAGTACATGATCTCAATCACTCCTCAGAGGCAGCTATGCCTTTGGACTCACAGATGTTATCTGTGTTGTGTTTACATGACAGTGGAGCTTGAAGATACAATGATCTCAACCCAGTTGTCCCCTACACATCTGTCCCCATGCCAAAGTGGAGCATGCTGTCCTTTCTTCTAATAAACTCACCAGCTTTTCTTTACAGTGTTCCTGCTCTCTGAGCAGTACGTCCCTCCATTTACAGATCACTTAAGGTATTTACTACTGATGTTTTTCCATCTATGCATGCAAGAGTGGGCTGTTTCTTCACCCTGTCTCCCTCCTGTTCCTTGGTTTCAGTTTTGGCCATGTCTGCTGCACTGGTTAGTGTGAGTCACCAAAGCTGACTGACTAATAATGATGCATGTGCCATGTTATCCCTTTCACATCATTCTCCAGTGTTTTCTCACGTGAGAAGGATCAGTCAGCTTTGCAGAGAACTTAAGTTTCCTCCCAGTCACCCGCTGACCATCTGGGGAAATCCAGATGTTACTGTGCTGAATCCTAAAGGGAGGTATAAGAAACTCGGTCAGTGGGCTAAAGCACAGCATTAACACAAACGGAGCCTTAAGGGAAAGCATTCATGGTCGATATATTCCCAAATGCTTGAACACAAGGCCAGCTCTGAAGAACGGGAGAAAATATACAGAAGGGACTATGTAGTATCATGTACCAGACACTGTGCTGTCAAAATTATTTTAGCAGTCACTTGGGTTGAGGAAATTTTATCCTGGATTGAATGCTGAATCCAACCTCAGGGGCTAAAAGAGGCCTCAAACATGGTGCAGAAGGGAAAACAAGTGACAGCAACTGGATCGATTATTCTCTACTCATCGAGATGATCTGGTGCTCAAGTGCCTTCCCAGGTGCTGAACTTGTTTCCCCCAGGGAAATGTCCTCTCAGGGGAACTCTTCAATTCAGGCACCATATGGAAGGCGAGAAGAAGGAATTTAAATAAAAGATGAGGCAAGAGGTGGAAAAAGGTCCTCGTATTTAACGAGCTGCCAGGAAAGGTGATGGATGTCAGCTCAGTTTAATTTCCATCTGAGCTTCCCTCTGCCACAAAGATGGGAGCAGACAGGGGCTTCTCTCTACCTTCTTTTGGCCCTATTTGCTTTCTAATCTTGGAACTTAGCAGTGAAGAATGGTCACAACTGCCTGCCCTGTTAGCAGGTGATAACTTCTGCCAGCACCAGCACGTCTCATTGTGCCTGACTCACAGGAGGAAACCTCCTATGCCTGCTTTCCCCTAGACAGCCCCCCTACTTCCCGTCCAGGTAGCCCTGGGCTTGCTCTAAGGTGTTTAAGAGAAGAGAGGGAAGTGCCACAGTCTGACTAGTTCATTGAATGATGCTGTAAGAAGACATTTTCCCCTTGCTTGTGACCTAATCTACCTCATTTTTTGGTTTTTTTTATTTAATAACCAAACCTCTTCTCTCACTAAGGATGGAGGGATAGATAGGTAGATAGATAGATAGATAGATAGATAGATAGATAGATAGATAGGCAGGCAAAACAAACCCCAACAAAACCACCACATAGTGTTTGCAAGAGTCTGCTCTGGAAGTCAGAGATTCCTGCTTTCTGCTGTACTAAAACTGCCCCAGAGAGCTAACACCGTCCTGAGAGAGGTGGGTTCAGGAAAGCCATGAGAAGAGCTGACCCAAACAGAAGACATATAGACTTTCTTGCACCTGAAACATGTGGAACTACTCATTTGTGTCCCTACTACTTCCCAGGCACAACAGACCAACTGCAGATGTGAGTGGAGCTTTCTCTGGATGTGCAGGACCTGGTGCCTGGTGTGCAGAGCTGAGGGAGGCTCCATGGGCACCCCCACTACTAACAGCTAAACTTGGATCCTGCCACCTGACTTCCCTTTACTAATTTCCTTGCATGTTAAACACTCCTCCCTGCTAAGAAACAACCACCTACAAGCCATTACCGGGGTAGACTAGAAAACAAAGGACAGAGGGGGGCTGCTGTAGCATTAGATTTAACAGCAGCAATGTGGAGGCTTTTGAAAGAGAGAGTGACTTACAGACTGACAGATGGGATCACACCTCAGCTCCATCCAGCCTAGTTCCCCATCTCCAACAGTTGCCATCACAACATGCATAAGTAGAAAGTGTGAAAACCTTGTGGCAAGCAGATGGTGGATAAGCTACTCCTATTCCCTTTTCTCTCCAACATCCTGCTCTCTTACTGGCTTGAGAATGAAAGCTCAGGGTGTAACAGCCAGTTTTGGGGAGGATATCAATACATGAGAAAACAGCTAGAGCTGTAGGCAGCCCTTCAATTCTGTGGGGCCCTGCATGCTGCTCTGAAAGAAATTATTAACAGTAACACACCTGGACACAGCAAACTTTTTCTATGTTTTTCTTAAATTCTCTCAAGGATGTCAGGGTCATATCTCATATGAAAAAGTATTCAGCTAAAGTAAAAGGTGGAAAATTGAAAAGACACATCTCCAGCCTTTTCTCTCCTGAAACAGAAGCAGTCTTAATGCATGCTACTGTTCCTTCTGGTTCTGGGAAGCTCTTTGGCCACCTTCATCTCTCTAAACACGAGGCCAAACTATCACACAGATATTTTACCTTGAGACAAACTAGTGTTCTGGATCCCCAACTCATAACAGTTTCTGATAGTCTTTATTTCTGATCATGCCTTGACAACTCAGGTTGGAACGTGGGCTTTAAACAAGTATGTGGTACTTTCAATATTCTACATTTTGGAGAGTGCACTAGGCACATCTGCACATTTTTAATGGATTTCTGTGAGAGCCTAATTTCCACTTTTTATAGGTACAAACTTTGCAGCATTAGCAAAACACTTTCAAATAGTTCCTTGCTAAATAGTTCCCAGGGAAACAGCTGCACAGAATAGACCATATAGAATGGGGTAAAGTTAATAACCACCGTTTAGGAACAAAAAAGTAAACAAGTAGCTTTTTTAAGCTGTGAAACTAAAAAAGATAAATTGTTATTACTTCTTCTTTTTCACATCCCACTTTCCCACGCGGAATCTCTTAGGTCTGATAGAAAGCGTTTATTAGTCTTCTTCCCTAATTGAACCTTTCTCTTTGGTTACTATTTTCATGTTTTGAATGCATGCAATATTTTTGATGTCTGCCACTTCATCAAATTTGGTAAAAATTGGCCAAGAGTTCAAAAGCTTTACTGGGCTACAAGGAGGAGGATGCAGATCACATGATCACAGCTCAGTTTTTTCATAGAAATGGGTTAATGGGAAAAGGAAACTCCAACCTACCACTTCCCATTAGTATAAGATCCCAAGTACATTTAGCAAACACATTTATGCAGTTTTCTGTTGTCACATTTCATTGAGAATGCAGTGATAGATGTCCATCCCATGCCTGTATATTACTTTTGGGTGAGGAAACTCGGTGTGCTGTGGTCGACAGAAGGACCAGTTGCCCCCAGCTGGGCACCAGAAATCCCTAAGTAGGGCAGAGACGCAGAACCAGTGGTTCAGAAAGAGTTCCTGAAATGCATGAATGCTCTAAAACAAAGGGAAGAATTTTCTGTTGCAGATAGGGGAATTTCTATTGCTTTGGTTTAAGCCTTTGCATAGGAGTAGCAGAGGGCCTCTTTGATATGGTACCTCCAAAGCTAATCTCTTAAAGTAGTATCTCCTTTGAGTGTCCTTGATGAACACAGACACACATCAGAATCATTGCATTCATCTGTCCAGCTGTGACATATCAGATTATTTGTGACTTTGTAGCATAAAGCAGATTCTGTGACTTGTGATGTTAAGCCATTGGCCTCGGACAAGTGCCAGCTTGGGTTATTCCATTCTGCTGACCTAAATTCCTCTCACACAGTCAAGTGGATGCAGTATCATCCCTTACTTCCTGTCCCAAATTGTAACACAGCTTCTCTTCACACACACAGGTATTTTACACAACTTCAACCCTGATGGTTAAGCCAAGAGGTGTAGGAACATGGCTAATAGATAGGAATTTTAAGTGGCTATCTAAGTCCTAATCCTAAACCAAGGTCTGTAGCTGACTTTCCTTTTGATTTCCATCAAGTTGTTTAAATTCCTTCTTTTTTCATGAACTGGGAGATTGGACAAATAAGCACGTGTGAAATCAGGCGGAAGCTGAATTGGTTGTATGTTTTTTAACTTGTATGTAACATTTGTGCAATGTAGTGCTTTCTGCAAATTTACATCAGTGCCTCCCCTGCCAGAGACACAGAGCCAGCTCATCCAGATCCAGCTCACATTTGAAGATGTGAGGAGCTCTTCATTGCCACAACTTCAGTGAGATTTAAGGGGAGCCTCTAAGAAAACCCCGTCTCTAATGTGCTGTGGAAATCTTTACTGGCAACAGAGAAGCCAAGCTGCTGTCCTTTGGAGACAGCTTACATTGGTTCTGGCAGCTCCATCCTATTATAGAATCATTTTAAGAAAAAATCTGCAGAAAATGGGGCACTGGGTGGAGGTGCTTGTGTGCGTAACTGTGCACAGAACGTTGCCCACATGTAGCAAAGCTGGCATCAGACTTCTGGGGACCAACTGCCGAGTGTGGGTAGGCTGAGTGCACAAAAGCATATTCTTGTGGGCTTTGCAAGCTGGAAGAGCTGTACATGTTCCCACAGGCAAACAATCCTGCTGTCAGCACCAGGCATGTCACCCAGCAAAGCTTGTCCCTCCCCATCACAGACAAGCTGCCACTTGCCCACCTACCCAAAGGACACACTTTTTTCAAAATTGCTGAGTGTTTCCCCAACACCTCCCAGCAAACAAGTTCAATGAAAGTAGGCTAAATTTAAAAAAGAATCTTGATGCAGTTTTGGTGACATGATTGGGTAGTGTTTTGTGCCAAGTCCCAGATAGTAAGCAGAAAGCCTGCTAGTATTCACAAACTACTCTTGGCCTGGGCACCTGTGGTGGCCTCATTACCTCACCACACCAGCCAATCAGGAATAATCCAGGGAGGCTGAGGGAGCACAGGGCTATGTAAGAGATCTAATTTGGTCCTTTGTTGTTCGACACTGTGAGATGTGCTACAGCACAGGGTGCAGGGCACTAGAAAAGTACCAAGTTAAGAAAGCTACTGCAGAGCAGGGAAATACCTTCAGTGCATTGATTTTAACCCGGGTGAAGCAAGTAGCTGTATGTATGAAGGCTGTAGCAGGATAAGAGGCTTTTGTTACAAGCACATGAACTGTCTAACACAACATGAGTCAGCTAATGAGGGATGAAAGCATTTGCCCAGGACAGATAAGTTGAGCCCCAGACAATTAACTATGTTTGTCACTCTTATCAATTGATAAAAAATAGACTGGTGTATCATCTACTTCACACAGACCAAAATGATCCCATGAAGGATTTATTGCAAATACATGTCTCCCTTTTTAATGCTCCCATAAAGTCCCTGTCTGGCATTTTGCAAATTTTGTGACTAAGTTCCTTCCTTCCTGCTCCTTGTGTGAGCTGGGGGCTGTGCTCCCAACCAAGAGGTGGCTACATTCTAGACAAGTTGAATCCCATAGGGCTGAGAGCCTTTTCACTTGTTTGAGCTGTAAAAATTTCCACTGAACTTCCAAGACACCCCTGCAGCTTCCCAGGAATTACTCTTTCAATACACTACTGCTGATTCAGCAACAGCAACTCGCGTTACAAGATGTGATTCATAAACATGGCGCATCATCAGTGCGTTTGGAAGAAATGTTCCCCCTTCAGCCAATGACAAATACTTTAATGTTACTTGCTTCCATTTTTGTACAACTGCTCTTTCCAGTTAAATGGCTCAATAGAAAATGAGCACTGCCTACAAAAAGGCAGGCAGACATCATGAGTAGGCTCTGACTTGTAGGTCTCTGGTGGCTGGCAAAATGGCGAGATTATCCTTCCCTGTTGGAAGCTGATGAATTAGGCTCTTGCCTCAGTGTGAAACGGGAAAAACACCAAAACCTGTGACCTTTATTCTGCTCTCTATGACTGGCCTGCTGATTGACCTCCGGAAAACCAGTGAGACTCCTTAGCCCAGAAAAACCTCTCTTACCTATCAGGGAACAGGGGAAAGGATCATTAACATCCTTCTAGTGTCCAGAAGGATTTCCTACTAGATAATAAAATATTATATAGTAGGTAACATAATGCTATGCCACCTCTAACAAATCCTTCCTGACATAGAGAAGGGTCCTCAATATGGATGACAGGGGCCTGTATGGAGTTTTACAGGAAAGCCAGACGATGCACAAGTTTCTTTGATTCCACTAAGATAGTCTTCTAAAAAAAAAATAAATTTGCCTCATTGAGTCACAAATCTTCATAATAAAAACGTGAATTCACGTGACCGTGTCAATCTGAATTTGTAGAACTGCAAAGCACCCCGTGTTGACATTACTGGGTCAAAGATGCTGCTGCCACAAGCTCTCCTGACAGTCACACTCTCTCATACCAAGCTCATGCTGAGGTTACCAGGAGCATCAAGACTGACCCCTGGATAAGATCTTGGGGAGATAGAACCTGGTCCTAAATATTTATTCAGTTTAAATCTGCTTTTGTGCTATTTCTTTGGGCAAGATACTGATTGCACTAGCTTTCTTAAACTTAGTTCAGTTGCTCCAGCTAGTATCAAACTGAAAAATAATGTTGGCCTAAAATCTTACCTGTATATTCTCTAAAAGCCAAGTTTTGGTCATACTGTTTTAGATACAGACTGAGCAAAGTCAGTGACAAAGGCATTTCAGAAACCTGTACAACATCTTTGGCATTCACAACACACTGTCCATAACAAACACTGACAGCTATAAAATTTGCTCCCATGCAATTCAACTAAAAATGTTCTCTTTACATGATGCAAGACAGCTGAAATCTGCTTTAACTCAACTGTAGGTAACAAAAAAGGGTCATAAAAGCACAAAAGCTTTTCTCAGTTGATATTTTAATCACCAGCATCTCCTACTGTCTGGCTAGTCTCAGGTTAGTCAGTTCCTTGTCATTCAGTCACCAATGGCAGCAAGTGGGTAACCAGCTTAGATGCACAAGGATGGCAGTGCACAGCGTAGGGCCTCACTGTATTCACCGGCATTTGAAGCTTAGCAACAGCAAAATCAAGCCTGACATGGAGAAGAGCTTTGGAGATCCTGTCCTGGCACCTTCCAGAAACCTTGAAACATCAAAGGCCATAAAAAGATTCTCTGAGGATGGGCTGCTATTCCAGTATCACAATCAGATGCCCAGCACATTAGCACTGCTGTAGCTCCAGCATCCTCCCCTTTCTCTACCACCTCGCTGCAAGGACTCAAGTATTTTACACAGATCAGTTCACAGGTAGAACACTCTGCTCCTACTGTTTCTGCTTTCCAGAGAAATCCATGCTTAAAAAACAAACTAAAGCATCACTAAAAGGCTGTCTAATTGCTCAGAGCCAGTGGTTCACAAGCTGCTGATGGCTCCTGTTTCACGTACAGGTGTGATATTGTCAAACAAAGGCATCAGCACCTCCTGGTAGAGCAGGGCCCCCGAATCTACACAAAGGTAGTAAGAATTAAAGATGTCTTACCCACATGGGTGATAACCGTAGTCAGTCGCTGGGTGAGCTCCTGATGTGACATCTCTTCTTCTTTTAGCCAAAAAAGCATTTCACACAGGGAACTACACAGCATCCAAAAAAAGATGCACCCAGAGTGGGAGGCTGTACACTCACTGCCTCACTTGCACACAAAGCAAGGACCACTCCCACGGCACGGCCCTTCCAGCTCTCACATCTTCTGTCGGCTGCTCACCTCTTCCAATTTGCTGCCGTCCATGTATGCACCTTGAAAAGCTCCTTCCAGAAGGGGATTTCACCCTCCTTGACAACAGCAAGGGAGCAGGAGGGGGGGGGAGAGAAAAAAGAGGAAAGAGCAGACGGGTTGATTGCTTATGGCTTTTTTTCTCCCTTCTCCCGCGGATGAGGCAAATAAAGAGACAAACCAGCAAGCAGATACCTTCCTCCAGGGAGACTTTTGGACGGTGATGCTGCGAGTCAGGGAAAAATCCTGGAGGTAGGAATGGCATCGGGAGGAGTGGAGCTGGCAGGAGAGCTCTAACAGCAGCAGCTGCTCTGCAACACTCTCTTCACCAGCATGCCTGGGAGTGAAGAATAACTCGCTCACAGCCTCCCGTGCTCCCCCTTGGTCCCTGTGGCCCGGGTGCCTTGCAGGCTTCCCTAAGTGGAACCCCACAATGTCCCCAGAAACCCTCGTTCCACCCCCTCTAAAAGCCCCTGCCTGAAAAACGGGGCTGCTGCTTACACAGAAGGAGAGCAGGGCAGATTTTTAGGGGTGTTGTGGTCAGAGGCTTTGTTACCCACCTGCATGGACAGGATGGCTGGGATCCTGATGTGACTGAGCCCACTGGACCCTGTACCAGCCGGGTGAATTAATCAGCTGTGGGTGCTGGGTGGGACTCATCTGCCACCATGGCCATGGAGCTCAGCAGTGCCCGTGGGCAGCCAGGCACAGCTGGACCTCGGTGAGCCAGAGCAGGTCTGTGGGGAGCAGCTGCCCCCAGGTGCCAGGGACACAGCTGAGCCTGTCATGGATACATCGATGCAATCGGGCAACTGGCTGCTGAACTGGGGGAAAGCTTCATCAACCCTCCTGCCTACAGGTTCCAGCTGGGATCTGGGAAGAAGGAAAGCAAGGCAGGCAGGAAAGTGAGAAGGGGTAGAGACTTTAATGTCTCCGTTCCCTCTTTGCACCTTATCCTTTGAAGCCTACCTGAAGCTCCATACAAGATACTACTTCTGGAAACAGGGAAAGCTTATTATGCATCTAAAACTGAAGAAATAAAATAGAGAAGGGTACAGCTGCCTGCAAGATCTGCTCTATTCCCACAGAGTGGATTCAGCTCCAGATTTCCCTACCCATCCATAGGTAGTAGGGAAATCTTGAGTCCACCTTTCCAAACATGCCAAAGAACATGACACCATGTATACACAAAGTCGGAGCTACAAAATACCACTGTGGGCTCATGAGATCTTACAGCATGGTTGGGGTGTCTGTCCTGGTGTTACAAAAAGATTTATCTACCTCTGTGAAGGGAAAATCATATAATCAGCTGGCTGACCTACAAGCCAGCTAGTATCTGTGCTGTTGTCCTCATTTTAGGATGACTGACTGACTGTGCTGAGAGGTTCCTTGCATACTTCTGTTCAGTCGGTTTAACAGCAAACATGTGAGAAGGATGACTTCAGAGCCACCCACCTGCCAACATTTTGGGATTAAAGCCATTTTTTCATGAGATTCAGTTTTCCTGCCCATCTGGGCAGTTAAGGTCAAATTGTAAAGTCCTTGATGAACATTAAAAGGATTTCCTCAGAAGGGGAAGAGATGCCATTATCGGGGGAAAAAAACATGTGAGCAGGAGACTGACACCCAGCCATAATGTTTTGAGGGATCTGAAAAATAGGGGATGCTTTATTTTTCTCTTGGAGGATCACAGATTGCAGGTAGGAACACGGGACTATAAAAATCATCATGTTTCCACGCACTTAACAGTGCAAGCAGAGTAACTGTATAATCCCATTCATAAACGAAATAAACACTCAAATAGTGAATTTGCTCTCGCTACTCCTACAGCAAGGCTGTTCAAGAACATCAAGAATAGCTAAGAGCCTTTGTCTAATTTCTAGCTAGATTCATTCTCAGTTATTTTAAGACCATATGCTCTTATACCAACATTGTTATTCCGCACCAGTAACTGCAGACACATGGCCATTTGCTATTTTAAGATCCTTTTCTCCTTATTATTTGTTCTTGCTACCTTAATCTGCTTTCCAGTTTTCTAGTATACGTACCTTCAAATAGCTTTTGAACCTGTCAGTCAACTGCAATCCAAATCAGAAGAGAGAAATTAGTTCTTACATGTTCACTGAAAACCAGCAAGGTGTACAAAGTCTGAAAAGGGAAAGGATGCAGGAGGGACTCAACAATTGTGTTTTGTGGCTGTTCCCTGACCAGTTTATACTGTGAGGTAGGTTACATGGAATTCAGTTTGAGATGAGGATGCTGTTCCTCCCTTATGATGTGAATTGAAACAAACAAAACAGGGGCATTTTGGTGGGAAGGTTTGGGCTGCTTCCACAGCCATGGAACAGCAAACTCCACTCGTTTTACCAGTTATGGGATGCTTTCTTACACTGCCAGGATGACACTGCATTAAAAAGGCTGCTATTCATTGTGCATGTTGCTACTACAAATTCCAAAATGGGAGAGACACAGGGTCAAAAATACTGCAAGAGTACTGGTGATGCACAGTTGAGAAGGGAAAAACAGGAACTTGGACCATAGGGATCTCTTGGAGACAAAGGGAAATTAAAGTCCTGTGCCTGTCACTTGAGGAATAGCTCAAAGATGATGAAGCAACTTAGTCCATCACTGTGATGGTAACTTCCCAGTGCTTTTGTGAAATCTAAACAGTACTTTTACAATAAATATTGACTTCCACTCCAAAGGACAAAAGCCCTTGCTGATATACATGTGGTAGAGGTACAGCAGATGATGATTTACATTTCAGGCAGATGTCTCACTGAAAGCAGGATCGGGGGCTGTACAAACACCATGGTTCCACTAATAAAATGATGGCCAACAGGCAAAAGAGTTTGATTTTTCCATAGAGTGACAGCCTGACAAATCACCGGCTGTTTATTAGATCCTGGATCAAACAGCTGAGGCCAAAGCATTGTAAGCAATTCTAATAAGCAGTAAATTGCACACTGAAAACAAAAAGTGTTCACAAGGTTCTGTGGCCTGACCAGATGGAAGGGGCAAACTCTCATAGGAAAAAAAAAAAGATCTTTTCTTCTTTTTCATCATATGTAGCTATATATCTTTCTTCTGTCACTAAGAAACATTTAGTCAACTGAGCCTAAAGGGTTATAGAGAATCAAAATGAGATCCATCAATTTAACTAGCACTTCTTCTTCACTGTCTTATTTGCGTTTTCCAAGTCTTATGTACCCTTTATAAGATTACTCATCTTTTAGTTTTTCAGAGTACAGCTAAAGACACTTCCATACCAGAAAAAAAAAGGCAGGCTGATGTAGAAACAGAGAAGGCAGAGAGTGCTGCATCCTCTCTGGAACATCAGTCACACAGGAAAGGAAAATAGCTCTCCATACTTTACGTTTTCTTGCTTTTGTTCTGTTTGGAACACTTCAGTGAAGCATGCCTTTGCTTGGCTTCTAAGAGGATTCCAGTGCTAGTGCTTCTCTGCTGGTCTTGGCTTCCCACTGTCCTCCTGGTCAGCACCTGGGACAAATCTGGGCTTCTCTGCCAAAACTTCCCTGTACACCCTTTCTCCACACACAGCTCCCCAGCAATGCCTGGGGCTCCAGCCTCACACTTAGACTTTTGCTTCACACTTAGACTCTTGCCTAGGCTTTGCAAAGTCTCACCTGCTTTGATTCAGATGCTGTTTCAACCACCTGAAAAGGAGCACAGCAGCTTCTAACATGCATTCTAAAGAAAAAGAAGACATTTGTTTTAGCAAAGGTCTTTGCTCCTCTCCCTTTTTTCGTTCCCCATCATAAACTTTTGTCACCATCATTTACATCAATCATTCACTTCCTGTGCTTCACAACAGCTGTCCTGCCCATCTGTGAGCAGGTCCATTAATATATCCCTAGGAAAGAGTGTGTGAAACAGGCCACTCAAATTGGGTCTCTCTGCAGCATTCCCCTTTCAGTGGCTCAGGGATGTTCTGAGCTTCAGTTTGCATATGACTGATAATATTTAACACTCCATTTCTTTATGATTCTGTCTAGCTATTTTTTGAATCTATTTATAATTTTGATAGCTGTGAAGCCTGGTAGCAACAAGATTTGCAATTTAAATATTGTGGTGAAAAAAATTACAAGCCTGATTGTTCAATTTGAGGCCTCTGCTTCCTGCATCTGGAGAAGGAACGAATAGTTCCCTATCCACAGGATCCACCTTAGCCACGACATTTTTATACAGTGATCATATCCCACACCTACTCTTTCCTGAGCTGAGCTGAGTCCTAGTTACTGTATCTTGGGGGGGGAAGAAGTCAAGTCATACCTTTTAACGTTCTTGCCATCTTGCTTTGAACCTTCTCTTGTTTACACAGCTTGGACAGTGAAAACTGCCAGCATCAGTCTGCTCTGTGTTGCTTACCCAATTCTGACAGAAGTCTTCTAATGCTGAAAGTTAGGAGATATGTACGTATTTGCTGTTAAATTTTTATTAAAATCCACATATGCCTATTTTCATTTATTTAAACACTTCTCTCTTTTAAAACAAAGCCTGAGCTTTCGACAAAGCTCTTGAACAATGACCCTGTAATTTTTAGGGTCAGCTTACTTTTGTAAACTCCATGTAGTTTATTTTAAGGAAGCCACTTGTCCACTTTCAGTGTCATAAGAAAACCCTGAGCTTATCTCCTAGGAAGCTTTAATGTCCACTGACTGAAGGTCTAGATTGATGGAGGCATGAGCAGGTCTCCAGGGCAGTCACTTATAAAGACAAATGTCCTCCCCCTAATCAATTCTCCTGCCCTGCTACTGCTCCTAACCCCTGACACTCTGGGCTTCTATCAGATGAGCTCTTGAACCGTCATTCTGCGGCTGTACAGCAGCAAATGCTGACATAAGGAGACTGGTGTCCTAGTTTCAGCTGGGGTAGAGTTAGTTTTCTTCCCAGTGGCTAGCACAGTGTTGTGTTTTGGATTCACTGTGAGAATAACGTTGATAACAAACTGATGTTTTGGTTGTTGCTAAGTAGTGCTTACCCTAAGTCAAGGACTTTCAGTGTCCCATGTTCTGCTAGTGAGGAGGTGCACAAAAACTGGGAAGGAGCATGGCTGGGACGGCTGATATTCCACACCCTAAGGCATCATGCTACCCATGTATATGTATATAAACAGGGGGTGTTGGGATATGCTGATTGCTGCCTGGGGACTGGCTGGGCATAGGTGAGCAGGGCTGAGCAATTGTAGTGTGCATCACTTGTCTGTCCTGGGGTTTATTTTTCTCCTTTTCACTACAATTATTATTATTAGTAGTATGTATTATTATTGTTATTTTCAGTATTATTAATATTTATGACTTTGTTCCAATTACTAAACAGTTCTTATCTCAGTCCACGAGTTTGTGCTTTGTTTTTTCCTGATTATCCTCCCCATTGCATTTTCATCTAAAGCAAGACAACTTCAGTAATTATATGTGTGGGCATTTCTTTGCTAAGGCTACAATCTGGATTTCATTTTTCAGCAGAATGCCAGATGAGAGGAAACAACTTATTTAAAATTGCCAAGACGAGGACGGCAGGTTTGTCTCGCTGACAGATTGATGTATTTTCAGCCTAAATTTTTTCCCTGCATCTCCCTTTCCAAAGGCTCATCTGTTGCCATAGAGACCATTTCCAGAATCTTTTCCCTTCCCCGGGCTCTGTTCTGGGGGAGGTGATGTTACGCTCTGGGATGTGCTCTCGGACTCTGTACGGGTGTTAGGTGGTGAGTTGGACTAGATGATCCTTGTGGGTCCCTTCCAACTCATAATATTCTGTGATTCTGTGATTCTGTGATCACTACCACAGCTCCCCAGGCCACCCTGTGCCTCGTGTCCGGGCAGAGCCCAGGGGGAACAGCAAAGCACAACATCTGCACCCACACAATACACAGATGCCGCTATGTAGCAGAAACACTTCCATTTTCTACCCAGAGAGCCGGTACCTAATTGGGAGGATCAGCTGCAGCCACCCAGCGCAGGGAACCGTGGGCGTGCACAGCCACATCTTACCAGGACGCTTTTCCGTCATTTAAAGGGATCTGTCACATCCATTGCACTCCGCAATTTCCCCCCCCGGCTTTACTGTAATAGAGGTTATTGTAAGTGACGGGAAAACACAAAGGATTCGCTTTCTCTCGCCCGCACACCTGGGGGAGCTGCTCGCACGGTTTGAGCAGCGGCGCCAGCCCAAACGCAAATGTCTGTCCCAGGACAGGCCCGGGAGAGCCTCGGGCCCTGTTGGGTTTCTCTTCACTTCACCTGGGGGCACCTTCAGAGCCCCCAACACGCACCTCGGCCGCCACGGGAGGGGAGAGGCCGCTGCCTCAGCACCGCAGCAGCTCCCACCAGGAGCCTGCTCTCGCACGGCCCATGTTATTTTTGTGTGTTTTGCGTCCTCTTTTTGGAGGGTNCGGCACGGCACGGCACAGCACAGCACAGTCATGCAGGCCTTCCTGAAAGGCCCGGCCTCCATCAGCACCAAGCCCCTCGCTGCCAAGGAAAAGGGCGCGTCGGGGAGCAGCGGGGAGGGCAAGAGGAGCAGACCCATCCCCTGGGTGGAGAAATAGTAAGGGATGCTCTGGGGCCGTGAGGGGAGGGGTGTGGAGGGGCGGTGGGTGCACAGCGGGTGCACAGCCAGGGAGAGCAGCTTAACGTGCCCTGGTACAGGGGGAATCCAGCGCTGGGAGTGCCCGAGGAGCCTTTCGCGGCTGGTGCTGAGCAGAAGACGCCTCTTGCCCGTGTCAGCGGTGCAGTTTCATCGCTGTGATTTGTGTATAAATACATTAAAGTCTTGGGAGTTTGTGAAGCCTTTATCACAAAGTGATAAAATATTGTAGTTCCGCTTCTATAAACAGCTCTGGAATGTGTTTACAATAGGAAAAGCCAAAGAGCTTCCCGAGGAATTAGATCAGTAATGCAGACCGGAGGCATTAGATTTTCTGTTATGACTTTGACCTCAAATACAAAATTCACTAATTCTTCAGTACCTGATGTAACGAGAAGGGGAAATGTTGTTTTTCTCAATTTCAGCTTTTTTCTGAAACTCTGTTAGCTAACAAAATGTATTAAATGTCTTTTTATTTAGTCGACCCAAGAACGTGGATGAAGTTGCCTTCCAGGATGAAGTTGTTGCTGTGCTGAAGAAGTCCCTGGAAGGTGCAGATGTGAGTAAATGGTAACATCTGCCTACTCAGCGTGTTTAGGCAGCACTTTTGCCAGTGGTGATGAAAACTTCTCTTTTCCAACTTAGCAAGGATCACTTTTACAGGCCTGCTTTATGAACAAGCTGGGTGACTTCGTTGTGCAGTATGTTGTGATACAGGTGTGAAACTTGTGGTATTTCCAGCCCTCCAAACACTGCAAAGTCGGCACCTTGGTGATGCAGTGTGGAATTTTTCTGGAAAAGCTCAGATGGTAAAGTTCTCATTAATAGCTTCAAATCTGGAAAGGCTTTTGCTGTCTCCACACCACCACTCCACCAGTGTTTTTGGCATTCATGTTCAAGAGAAGAGAGGAAAGCTTTTCTTTCGTAGAAGAGTCTGGATTGACAGTTATTCCTAAACAGGTCTAGTGATCTGTCAGTGCTTCTGTGAAACTGCTAAACACTAAAACTGTTTGATGATGAGGGAAATTTAATTTATAAGTGCCAAATCTACTCCTTGGATAGTGATCCACAAACTTGGGTTAAAGGTTCTGAGTAAGTCTCTTTGGCTTCAAAGAGATAGATATGACAGTTGCTCTGACTTCACTGCAGTGTTATACTCAAGAGTATAAAGAGCATTTTCAGTTGCATTTGTTTACACTTCCATTTGCTTTAAATGCATAAAATGCATTAAAATGTAGTAAATGTTCAGTATGTATAATGGGTATTTCTTCCAAACCAGCTGATGGGGGAGGTGGAAGGACTGAAGGGAGAAATAACAGAGAGCCAAGAGGTGGCTGTGCTGTTTTCAAATCCTGAGACTTTTTCCTTTCCTGGCCTGCTGATGCCAGCTGAGATGGTTGGTAAGGGTGTTCTGAAAATGCCATTTGTGATGTGGTTGTCTGCTCCCCCAGACCTAAATGAGACAAGTTGGACCTTTCGGAGTTTTATCAAGAAGCCTCTTCACTCATCGTGTGCTCTGATGTTCCATATGCACAGGTTGTCTTTGGTACATGAAAATTGTAACTTAAGGCAATTTTCTCTGCTGTTTGTTTTTTTTACTGGTATGAACCTGTTTCTTTCTGAAAATACTGATTTAATCAACTTGCTAAAGTAGAAGTACCTTATTTGAGTGCAGGGAGCCAGAATGAAACTCATGTGACAGAACTGGGAAAGACTTGTCTGTATTTCTCTCTTTAGTTCATGCCTCCATGTTCAGTTTAGTTTGGGAATGCCGTTGTGATGAGCCCTTGTCATGGAATGTTGTACCCACAGAGATCTGTGTTCCCACAGCTGTGCTGCTGTGGGGCAGTGTTTGCACAGGGGGTAATGGGGAAGGAGCTGTTACCAGCAGGGGAGGAAGGAGGTGCTGCCCCCTCTTCTGTGTGGACATGTCAGTTGTGTAACATCACTGAGGTGATGGCTTGCGAAGTTCTATTTTGAGCAGCAGTTATTTAAAACCTTACAGCTTCTGGATCAGCAGTGTTTCTTGGATTCTGAGCCTGGTGACTTGACTTTTGGCCTTCTGAGTTGAGCAGACAAATTACAACTTCTGCCTGTGGCTAGAAGCTTTGTGTTATGCCTTAGCTACTCAAACCCAGCAAGGCATTTCAGAACAAAATCATGCAAGTATTTTGTATTTGATGGTTTTTTAAATTTGGACCGTTTTTTTAGTTCATGAAAGGACTCATTCTGTCAAAAAGGCAAAAGTGTAATTGGAACTGTGAAGTGGCCAGTACTTATTTTAGAAGTTCTTTCTGAATTTGGAGATCTGGTGAGATCAAAGAAACAGCTGTGACAGCACAGTAGGTTTGTGTAATGTGCTTTATTTAAACCTTAGTGTTGAAAATGGATAACCAGACCTCTGTTGATTGGCCTGTATTTGTGGGCCTTGGTTTGGGTGCTGCTAAAGGGAGCAGGACTTGTAACTCCCTGATGTGCCTCCATCTTTAAGAGCCAGCAGCTGTCCTGTCATGAACTGTGGAGACCAGAGACCAAGTGGGTGTGAACTGGAGAAGTTGATGTCTGTCAGAACTCTTGATTTTGATTGTGTTTTTTTCAAAGAAACCGACAAGTGTCACAGTAATTTTAAATTTTCATTTGTTTCATGATACCTCGATGACTGAAAAGAGAGTTAAGTGTAAGATTATCATTGCAATTTACTTCTTCACTTGTACTGGAACTTCAGGAAAAGGAGTTGGGGTTTGCACTATATGCAGTGACTTTCCCATAAACGGAGTGATGCCTGCAGGTATCCTGCTTACCCCTGGCAAGCGTGGAAAAACGGATAACCAGATCAGGTTGCAGTTTGTTTAAAAATACTGCCACAGTTACATAAAGGATTAGGCTGGGCTTGGTGAAAAAATAGCGTAAATGCTTCAGTGAGAAACAAGCATAAATGAGATTGAAACAGCGACAGTAGTAAAGCAGGGGTGTAATGGAATTAGGGAACAGATTCTGGTTTTGAGAACTAGTGGTGTGTGAATTAGCACAGAGGCATGAAATTATGAATCTCCTTCAAAATGTCTGCCCTTGCAGTGTGCTAACCTAACATGGAGGTTGGTGAATTTTCAGCTGTCATTCTGCACACATTTCATCTCCCTGGAGCTGTCACAAGATGGAGGGGCATTGTAATGTTGAACCAGTGGTAGGAGATGCAGTTTGCTTGTTAGTAACTAGGGAAACAAGCAATGATTGATTGGCAGAAAGAGCAGGCAACACTTGAAATTGATTTATTTCCTAGAAATGAACTGAAGGTTGAAATTCTATCTGTACTGTTACAGTGCATGCACAGTTGAATCTGTTCTCTTGTCTTGCTTTAGTTGTTAAAATGGGTTGTTTGTTACCAGAATGATTGTCTCTATTTCATTTTCTCTTTATGAATTATGTACCTCTGCATTTTTCTCTGCTCTTCGGATGTTTTTGGTTTTGCTGATCCCATTCTGTCTGCATTGCATGCTATGTTCAGCATAGACTAACCTAATTTTAGTTTGCTCTTTTTAAAAAT
Source organism: Pitta sordida (assembly GCA_013390025.1). Taxonomy (NCBI): domain Eukaryota; kingdom Metazoa; phylum Chordata; class Aves; order Passeriformes; family Pittidae; genus Pitta; species Pitta sordida. Next base: position 383,532 of record WEKX01025675.1, on the reverse strand, counting down.
AGAACATTTATTATGGGCTGGAAGTCAAGTCAGAGTGAGAGGTTTGTCTTTTTGCTATTGATCAGAGGGGACTTTTGGATTCTTGGTTTAAGAATGTAGAACTGGAACATCCCCTGCTGTCAAAGGACAGCAGTTTTATAAAAGGGATTGCTTGGGATAGTAGTGTAGGCAGCTATCATTCCTATGCTAGTTAGAAAGCTTCTTGTTTTCAGGCAAAATTCAGTCATGGCTTTTACAAATTTTGTTTATGGCTGGTTTGTTCTTTGTGTCCGTGTTGCTCTGATGTGTTAATGGAGATCAGTCATGTTCCCTCTCAGCTTTGGATAACTAAATCAAACTCTTTAAAAAAAGTCACTTCTCATAAAATGGGCTTTTCACTCCTTTAATCACCTTTCCTAGTTTGGATTCATCATCCTTGTCTAAGGATGACCTGAACTTTGTGCATCTTATTAATCCTCTGTCAGTATTAATAATTTCCATCTCTATGGGAAGTGCACACCCGAGAACCACCATGTTACACAAAGCAGCTTGTATTTTATTCCTTCTGATAAATTTCATATATCCAGCAAATATTTAGTTATATTCTCAAATTGTGAGATTTTTGCCTTGTGCTGCTGAATGTCATCCTGTAACTATTACTGCAGTCTTTGCTGTGCTGCTTTGATCTTCCTGTGTCAGCACATTTCCTTAATGCAGGGCTAGCTTTCATGCTGTGGTCATTAATGAAATTATTTTAAAGATCAATTAACCTAATCTCTTGAAGAAATGCCACCAGTCTCCTCTTTTGAACAATCCTTGGCTGGGTGTAGGGGTTTGGCAGCCCAGTGAGTCACTGGGAGTGTCACTGGGAGTGTCCCTGGGATTGTCAGCACAGGCCTCCCGAGCTGCCCTGGGCTCTGTGCAGAGGAGTTGGTGGCACTGCAGAGTTCCCCTCACGGCTTGCCAAGGCTGGGAAAGCCAGGGCAGCTTCCCCAGTGACTGATGCTCTCACAGGTGCCTTGCTGGCTTTATCCAGGCTGTTTGAAGGCAGCCTTCTGTACATCTGCAAATCACTACAGTCGGTTCATGAGGCTTTAGTGATCTCAGGTGTGCCCTAGAGGGTGTGGATGAAAAGAATTATAAATGGGAATATCAGTTTTGATAGAACATGTGGTGGTGCCACAAAAAACCAGCTCGTCCATGCTGCTTTATAAATGGCAACTGTTTGTCCTCCTTTAGAAACCCAGAAGTGAAACACTTGGCATTATTTACTATGACAAGTAGGTAGTTTCTGTTCCATTAGGCTTTCCTGGTTGTAGTTTGATTTGTTCATTTGCTTTGTTTAAAAATGGTGCTTTGCTGTTTCAGCTTCCCAATCTGTTGTTCTACGGCCCACCTGGAACTGGAAAGACCTCCACTATTTTAGCAGCTGCTAGAGAACTGTTTGGGTAAGCTGGAGTGAAGTTGCTTTGGTGTGATCCGCTGCCATGTGTCTCCTTGTCATGGGAGGGAGTTTCTCTGGCCACTGCCTGCTCTTGTGCAATTTCCAGGATTTTTTCAGGAATATCTTCGCGTTCTAATTCAGCTCTAACATGAGATTTCTTTCTCACTTGCCCTGTCACAAGTCACTGATATCTTTTACCAGTGTAGACTTACAACACTTCAGACTTGCAGCCATGTGACCCTATAGCACAGACTATGGAAAAAATTACTTGCTTGTGCTTTACTGAATTTTGTAAAGGAGTTCCAGGTTTTGTGATTTATTCAATAAGTGTTAGCTACACATAGTCTGGAGGTAGTATTTGGAGTCAGACTGAAGTTCAGTAGGTGCATATTCATCAACTCACTTGTAACACTCAGGAGTTTTTGAGTAGTGAATTCAGTGATCCATAAGCAGAAATGGGTGAGGAGGTGGTTTGATGTTATGATCAAATCCAATGCTGACTTTAGTGCCTGTCCCCCCTTCCATTCATCATATTTAATCTTTAACTCATTGGTTTTTAAGAGAACCATTTTAGTAGGAAGACAATTCCAGAGCATGAGTCTGTTTTGATCCCCAGAACTTAAAATCCAGTATATTAATTAGATGTATATAATTATTACTAATTAGAGAAGATTTTTTAATCAGAGTTTCTGGCATATAGTACTGCTGCTAAATGCTGCATATATTATACTTCCTAGATACTTCTTTTTGGTAGTATCTTGGCATTTTACTTGTTATTCCACACTGCTCATGGGATTTAAGTAAGAAGGCGTCTCATGTAGTGCTCTGAATTTACGAAGCCAACTTCCTTCCTACTCTTCTTTTCCTGGATAACCAACGTAATTTTATCCTTCATTGTTTTCTGTAGCCTGGGAGGAGATTCTAAAAATAGCTGATGGAAATTCATACCTAACATTTAATGATCTCAACTGTCTTTTAACAATGTTATTTAGTAATGCTGATAAAAATAATCCCTGCAGTTCAAAACAGCCAGAAGGGTTGTTGATGTGTTTTATAGTGTATCATTACAAGGCTCAGCAGCTAACGTGTTGCAATAAAAACGTTGCAGGCCTGAATTATTCCGGCAGAGAGTCCTTGAGTTAAATGCTTCTGATGAGCGTGGGATACAAGTGATCCGGGAGAAAGTGAAGGCCTTTGCTCAGCTCACGGCATCTGGAAGCCGCCCAGAGTAAGTGCTGGATCAACCCCCTCCTGCTTAGCACAAGGCACGTGGTTGGTTTTGTTTCTAACATAAATGATAGGTCAGCACTGCCCAGAAGTTGGCAACACACAGTGCTTTGGCTGGGCTTTTACTTCATGGAATTTTATGGTGGGGGTTGGAATACCCGGGATGAGCTTTAGTGTTGGAGACAGGGAAAACCTCCTAAGGTCAGGACTTGTGGGTTTGCTCGCACATTGTTGTCTGCCTTCTTTGGGTACGTGGTGGTGAAGTTACTTCCCTGGTCCCTCTCATCTGCAGGGTCTCACACAAGATGTGTGTTAATTTGTATGATGCTATAAAGATTCTGGGTTTAGGTGATCAGAAGCCCTGTGCAAGCCAAGCCATATGTTTGGACTGTGGAAAGTGGCAAGAGAAAACACTGCCTGCCAGAACTGTCTGGCAAGAAATGGGTCCTGAAATCAGCCTGTTGCAGTGTTCTTTGGAGTTCAGGGAATCAGGAAGCCTGTAAAAAGAAGAGCTATGTTAGGTTTTAAAAGAAGAAACTACAGCAAGAGTATGTATTTTAGAGGACTTCAAGCGTTGGTCTTCCTATAGGAACTCAGCCCCTCCCCCCCCTTTATTACAAGCATTAATCCTCTATCTAAAAGCAATAATAAAAGATTGAACATCTGAATATGTTCTATTTATTGGGTGTATGTACTTGAGTAAAATATGACTTGTTGTTTGCAGTGATTTTTTTTAAATTTATGTTCCTTTTTCGTTTGTTTTTTTCTTGGTCTGTAAATGCCTCCTGGCTAACAGGTTTCTTCTCATTTTGCAGTGGTAAAATGTGTCCTCCTTTTAAAATTGTCATCCTGGATGAAGCAGATTCAATGACTTCAGCAGCCCAGGCAGCCTTGAGGCGCACAATGGAAAAAGAATCTAAAACAACACGTTTCTGTCTCATTTGTAACTACATCAGCAGGTACATGTGGCATGTTTTGCCTGTTTGGTGCCTGTTCTATCCTCTCTTTTCTCCCCATTAAGAAGTTGATACCAAGTTTCATGGTGTTAACAGAGGTGTAGCTATGTGGGTGTAAGACTGAAACAATATTTAGGTTTCAACTTTTTTTTTTTAATAATATTGCAATTTTCAGGTTGTTTAAAGCTTTGTCTGTATGAATTTGACCCACACATTCCTTTCTTTCAGAATAATTGAACCTTTAACATCTCGATGCTCCAAATTCCGCTTCAAGCCTTTGTCAGACAGTGTCCAGCAGCAGAGGCTCTTGGATGTTTCTGAGAAGGAACACGTGAAAATCAGTAATGAGGTAACTTCGTGGTTGCCATTTAATTTTATTGCTTAATCCACTCCCTAATTGGATGGCAGTGAAAGAGGCCAAGTCAGCAACATTTTCCAGACTGTTCAACTGCATGAAATGCAATACATAAACTCAATTTAGGTATTAGTCTTCTTCTGTAGAGGAGATGAATTTTAAGAGCTGTCCTAAAACCAGAGAAATGTTCACCAGAGAAAACTGAAGCTAAACTGTAGGGCTTTTTGTTCTCTGCTGAGTGTTCTGGCATTAAACTGTGCTTCATCCTGAAACTGCCAGCACACATTTGTGTTAGCAGAGAGATTGCTTTGTGACTTGTGTATTTTGCCTGGCTCCGAAAATCTGCTTTAGGCACTGCTTGGTGTTTTAAAACAACTGTGCTGAAAAAGTGCACTGGAGTTTAATTAACAGTGAACGTCCAACAGTATTTCCTGACGTTGTTTTTCAGGCAGTCTCATACCTTGTGAAAGTGTCAGAAGGGGACTTAAGGAAAGCAATCACTTTTCTTCAAAGTGCCACTCGCCTGATGGGTGGGAAGGAGATCACAGAGAAGATAGTCACTGAGATTGCTGGGGTGAGCTGTGCCTTACAGTTTCTCCTGTAATTACTCTGAAAAGCATTTTTGGTACCTCTATCTGCCGTTGCTCAAAGTTTGACAAAAAAATTCTTGCATACCCACTAGTATGGCACAGTGTGGCATTGATACACAATCCACCAGTGTTTTAAAGGCTGCCTGTTTCTGTGCAGTCGTTACATAGCAAGGTTCTAGCAGCTTCCTCTGGAAGTCGTGGGAAATGGTAAAATAGTCTCATAATTCCAACTGAATTTATGGGCATTCTGCCCATAAATGTATAATGTATTGCCTGTTGTGGGACAGCAGACTAGAACATCTTTTTGGTGCTATTATATGTGTGTGTATACAAGTATAGATCATTCCAAATACGGTTTGGAAGCACCACAGGGGAATGACTTTCAGTAGCAGCTCATTTTCAATTTAATGTTCACAGTGACAGTCTCCCTTCAAGGATCTGTGTAGATTCTACTTTTTAACCAAACAGCAGTGATTTATTCTAGAATGACATAGATAATACTGACAGGGACTGGAGAAACCAGGGGAGGAAATGCATTTAATAAAACATGTGTGAAGGTGTTCCTATAGCAACAAAACACTTACCCCCTGAAGCAGGAAATGTGAGATTAGGAGCTGAGGAGCTGAATTACAAATGGGTTTTAGTGATGGACACACTTCCCTTGAAGATGCTGCCATCTCAGGCAGTTGTGAGGGCTGGGAGTTCTTCACTTTAATGGAGCCAGAGGCAATTGCTTCTCTGCAGTATTTTACAGAACGATTTTAAACAATTTTCTCAGTGAAGTCATTGCTCGGTTTTGTGTATCTGCAGTAAAACAGAGCTGATATCTGAAGAGATATCAGATATCCAGAACCTGGCAGGAAAGAGAAGCATGAAATTCCATTATTGAATGAGTAATGCTCGTTTAAACCAAAGGAACCCAACTTTACATCTTTGTAAAAACTTGAAGGTCTTGGTCATACATAACTTCTGTGACCCTGGAGTGACCTTAGTACAAAAGATTAATAAAGAAGCTTTGAAACCAAACTGGCCAGGCACACAACTGACAGGAATGACAATGATTAGAGGGAAAACGGGCACAGAGCAAAATAATGGTGTCTGTCAACATTTTTCTTCTGATTTATTGGTTGATCTTAGTGCATTGGCCTTTTTTTTAATGTCCCTGGTGTGTCACTGGAAATAAAACTGATTTGCTGTGTTGTTTAGGTGTAGAATGGTACAGAAAGCATGGGCTGATAATTTTCAAAGCATGTCCTCCACTAAGTCAGTGTCCTGGATAAGCCATTGTGTGTTGGATTTATGAAGGTGACTCTGACAGTTCAGTATCATCATGTCTTTGTTTTAATATTTAATTTTGGCTAATGTAGGACAAATAGCCTAGCTCTCACTTTTAAAGTTTAGTTACTGTGCCATGAACAGTTTGTTCCTGTAAGCATCAACGTCGATGTTAAATTTACAAAGTTGAAATGAAGAAATGTTACTTCTTGTTTCAGGTTATCCCTAAAGAAACAATTGATGAACTGCTCTTGGGCTGCCAGAGTGGTTCCTTTGAGAAACTGGAAACACTGGCGAAGGTAGAGTCTCTCAGTGCTCCAGCCCTGATATTGTCCTCAGTCTCTGCCCTTTGAATCCTTGCTTGCTGAGCTGCAGCTGAAGGTTTGGCCTCAGTCAGTTTGGATGCACATTTGGGGAAGTGTCTTTTACCAGTTAGGACTCCAATCTTTCCCTTCTGGGGAAAAGCTGTCAAAGCTGCAAATAAATTTCCCTGCAGCGTGTCTCTGGCTTTCTGCTGAGTTAAACTGGTGGCATATGTGGAGCTGTGGGGATTCCTGGTGAGACACTTGGCTCAGGTCTTCAGAACTGTCTCTTCAGGGGACTGCACTAGTCCCTGGACTAGTCACCTTCTTTGTTGCTTAGAAGCTGTGTTAGATGAGAGGGATCTGAATGAAGAAATAAACTCTTCAGTTTTGAAATATTTCATATGACTCTCATGGTGCAGCAGTGATTAACTGTGTGAGACAAACTGCAGCGACTTAAGATAGACCTTGATGGAGGAGGCACAAGGTTTATAAGAGTGGGTTTATTTTCTTTAATACAGGAAAGGTTCTTACTTTCTGAGGAATGGGAAATTCCTAATCTCAACAGTTTAAAGGTGGCTCAGTCAGTCTTGAACTGGATTTTAAATTAAGGAGCTGCCCTTGACAGAGGGACAGGCACAGTCCCATCCCCCTTCCAGTGAAGTTTTCCATACCTGTAAAATGAAAAAGCCAGTTTTGGTCAGCCTCCTGCTTTTTGCTTGGCTGAGCCTCACTGGATAGTTCTGGCAGGTTGTGCAAGGCTTTGTGCAGGTGTCCCTGCCTTAGTTTCACATTTACTTACATGGGGAATGAAACTGTTGATTTTAAGAGGGGGTGATACAGATTATCAAACCGTCCGGGCTGGAACAGCCTTGGATCCAGCTGTGGTCTGATCTGATGGAGTGGTTTGGAACTGTTCTTTGGGACTTGCCAGAGTAGGTCCTTTGTGGTGGGTCCACAGTTGGATACACAGTTCTGTAAGGCATGGGAGTGTATTTGGTGGTACAGAAAAATAAGGTTGCACCAACTCTTTTTCTATTTTCATAAACTTCTCTCTTCCTAAATGACTTCATTGTCCACTGTTCTCAATATTTGATGTTTTTATAACTGGACACTAGTGAGTTTTTTAGAAAAGCTCTCTTCAGTTACCACGGGGTTTATTTTATTAAGAAAGCCTTGGCTTTACTCTATGCCTGAGACTAGCAACAACCAGATGAAGAAAATAAAGTAGGTGGCACTTTAAAATGTGATGGCTGTGAAACTGCCACATGATGCTGTGGATGCCAAGCTTTCCTAATTTTAGAATAAGATTGGACAAGTTCAGTTGGAGGTTGTTAAATGTTTAAAATGTCACACAAAATCCCCGAGGTGTAAATTGTCAGGAGCTGGAAGAACATTAGGGCAAAATTAATGCTCTGTGCCTGCCTTGCTCCTGCAGCCTTTCCTTGGTGCTCACTTTGGATCATTGTCAGGCAGGATTGGACAGAGGCTGCTGAGTTGGCCTCTGAAATGTAGCAATTCCATACTGAATTTCAGCACAGTCTTTCAGTTCAGACAGAATTTTTCAGATTGGTTTTTGTTGGTGGTGTTTCTGCTGCTGATTTACTTCAGTTTTCCTCTCTCCCTGACACAGAATCTCATCAATGAGGGGTTTGCTGTTGCTCAGCTTGTAAACCAGCTGCATGACAGAGTTGTGGAGAGCGAAGATTTCAGTGACAAACAGAAATCTGTCATAGTCGAGAAACTTGCAGTAAGTCTGGAGCTCCCATTAAAAATAATACAGAGCACGTTAATCTGTACAGGTTAACTTCTGTTCACACAGTCCCTCCCAACTGCAGGTTATTTCAACTTTTTTGTTCTCAGTTTCTTGGTAAAACTTAAATGTTTGCCATATGAATTTCATGCCAAGGAATTGAAATTCAGTTAAGTGAATTACTACGAATATTTTGTTGTTCCAGTGGGATTCAAGCAAGAGGGTTGTGGGTTTGGTTGTTTGGGGGGGGGGTGTGTTAATAAAAGGTGGGAGGGAGAAGTAAGTTGAGAATAAATCAGCACTTAAAGAGTTAGGAGCTGCAGAATGCATGGGGTTTGTTCTGGTGTGTAAAATACTCCTTTCCAAAAAAAAAAAGAGAAAGCTCATTAAATTTAAACATTAAATTTTGACCAGCTGTGGAGGTTTCTCTGAATTCAGTGCACAGGCAGGTGGTGGCCATGGTCTGCAGGGATGCTCGTGGCAGGGCACGGCACGGCAGAGCCACTGGCACATCCCTTTGTGTATGGGACTGTCCTGCTGATGGAGCCTGCAGAGCTGGTGGCTCCTGGTTCAGGGTGTGCAGTGTGTGAGTGCTGAGGAATCTCTGCTGGTTCAATAAAGGGCTTGGTGTTTTCCATTGTGCCCCAAGCACCATTTTCAGAGGGTTTTACCTTCTCTGTTGTGCCTGCAGGAGGTGGACAAATGCTTGGCAGATGGTGCTGACGAATTCTTGCAGCTGATGAGCCTCTGTGCCCTTGTGATGCAGCAGCTCACACACAACACCTGATTCCAGCAGCCCTTTGGTCCGTGGGTGGTTGGGGCTCAGAGCAGGGGACCCGTGAATCTTTGTACTGGTTTTTGCAATAAAAGGACTGCTCTGCAGTTGGAAAAACTCATGCTGGAGTAGCTGATTTTTTTTCTTCGCTGGGTTAAAGAACAGAGGGGTCAGTAACTGCTACTGGGAAGGTAAATGCATAAAAAACTGTATTTTAAAGTCCTAATCAGCTGAAAGCAAAGAAACGAGTTTCTCATTTCAGCCTGTTGGTTGGCTCTCAAGGGCTTGACTTTCCAAAATGATCACCTGCCTATTGAACAAGGCTCCTGAAGCACATCCCGTGCACCCTCCATCTTCTGTCTAATCCTTTAGCCATAAATGTTGCACAACCATTTTCTAGTGAACATGCTGCAACTGAAGTGTTTGTCCCAGTTTTAAAGGTGTGAGCTGGCTGAGATCACAGCTCTGAGGAGGGGTTATCTTTGGGACAGTTCCTGTCGGAGATGCTGCTCTGAACCTGTCCCATCTTCAATGCAGTTGAGCCAACAGGAATGAAGCACAAATGCTGCAGTGCAGGGCAAGGAGGTTTCAAGCCAGATCATTAACTGAGCCATTCTCTACTCTTATGAATGTTTCAGGGTTAACATGTCCAGCACCCAGAGCTGTGTCACACAGGGACAGCCCCTGGCACTTAACACTCCTTCACTAGTCAAGGAACACCCCTGGCACCATGGTCTGGGCATAAGCACAAAGGTGTCTATAGAGCTTTTGCAACACTTCCCACCCTGAGCCACACCAGGCTGCTGTGATCCTTCTAAGGGAGACCCCTCCAGCCAAGAAGCAACTATTTACAATTTAAGTGAATATAGAAGTATTTTATTGAACATTCAAACTTCATTAAGACATGTGCAATATGGCAAATTTTACTGGGTTTAACCCTAACTAAGACAATAGTATGATTGCTTGCTTGCTGGGGCTTAGCAACAGGGTCCAAATCACACTTACCACTAATTAAATACTTTATTGAATAAATACATATGAAACAAAATGCATTTTAATGCTCTTATAAAAGTTTAGATTTTGAAAGGCCTTTCCAATTTCATCTGAGGTGAAAGTACATACAATAAAGGAAGGTAGGCTAGTTTAACATAATTGGCTGACTTTATACAGCACTTATATCTTTTAGTCCATAAGTAAATTATTAAATGATAAAGAACATCTAATACAACCACTTCTATGGAACTAGGAAATAAATTTCTAATAAAGAAAAAATTTACAGACCCCATGACTTTCCACCCAACCCCAACAGTCTAACCCTAAAGTGGACAAAGCCAATGGCTTTCCCCACAAGAGCTCACGACACAAAGTCGTTTCTCTTATCAAAAATCTGTATTTCTGATCCGTAATGAGCATTGAGACAAGATTCAATATATCCCCGAGGAAAGAAGCACAATGCGCGTTGTGAATCGCCTATTCAGCAACAGCGAGCACTGGATTCACAACCACCTCATTCCGGGGACTAAATGAGATCAGCCACATTCATCGGCATCTCCTCCACTGTAGTATTGTAGAAAGTCTCAATGTCTCGCAGGATCCTCTTGTCCTCTTCAGTGACAAAATTGATAGCCACACCTTTTCTGCCAAAACGGCCACCCCGACCAATTCTGCACAAAAAGAAAACACATTTACACCCAGGTTAACCACTCTGAGCTGCTTTACATTTGCAAAAGATCCCTTTGTTAACTGCTGCTCTTATCTGCCACTGGCCAGTCTGTGCTGCCTTTACAGGACCAGCTGCCACCAACATCACATTTGGTCAGGAAAAACCAGCAGTTGGTGCCAGCAGCACAGCAGAGGATCCATCCCATGGCAGGCAGCAGGGCAGACAGAGTTAACTCTTTGGCTGCAAAGCAAGATCTTCATTTAATGATGGGTCCTGCATCAGTCTCCCTTCCCTCCCACCCCTCCCATATCCAATCCCAAGCACCAGGCACAAGTCAGGCTGTTGTTCAGCAATCAGACTGTTACTAAATCCAACTACATCCAGTAACATGGAACAGCACACTGAATTTTGTGATTTTATTTCAACCTGTTTCCAGTGGGAAAACTTAGAGGAGTTTCTTAAAGAACAAAACCCAAGGTCAACATTTTTATGTGAGCCCCCTCAGTCACCAACAGAAAGTGGTTCAGTTATACCCACCACCAGCTCTACCTTCCTACACTGCACAAAAGAGCACCTTGCCAGCAAGACCTGAACAAATGTCTCACAAAACTTAGGGAGTAATCATGACAAAAGTAAATAAATAAATACCAACTCGCTCTTTATTCAAACTGTGTCGCTTACGAATCCACGTCCTAAATTACGTCAACGTCGTTTCTGAGCACCATCCTGTGTCATCAACTGCTGCTACCGACTCCTGTATTATTTTACATCAAGTAACAAAGCACAGTTTACTTAATTTAAGGACACCACTAGAAGCAATTAACTAAATCTGGGGTAAAAAACTCAAGGCGCTACCAGGAGACACCACAGAGGAAAGAATCCCACAGAGGAGCCACCAAGAGCAAACATGGCACACAGGACAAGAGCACAGTCTGCGGGTCTTCACAAGTACAGCTCATTTGTCAAGAGCAGCAAGGTCTGGGCACTGAGCAGCAACAGGACCCTGCTGGCAAGATGCTGTGCCTTTGCCATCGCTCATCCCAGCCTCCGTGACAAAAAGCAGTTCTGCAGCTGGTTTTCCCCACATCTCCCAGAATCGGCCATCACTTATTACTTATCTAAGTTTTCCCACTGCTTTGTTCTGTTGTCCAAAGTCCTGCTCCTTCCTCTTTTCAGAGCCACAGCTGTGCAAAGCACGGCTTTTTAAAAGCCAATCCACAACTGGTTCTATTCCCTGCTGGCTTTGGAGCAGTTACTGTATGCATGGATGAGTAACCTGGTTTTGCCAAGGTCTATAGGGAGGAACAGGTGAGGGGGTCTGTGCCTTTGCCCTGATGCTCAGCAAGGCACAGGGAGCAGCTGGCAGAGCACTGACCTGTGAATGTAGTTCTCACGATTGGTCGGCAGGTCGTAATTGATAACCAGAGACACTTGCTGCACATCAATGCCACGAGCCTGCAAAGCAACAGAGCCTTCAGTGCAAGTCACAGGGGCTTTTTGAAACTTATCAGTCCTGGGCTTTTGTCAACCACATCATTAGTTATGAACTACAACTGTGTAGTGCATAGTGGAGTCGTGGGTCTTTGCTCTTCCAAAAAGCTCCCAACAGTTCAGGCTACAAGAACCATCACTGACTTGTGAAGCTTTTGGCACCAGGTCAGAACAGGAACATGTTCAGTGTAAGATGATACTCACCAGCAAGTCAGTGGTGATCAGGACACGGCTTGACCCTGACCTGAACTCTCTCATGATAACATCTCTTTCCTTCTGGTCCATGTCACCATGCTGGATGATTAAAAGACAAGGTGCAATTAGCATGATTCCAGTGACCTGAACACAAACAATCCTTTACAAAACCAGAGGTATGTATGAAACCCAGCGTCCCTACCTGCTGTGGGAACAAGGCAGGTAGGGATAGAAAGGAAACACTTTACTTTAAGCAGGGGGAACGATAATACAGCACTGCACAGCTATATTATAACTTTCCTGCTTCTCACTCCAATGGCTCTCACTGCCATTTCCTTCCCAGTGCACACAGGGCATTTCAGAAGTGATGTGCCAGTAGCAGTTCTTACCAGAGCTGACACTGTGAAGTCCCTGGCATGCATTTTCTCTGTAAGCCAGTCTACTTTTCTCCTTGTATTCAGGAAAATAACAGCCTGGGTAATGGTCAGTGTCTCATACAGATCGCAGAGAGTATCCAGCTTCCATTCCTGAGGAGAAACAAGGCAAGTCAGGAATTGCACCATGCCACAGAGAGCTCAGTACATAACCAGAGCCCCAACTGAGACCCCGATACAACCCCGATGTGAGAACATCGATCATGTTCTCACACACAGTATGGCCTGGACCTTGGGACAAGACACCAAGCCAAGTTTTTACATGAACTGTTGCACCAAATCTCAAGACACAGGACACTGGACATTAAGAAAGAGGTCCACCCCAGTCATGTTTGATCCAGTGCATAGTTTTTCTTCTTCTTGCATATACTCTACTAGCATTATTGCAGAAACCAAAGCTCAGCCATGGTTTCTACAATTTTAGTACAGTGCTTTTCACAAGAAGGTAGGAGACCTTAATTCTTCCTGTCATAGGAAGTACAACTGACACTAACCTCTCTCTCAACATTAATGTAGAACTGCTTGATACCCTCCAGAGTCAGTTCTTCTTTCTTCACCAAAATACGGATGGGATCTCTCATGAACTTTTTGGTCACTTCCAACACATCCATTGGCATTGTAGCTGACAGCAGCACAACCTAGAAAGTATTAACATAACAGCCTTAGTACATACCCAGGCCATCAATTTTCATTTGTGCAATTCACTTCTCAGCCTCCCTGTAACCGAACGTCCATCAACTTAACCACGTAAAAGCTTTTTACCTGGATGTTTGTACTTAGTTTCTGAAAGATCTCATAAATTTGATCCTTAAATCCACGGCTCAACATTTCATCAGCTTCATCCAGAACAAACATTTTGATCCATTTAGGTGCTATTGAGAGAAAAAACAAAATTAAAATCAAGAACTTTGTGTCACTGTCCTTTAATACTAAGCTTTCCAGGACAACTCCCTGCAGTGACAACACACTGAAGGTCTTACTGGGTATGAGGCTTGTGTTGAAAATTGTGTTTTTAGGAGCACAAGTGAACCCCTACTCACAGAGATAGCGCCTGTTCAACATGTCAAACACACGGCCTGGAGTCCCAACCACGATGTGTGGAGCCTCAGCCTGCAGTTTCTGCATCTCATTGCGCACATTGGTACCACCAATACAAGCGTGGCATGTTGCTCCCATGTAGTCTCCAAGGGCCAGGATTACCTTCTGAATCTAAAATAGAATCCTCCATTAGTAATCACTGGTAAAGTGAAGACAAAACCCATCATCACTGGCACCTACTGACTTTGGAAGCTAAGGCAGCAACAAGGACTATGCAGCTCTTAGAGCAAACACTTGTCAAAATAACTTTGCCCTACTGCAACATTATTCAAGTTACATCAGAGGAGCACTTAAGTCACATTTTGTCCTGAGTAGTTGAACTCATAGAACAAGTGACTACCACAAGACAATCAAGCTGACAGCAGGGCATCCAGCAGCTCAGATCTGTGTTAAGCACCTGGAGGCTTAGCTCAGCTCTATTCAAGTGCACCACTCAAAGCAAGTCTCACCTCACCAGTGGCTTCGACTAGAAACAAAGGCTTTACCTTCTGATCAGAGGCTCTTACTACACTAATTTCTCACATTCCTTTCAGATTTAGTATGTTTAGCTTTATTTTGAGAACAAGTTGTCACTACAGCACTGGCATTTCAGTGTATCCTAGTTGGCAACCACAGTAAGTTTCCTACTTTGAATTCAACATTTCAAGACCCCAGATTACTGATACACTCTACTAATCCTAAAACATTTGAGTAATCTTCGCATTTTTTAAAGACACACCCACTTAGAAGAGAATACCAAGCCTTGAAAGTGGACATGCAACTGTACTGTCAAGAAAACATACAAAGATCCACAAACAATTAAGCAATGATATGTGCACTGCAGTTTTCAAGCTCCACAACTGTACTGAAGTTCAAACTGCTTCCAAAGAAGTAAATTTTGGTTTCCACTCTGAACATTGTGCTCGAGATGCTGCCCCCACTGAAGCACACCCTGCAAAGCAGCTCCTGCCCCCCACCCTTGAGCACGCCCTGTGTGCATCAACTCAGCTTTTCAAGCAGGCAAAGAATTTGTGGGGCAGAAGCCAGTTATTAACCCCCATTACTCCACACAAAAAGGGTTCTGAATGGATACTCATTACAGTCCTTTAAGAAGTCCATTGTTTTAGTTGTGAAGCCTGAAAACTATGCAACACACAAGTTTGGTTTTTTTGTAAACTACACTATCAATACCTGTTGAGCCAGTTCTCTGGTAGGGGCCAATACTAGTGCCTGGGACTCCTTGAGATCAATCTCCAACTGCTGCAGGATGGAAATAGCAAATGTGGCTGTCTTGCCAGTACCTGACTGAGCTTGAGCAATCACATCATACCCTAAAAAAAGTAGGATATACATTTACTGCTCCCACACAGATCATTCACGTTTTTTGGTTTTATTTAATTGCCTTTGAATTAAGTGATCAGTACTATAGAGTTCTCTCCATTTCAGGTCAGTCCCGAAAGATGGTGTACCATCATATCACTTTTTCATTTAAAAACACGTATCACTGCACAGTAATACAACAATGCATGCATTTTCAAGTGTTTTAATTATTCGATGTTGGTATCAACATACGATTTGCCTGCCTACCTTTGATGCATGGAATGATAGCTCGCTGCTGAATAGCTGAAGGCTTCTCAAAACCGTAAGCATAGATGCCCCTTAGAAGGGATTCTTTTAAATTCATATCATCAAAATTGTCAACAATCTCATTCCAATTGCTCTGTAGTAAGAGAAAAAAATAACGGAAAACATTAAACACAACACTAATCCCCAGCAGTGATAAAGTTCTCGGGTCAGTTCGCCAGTGCTCACCTCNCGGATGTATAAGGTTAAATTTTAGCAAATCTGAATTTAGGGAGTTGGAGATAGATAAAAAAAGGCGCTAAGGAAAAGCGAGCCCCGAGAAACAGGGCTCAGCTGCCGCCGAACGGCGAGCAAGGGGAGCGCCGCGACAGAAACATCGAGAACGGGAGGGGCCGGGGCGCGGGGCTGACTGACGGCAGCGCCGGCCTCCCTCAGGGCGCTCCGGCGCCCGCATTTACCTCCCCTTCGCCTCTCCCCAGCTGCCCCCGCCCAACCCATCGAGCCTCCATTGGAGGAAAGGGCCCGGGCCGCCCGCCATACCTGCTATAATCCGCGGAGCCCCCTGACATGTTCCGACCACCAGCTCAGTCCTCAACTGAAAAGGCAAGCCCTCCGCCGAGCCCGCCTTATATACCCGCCCGCCGCCGGACTCGTTGCGCTCTGCTCTGCGCATGGATATACGCCTCATGCCACAGGCAAAACAGCCCGAATCCCCCAGGATTGAGCCCTTTTTCCCAAGACATTCCCGTCACGCGACTGTTCCGAGTTGCTCCGAAGGTTGTGCCTGTGCCACTCGGGGCCACGAGGTTGGAGGGAACGTGGAACTACTTTTTGCCCCTCACGGCGCGGAAGAATATTGCACCATTGAGTGCGTGACAGCGCCCGCTCCTTCCTCCGCCGCTGCCCCCTCCCCCCGCGCACGGGGTTTCCCGGCCCGGCCCTGCTGCGGCGCGGGCGGGAAGGGCCGATGGCGGCCGGGCCCGGGCGGGATCAGGGGCCTGAGCGGCCCTGCGGCACCGGCTCAGGCGGTGTCCCCACCTTCCCCCCACCGTGTCGGTTGTTTTTAAAGCCCCGGAGTACGGGGATGGCAGAGGAGAATGGCGCCCTCGGGACGGGGAGGGAGGCGGCCGCCGC